>CM072537.1:18710000-19262500 GCA_036898165.1 Silybum marianum | reverse complement strand
ATACAACTATACTTATATAATGATTATTTCAAGTGTTGGAAATATAAAAAGTATGATTTATGTAAAGAAAAAGTTAAACAACATAATTATTATTAGTAGGGAGGTGTCTACTTAGTAAATAGAGGGTTGTCTTTATAGAATCACCCATTAGCGGATAGCCTATCGATGGATCACCCACTGGACTTTAGTGCCTTATCAACATCTTTATAATATCATCATGCTTGATTTATTTTAATTATTTTAAGATACCTAAATTGACATGATTTTGTCATCATTATAATACTGAAAACGGGGTGTTACATCGACATTAAAACACTTGAAGCTCTAAAGGCGATCTTTCCCGCATGAGGTTAGTTATTCACTTTTATACATGGAGGCCTCTCATATTCAAAGGTTTATAATAGCAACTTCATGTCTATTGTATTGTAACCTTGGTAACCCTGAAGTAATGATTGGGAACTTAAATGAAACCTTTCAAGCTATATTGTACTATCAATCTTTCCTCTCTTAAGCGTAATCCATTACAAAAATGAAATCGATACACATACTAGAAATAATAGAATTCTAGGTGAGATCTTGTTTATACTGTATAAATAATAGATCGTGACTTTGCCTCTGTTATCAAAAAGTCAAAAACTTCTCCAAATCACTAAATTGGTAAATCTGGAACCAACGCTAAAACTGGCGAGTAGTGGGGCTGCACAACTCTGCTACTTTGTCTGCCTCTTTTACCTCATCGACTTGCAGACTTCAGGTTTCTTTCCACTACATGGGTATTCTACGTGCTTGCTTGCTGAAACATCTGCTACTTTTATACTTCGTTTATGTTTTTAGTAAAAGACAAACCGGGACAACCACCCATATTTATTAAGTTAGGGAACTTCGAGGGGTGTTCACACATTCTTTGATGTCTTTGGCTTTGCCCCAAAGTCTTCTAAGCATTTCATATTTAATTTTTCTAAGCAACACAAGCATTTGTGCTCAATTCTACTGCGTATCAACTCGACACTAAGAAACTCAAAATACAAGGACCAATACACGCAAACCCAGCACTCATGGACACTTGTTTGTGAAACAAAGAGTAATTGTTGTAATAAAAGTGAGAATGCATGACAACCCGTTTCTCTTAAGTTATATTTTGACCCAAATATGTATAGGTATCATGAACTTAACTCAAGGATAATCTCAAATTTTCATTACCGATTTTGATTGAAGTTGTTCCTTTTTTAACCTAGAGAATCATAATCATTCATATATTAAGTGCGAGAATAACTCCATATTAATTGAAAATGATTGCTAGAGATAAGTAGTAGGCAATTACGATACTGATAAAAACACCCATATGCTATGATATACATTAGCTACATGAGCTGATACCGAGTTAGTGGAATACCCATCAGCTGATAAAACATTGTTAAGAAGTTCATCAGATTTATCAGTGTTTGCAAACGCTAATAAATACCCACACTAAAATCCTTATGCTAGGGGGACCATCGCCAGGGGTGTACCCTCCCTTGGCCCCCGCCATATGGCGCCATACAACGATCTTAGATTCTAGTTAGCTTACATGAGTACACTCCAAACCTCCTAGTCCATGTTATAGCTTAACTAACAACTCCCTATTTTCTTGTAACTCCAAATTCACAAAATAGACCGGTGATTTCACTAAAAATCACCGGTATTTCTATGCCAAAAAGGCCTTAGCAATAACTCACTTTTAGGAAGTTATTGACTACCCATTGGGTTAGGGAGAAAAAACAGTTTATATGAAACAAACTCAAAGAAGATCTTCAAGTCAAGGATCAATGAACCAAAATACTAGAAACAAGAAAAGTGTGTTAAAGCTTAGCAACAATGAAGAAATCATATAGATGATGATGATGATGATGATGATGATGAAGAGATTTAGGAGAATGATTAGGGTTCATGTTTAAAAAAAGAGAAAAAAAAAAAAGAAATTGGACATGAAGCTCTACTTCCAAACAATCACATCTGTTATGATGCTTAACCACAATCAAGTATTGCAATAAAAATATTATAATATAAAAGAGAAAAGAGAAAAGGGGCTTTTGGTGATTTCCATTACCATTTTCATAGAAAACTTGTTTCTGCAACTAGTTGTTGCTTGATATACTTGTGTACCTACCATTCATCGATAAACCAACAGAAACGAAAAAGGAAACCGTCCACAGTTGTGAGTACTTGAATAGATATTGGCGAACAACAAAATGGTGAAAGAATGGAGCTAGTAAGGCACAATCGTGCGTACAGTTGACGGCCCACTTTTCATGTCCTCCAAAATAAGCTTTCGAAGAGACTCTGTTACCACACCTTCTTTGCCTGCAAACATATTATAAAATGTAGACAAATTATATGATACCTAAGTTTCATATCCTTTTTCTAAAGAAAATGTAAAGACTCCTTTATGCTTCTAGGGTCAGGTTCACGGAAAACCTAAAAAAGAAAAACTGAAGAACACCCTGGGAGCCTTCCATCTGGACGGCATGCACAAATGCATACTGGTAATTTATAACATTCATTCGTGCATAGAAAAAAAACGCTTGTATGCATTTGTGCATATTGTCTATGCGCAAATGCATACTGTCCAGATGGAGGGCTCTTCTTCAGTTTTTTTTTGAGGTTTTCCACTGAACCTCTCTCTATGCTTCAAAACCATTTGGTTATTAGAGCCACTCCTCCTAGATGCATTTTTGTAGTTTAATTGATGAGCACCTAGAGATTATGAAAATTTCGGTAATGAAATTGAAAGAGTAAAAAAACAACGCTTGTGAGTAAATTACATAAAGAGATTATGAAAAAAATTCTTACCATTACCTATGACCTGATCATCCCATTGCAAAACTGGTCGAACAAGAACTCCGCTACCAATTAACATCATTTCTTTTGCTTTTTTACCTTCCTCCACAGTCACTTCTCTCACTTTTACCCCTCTAAGTTTACCTTGTGTTGCTAAATTACTCACAAGTTCCAAAACCCTCTTTGCCGTACACCCGCTAAGTATTTTGTCAAAAAGAGGCATCAAAAGTTCATTGTCTTGTGTAACAAAAGCCACATTCATGTTCGGCCCTTCTGCAACAAACCCTTGTTCGTCCAACCAAATGGCGGCATAAGCACCATTTTCTTCCGCTTCCATTTTGGAAAGAACATTTGGAAGATAGTTTACACTCTTCATAATGGCAAATTGTGGTGGTTTTATTGGAATAGATGATGTAGTTACTTTTATGCCCTTGTAATTAGGAGGTGACTGATCTTGGATAACAATAGCATATAGAGCTGAATGGTAACAGCCTGAGGGAGAAAGTTGGAAATCCCCAGGACCTGAGGAAAGCCAGTATCTTAATGATCCGTTTTTGCAAGTTGAAGCACTCACGGTTTGTATAAGTATTCTTTTTGTGGTTTCTTTATCGAAAGGAGGGGTTATTTTCGCCATCTTTGCTGAACCCAGGAAGCGATCTAGGTGTTGCTCCAACTCATATATGTATCTGGGGTATATATATGTATATATATATAACAATTATGCAAATGTTGATTTTTTATTTAGTTGAGTTTACTAAGCAGTTATTTCGCATTGGATAGGAAATTGTATCAAACCACAATAACAAGACAACCCCAATAATCATTCTACGGTGTACCATTCTAATTGCAACATTTCTTTTGTTGGAGAATTTTTAAAGCTAAAATCACCTAAATTTCCCCAAAGCATCATCACAAATTTATTTATTTTTGAAGGGTATCACAGGATATGCCTATACTAATCCGGCAAATAGTGACTGCAAGAAATCAGCCCTGATAAACTCAGTGGCCACAGGTGATATGTGTATATAATCCTCTTCCTTAACAACCATTCATTATCCCTCATATATACTACTGCCTATACACACATATTGCATGTACATATATATATATATAGGGGCGGTTCATACGAGAACGGTAACAATTTACGAGAACGCGAGGAGCTTTTTTCATGTACAAGATCACATGTGATTTTGCACTAACTGTAGCGGGCGACTTTTGGGGCCACTTAAGTCGCATGGAAAGTCGCCCACATCATTTATGATTTTGTACAAAATCACATATGATTTTGTACATTAAAATTTTCATGTACAAAAACGATTGGCTTAGGATTGTCCTCGCATTCTCGTAAATTGTTACCGTCCTCGCATGAACCTCCCTCTATATATATATATATATCCTCTCATTGTCCCAACTTTGAACACTTTTATTGCAACAGTAACGTGAGACACATATGTCAGTGTTTTTACCTTGCAAGATATTTGTACAGCATTTCCTTTAAGATCCAAAAAGTTATACTTACAGAAGTTAATTAATTCCGTAAGCAAAGTTGTCAAATTGTAGAGGCTGCACTACATGGAGTAAGAAGTTATAGATATCCCTATATATTAACAACACTCCATGAATTGTAGCATATTCAAATAATATGTGATACTAGTAACTCCATATACGTCAAGAGTCCATTGATGGGAAAAGGTTAGGAAAACATAAAGAAAAAAGCAAACAAGAGAAGGAAAAAACATTATCTAAGGCCAAATTAAATAACTAACCCGTCCACTATGGCCGCCGTATCAAAAACTCCATGTCCTCTATGAACCATATGATCATCCATTGGGATCACCATGGCAGCTTCATCAGTTGTTATTCCACCAAAAACACTCGAATACATAGCCAAATATCGTTGTGTGCTTTTGTAACTTTCTCGACTTCTCCTCAAACTTTCTATTGCCTTGATGAAATCATACCATCATTAATGACATTCACATCTCAAATCTCAGTTTCACTTCCCTTTGTTTTAAATTTATTTTAAGAAGCAAAAGAATTTGAACACTTGGAACAAATACGATACACAGAGGATGAATTTCTTATGTCATTCTGAGAGAGAGATAATGGGAGAGAGAGAGAGAGAGTACCTCTGAAGCAGAAAGAAGGGGAACATCATATACACGACTACTTTCTGCAAGTACCAACTAAAAAATCGGTAAGAAAACTTTGGATTTCGGCAATAAAACAGGTCATCTTTTCACCCAAAATTGAAAAGATTTTATTTCTATTTTAGAAAAGTATGAATTCTGTTATTAGCAGATGCTTGTTATTCCTAAGCTTTTTGACTTTTGAAAGTTCTTACAAACTGGGCTGTGTTTAAAACCAATTTATGCATATCTGTACTCAGTTAAGATTTTAGGACCTTAAAAGTCAGATAGAATTTCTTAATTCAAAAACTGGAGTAAATAGTAGTTTTTAGAATTCTAAATTCATTTGGGTTTCTTTGCATATTCAACACCCAACATATTTCTACTTCCATATCTTCTAACAAAGATCGATATTTTTCACTAAATTTAAATGAATCTTGAAGTTGAAAAGTAACATGTTTGACCTGCAAGTCAAACTGTAGCTGTTCTTCAAAATTGTATAGCTTTACCGTCAATTTCATCAGAAACCAATATGAAATTAGGGTTGGGAGAAAGGGTCTCCACCCTTTGATCAATTCTAATTGAAAGAGAACCACTAGATAAACCCTAATGAGATACAATGTATCAATGAATTCATGGATTGTTTTGGGATTATAAGTGATCAAGGTTCCAAAAACTCCTATTCTCTACGAAACTATACCTAAAATATACCCAAATGTAGTATCTCTAACACCGAAACCAATTTCTATCGAATCGAATATCTAAATTGACATAGAAAACCAGCAAAATTTTAAAATAAAGTCATGAAAATGCATAGAAAACTCAACAACTTACCTTTCAATGAATTCTTTACGACATGAGATCGTCTCAGACATGTCTTACTCACCCTGGTTTGAGGAAATTGAAAGACGGTTGAATGTTTCAAAGGGTTTGGTTGTTGATCGGCGACAATCAGCTGGAAATATGGGGTTTCAGGGATTGGTTTCTGGAGATACAAAAGAACAGCCATGGAAATCAAGGAGAAGAAGATACAACAAGTTGAAGATTAATTTGTTGTGAGCAGAGTCGAATATGTTGCATTTGATCTGAAAGAGACAAGGTGGCTGCCGGCCGGCCGGCCGGCCGTCGGAGTGTTTGTCTTTAGGGTAAATTCCAATTTGGTCCCTTGCTATATATATTATTCAACATTTTTTTTCTATAATTTTTCTAAAAATAGACAATTAAAAATCAAAATCTTTAAAAATGTTTTCTTCCAAAACCTTTTTTATTTTAAATAATCTATAATTAATTTCTATTATTAAAATATTTAATGTATTATTAAAATGTTATTTCTGTCCTACACATTTACTTTCAATAAGTTTAATTGGTAGATAAGGTTAAAATATTGTTTTTCTATTCTAATTTAAAGATTTCAAATAATTTTTTATATTCAAAGTTTTCTCCCTAATTCTCTAAAATAAAAAAATAAGATAGTGTTGGAGCGAGAAAGAAGATCCATTTTTTTTAGCAATGCCATTGGAAATGCTCTTAGCTGCTTAGCATGGTTCTAGATAAATGCCATTGCTGCTTTAACCCTCCAGGTTCCACTCTAAAGCTTGTCTTGCACTGTAACGTGTTATGGAGCATTGCAACACATTACGATGTCTTATTTTGTAAGGTTTGGAGCTACTTTAATATAGAATTTGAGTGATAAATTCTATTGTTAAAAAAAAGAATTTGAGTGATAAATAATAATTATATATGAGACATGAGACTTAAATTAACACAAAAGATAAAACTTAAAAACTAAAACCTAAATATGTAAATATTTACTCATATTTCCGTACATGAAAGTCGACACACGAATTCTTCGAAAATTAAAAAAAAAGTAGTGAGTGGAGATTCAAGAGATTTAATCCCGATTTTGCATTCTAGGTATCATTTCTATAAGCTCTATATATTTGGTATCAATGGTTCTTCTTTCTTTTTAGTTTTATTACTTTATATGAATTTAATTTGTTTGAAAATATTATTCAAAACACTAACATATACAAGGGTGGATCAGTGAGCCGCTTTAGGGAACGCCTTGAAAAACGTTGTGGTTTCATCGTAACTCATAAGGCTTGAGGTTTGACCTCGCCGTCACGCCATGCCTCGCGTTATTTAGAACATTGATGATTAGTATCACATGTGACATGAAATGGTACTATATAATTAGGGGTGTGCATCAAAACCATGTGCTCACTTTTGAAACTGGAACCGCTCCAGAACTATCGGCTCCATAACCGAAAACCAATGTGATTGGTTTCAGTTTTGGTTCTCATTTTTTTTGGAACCGTTAACTGTCGGGCACCCGCTCTTTTTTTAATAAAAAATATTTTATATACTTATTATAGTTAAATATGTTAATGTGAAGTGGTTTGGAAGTCATTTTATTGTTATCGAGCTTCAAGAGTTTCTATTTATTTATATAATTCTTATGCTTCAGTTTTTTTCATATTAATTTTCTCCGTTTGTTGTATTTATTTCTTTAAGTAGGTACGTGTATTTTTGTAATCGACTTAAAATTATTTTTTTATCGTATGAAATGATAAAATTTAGATGAAAAAAAAAGACATCAGGTACCCGGTAGGCCGGTACCAGTTCCGATTGCGGTTCCAAAATATAAAGAACCGATGTAAGTGAATCCAGTTCCTTCATTCCAGGAACCACCTGTTCTAGGTCCGGTTCCATGAATTTTGGCCGGGTGCCCACTTTTGCTCACCCCTATCTACAACTTATGTCTTTTTTTTTTTTGTAAAAGTGTTTATCAACTTATATGGTGTTAAACCGAAGTTTTATAAAAAAATGTTTGGATTAACTTATGACGGTACCAAAACATAATAAGATAGGGTGATAATCAGAATTCCGGTCTCAAAACAGGAACATATGTGATTTGTTCTGGTTTCTAAAATACGAAACCGATCGAGACTGATTCTGGTTCTTACTTTTTTGGAACCGTTAAACACTGAATATCCATAACCGAAACTGACTGACACCCACTATTTTATTAGCTAAACCGATATAAATATTTGTTTTTTCATCCAAATACTAAAAACTCTTTATTACCGATACAAACCGAACGAAATAAGTTAATAAGAAATTCCAAAAGTTACTAAAAGGGTGTAAACTACATAGACCAAAATTATAATTTAGTCGATAATATATAATACACTAGAAAAATAAAGATGGTGGTATGAAGCAGCATATCAGAGCATCTCCAACAGCTATTGTAATTTTTTTTCTAAAATAACATATTGAAAGTTAAAATCTCTATAATAATTTGCATCCAACTCAACAATTTCTCTATTTTTAAAGAACTTTATCATTGACAATATTAATAAAATATTCCATCATTTAATAAAATACTATTTCTCTCTCATACTCACTTAACTTCAATTATTTTGATTGGTTGAATATAATTAAAATATTGTTTCTCTCTCTTCTATATATTTTTAGAGATTCTCTAAATTTAGAGATTTTTTTTTTCTTTCTATTTTTCTATTTTAGCAATTGATATCGCATAGCTGTTGGAGCACTTAAATTGCTAAAATCTTTCATTTTTCTATTTTACAATAACGAGATACTCTCATTGAAGCAGCATATTCTTCAATAATGATGAAACGTGAAGATGAATCAAGATCAAAAACAAAGACAATTGAAGCAAGGTGACGGCCATAGCTGAGCTGACCTCCATCAACAGATCAAAGTTAAGATTCATCTTGTAATTCCCAATATCCCCAATTTCTAGGGTTTATAATTGCCAGCAGCTCAATCTTCCTCAAATCCATTCGTTAATTTTCAAAAACCTCAGTCAAATTGTACACCCAACTGCGGAGGTATCGGAGGGTTTGCAAGTTGAAGATATTAGATATGGCCATCATCGGAGACGCTTTACGACAAGCATTCATGCAGAAACACGAATACGAGAGTCTACGTGACGAGGATAAAGCTTGGATTAAGCTACAAAGACCGATCTTGATCTCTGTTTTCGCCTTCATTACATCTTCGATCTTCATTGCTACTATTATTAGCTTGAAGATAATGTTTCCGAGTGATCCTGGTAAGCGGCCGTTCTGCAAAGATCTGAGAATCCAGCCTCTATCGATTAATTTTAGCAGCATCGCGACTGCGGACATCGGTATCCGTGGTGAGGACCGCGTGGGCGGTGCTTTTTATCTTACGGATCAAGAGACTGTTGATTATTATTGGATGGTTGTGTTTGTTCCTTCTGCCATGGTTTTTGCATTGTCTGCGGTCTATCTTGTTGCAGGTGAGTAAGTGCTTGACTGCCCTTTCTCTCTTAACTGTTGTTTAAATATCCATTAGAGCTTAACAATGGGGAGACAGTGTGTTAATGTTTTCCTGTGTTAACAACATAGAAGGCGTTTTCAACGTAATATATTAATTAAGTTAGGCAAACGTTTATCATACACATCTAGCCTTATATAGGAAACAAGGATGCAGAAGGCACAATTCATTTAGAGAAATTACCCTTCTTGACGAAGCAAATCTGTGAAACTGGATTTGCGTGTTAAGTGATGTTGAACTACTTGTTTATGGCCTATGGTCTTTAATTTTCTGGTTTACAGTCTAGTTCATCCTTGTATGTTAGCCACCTGCATGTAATAATGGTATTAGTAGATCTATACGACCTTTAGGTTGTGATTTTGAGTCTCTTTAGGGATATGCCTGTTGACCGTTTAAAGAAAAGCTACATGGAGAACGGGGGAACCCTCTATCAACCATCGATATGTTTTAGGCCAACGGTTGTGAATAATAGGATTGATTATATTTCCATAACTAAATCCACGATTATAGGGAGCAGTTACATTTGAATCCGAGTCAACGGTTGATGAAGGGTTCCCTTGCTCTATCTTTTTAGCTCTCTCTCTCTTGAATCTCCCCCCGCTCTATATCTATATATGTGTGTGTGTGTATATATATATCTCATTTTATAAAACTACTCACCATTTCCTATACATTTGTCATAAATTTTTAATGGTTCATCAAACCATCAATCAAGTGGTGCACAGGAAAGGACTGTCGTTTGGTGTTCATAACATATGGATATTTAGAATATTTATGTAGTGGGGATTCAAGCTAGAAAACTGTAGTAACATTTAAATTTTTGATGATAAGATCAATAAAGAAGTGCTACTGCTACCTTCTTTTCAAAGAAAAAGAAGTGCTACCTTTTGGCCATCTCTTGAATGTTTCAAGAGATAGTGTGTGGATACTAATAATTGTTTTCCTGCTATAAGACACACAATGTGTGCTTAATCTTACAGAATGATTACGGCCACAACTAGCTAGCTTACTGCATAACATAAGTAAATAGCAGAACAAAATATATTTACTAGTTATGAGCAAAAGAGGTCAATAACTAAGTTAACTACTTGATCGAAATTCAGCCACTCACCCTTTCGACATGCCCTTCTCTATAAAGAGTATATTACCTATCCAAAATGAATTGGGATTATGGTGCTTAGTAAAGGATCTTTCCTTCTATGTGGCGTTCTTGGAATAAGCATTACTTCGTCGGATCAAGCATTTTACAACCAATCTTCTACCTTAAACTCAGACAATTCACAACAAATAGCCCTCAAGTCAAACCAAGTTAAAAGAAGATTGAACCAATTAAGTAGGGCCTTATATCTGTTCAAGAGGGGTTCCCATGAATTATAAGGTCATCTTACATAAAAATTGAATAATAACTCCCAGTCTCCCATGAAGAACATGGCTTATGGTGATTCATTTACCAATTGAAGTTACCAAATTTTGACCTAAGACCTTGGGTGAAAGGATTGGTCAAAAAATGTATGCATCGTGACAAACAATTTTGTAGCTTACTAATTATGCATGAATACCAACTGTGATTTGTGAGTGCCACTTTGTTAATAGGTGGAAGGGTCTGGGGTATAGTGCTTTAAACTTGAGATGATATCAAGTCAATGGGCACTAGGAGAGATCATGAGGAATTTAAATGCCATATGAAAATATGTTAGTGAGGCTTGTATGTAAATGACTCTAGTTAAATGCTTATGCAAAGGTGGATTCATTGGGACAACACATGAATAGAGGGAGGGGGGGGGGGGGGGGTTCCCTTTGAGGTATCTCAGGGCGATACAAAATATGTAAGAATGATCGATGACGTGTGTTAGGACGCTTGGGGGTGAATCCTGATTGAGATATTCACCAAGGAAAGGATCGACACTAAGCCTATTCTTATTTGTCGTGATTTTGGATGAGATTTCTTGAGGGATCCAAGGGAGTGTTCTAACGGATGTGATATTTGTGAGACATTGTACTAGTAGCGGAGTCCAAGTTGGAAGTGATCGCGAGGTTGTAGTGGAGGGGGGCTTTGGAACCATAAGGCATACACATTAGTTGATCCAAGACTGAATGCTTATGGTGCAATTACAGTGGGGTGAGTATTGACGAGGGGATGGAAGTCAACATTGGAGGACAAATGGTACCCCAAATGATAGTTTCAAGTTGAGAGAAGGAAAATTGTGGTGGTCTGGCAGTGCTTGTAGGAGATGGAGGACGGCTCCTGTAAGGAGAGTAGAAAATGTGAGGGTCGAGGGGGTAAGGAGTAGTAATAGGTTGAGGAGGACCTGGGATGAGCAACTGAGGATAACCATGGTGGCTTTAGGTATTTCCGAGGACATGATCTCTGGTAGAGATAACAAGGGAACAAAGCAGCAACATTCCTATAGAGAGGTTATAGTTATTCTCTGGTGTCTTTTCTTTTTAATGCATGAAAATCCATGTTTGTTGAAGTACCAATCATGAGATGATGATTGTGTTGGTACATTTTGTTTCAGGAGCAAATATGCATGCATCACGTAACATTTTGTATACCAGAGGTGGCATTCTAAGGATACTATAGTTAGGTGTTCCTTTTTGGCAATAAACTGAGTACCACTACACCTAAGAGAGGTAGTTTTATAGTATGATGCCTCCTAAGATATTAAGTCTGGAAATAATTATCAAACATTTGAAGATTAGGATTCAATAAGATTCAGGATGAAATGATATCGCTGCTACTTAAGTTAATAAATGTTTTAAATCTTACATTTATCTTAGATGAAAGGGCTAAATTGGGATATCCTCTGGATATATAGTGGTTTCTGGTAAGTCTGGATGAGACATGTTGTTCTAAATATTAAACTTGATTGAGACACAAAATAGTTGCTTTTTTCAAATTTTAGGAGTGCAGATGTTCATTTGTTTGGAGTGCAAATTGGATTCATGGAAGTTATGTATATAGAAATATGTAAAACATGCATTATGGAGTTGTGTTACAGTGAGATTATTTAATGCTGATTTCATGCTCAATATGTGAAGCATCTATGCTAGTTGCATTTATATGGCTTGCTCGATTTTGTATGATTGTTACTTCACTATTGTTAAATTTTTGTGCATGCTTCCATCACTATTTTTCTGTTACTGTCAAGAAATTCAGCGTTATGTTCAATCAGTAAAAATGATATGCAGGAATAAGCGTATCTTATGCTGCTCCAACGCGACATGGATGCCTGAAGGTGGTTGAGAACAACTACTGTGCTTCTAAGAGAGGTACCTCTCAATAGTTTTTTGTCACTTGATTTCTGCTTATATTGAAGCCAAGTTCTTTGGATTACATGCAATTTGGTTCTTATGTTGTATGAATACCTTACTGCTATTTTACGATTTTAATTATGATTCATGGTGACATTTTTACCCTGAGTTAGGCCAATATTGAGCTAATTGATTGGTCAATAGAACCACAGGGTCATTGGGTTAACGGTAGAGCCCAGCATTCCAGGAGGTCAAGGGTTCAAACCTCACCAAAGGTGATGAGTGTGTGTGATATTTTCCGCAAACAAATATTATATACTTCAAAGAATAGAACCCAAAAAGTTGATCTATAACAATAATAGAAGGTTCCTTTGAGAAGCTTATTCCCTAAAATATCATATATGAACTACTATAGTCATTTGAATTTGTTGGTTGGGTTTCATGAAACATGGAGTGGATATGTGTATGTTGGGTATCGGGATAGGGAATCTTTATCTTGTTTTTTGGCTAGTAGGAGTTAGCACCTGAACTTCCTGTGTTTGGTGGCATTTAAGGCTTGTAGAATTTGTTTTTTGTTTTTTATATACCGACAGCCTCTTGAACCTTTCTCTTATGACGATAACTTCCATAATCTGTAAACAAAGTAGTTTCGCTGATAAATTATATCAGGAAGTTCACAAGATCTTTGGTCTGTGTGCAAAATATTCGCTCAACTTCAATGATTTCTTGAAAGAAATTATCGGGCATTGACGTTTGTTTCAACATATTGAATTGGATCTCTACCAGACTACCAGTGTAGCATTATGGATCATATTCACTAGATTGGTTGTGTACACTAGTGATGGAAGAGTGCTAAACGTATTTTGGTGAGATAAGGAGCATCTTATTGATGGACGAATCAGGCAAAGTTCTTTGGGAAAAACTCTGAGATAAACACAAACAATTTAAACTCATAGAATGAGACGGTTTATGGCTATGGCGGGTTGTTAAATTTTTATGGATTTTAGTGTTAATCATGCCCTTACATTTTGGGGAATTTATGGGTCTACTGACCTGTGTAAGGCTCAATTGTTAGATATCCATAACGTTGCACCCTGATTGTGCCAGATAGTCAATAGAAGCCTACTTTGACGATCTTATCTTCACTATTTTCCTATTTTTTAAGAAACCAAACAGAAAGCCCTTAAAGGAAAGGTTTTCTTTTTCATTCCTTTTATTAACTATCTAGGCCCTATCTCTATTCTTATTTAGTTCCGTTTATGGTTCAAGAATCAAGCTTGATTGCAGTTAGAGTGTCCAATTTCCCTGGAATAAGTTGGACAATAAAACATGTTGATCAAAAAAGTCAGTAGACAATAAACATCAGGTTATTTACTTAAATAAGTCTTTTATAAAAAAATTAACAAAACCCTTGATGAAGATTCATAATGGACGCCATTGCCTAACAACGAAACAAATCATAGAACAATCACCAGACCAGAATAAGTCTCCGTAAGAAAAGGAAGGAAACAAGTCCTTCCTTCCCGATATATGCTCCATCCTGCTGTAATAAATTAGTTTTATGCTCAAAACATAAACATTGACAACATCTTCAAATTTTTCTACCATCATCACAATATATATAAATACATAATAACTAAATCTCATTTTGTTCAACACTCTCATCTCAATGCACCTGAATCAGATTTTGCATAGTTGAGACCTAATCCCAGATGCACCAAAGATGTATTCATGATAGTCACTCCACATTGCATTTCTTTGACATTTAGCAGTATAGAAACATTTAGGAATTCCCTTACATTATTCCTATATATATGCTAACACATTTCAATAGCATAACCATATATGTTATACTGTTGCCTCGCACTGCCCATGTTCTCCCGAACTAGTTTTTACAACTTCATTTAGGCGCCTACTGACACTAAAGCCGTTCCATTCGTGCTTCTCTAACGAGAATCACTTCGTTCCACTCTCCCAACAGGCCTGCAAGCCATTCCTAGCGGCTTAGCCCTTGTTAAAGGGGCGGGTTTATACGAGGACGGTACCAATTTACGAGAATACGAGGACAATTCTCGGCGATGGATGTTTGAGCGGTTGAAAGAGTCGGTCTTGAAAACCGAAGTATTGATAGGAATACCGGGGGTTCGAATCCCTCTCCATCCGCAAGGTCATAAGTTCTCTCTTGCGTTATATATAGATAAGAACGAATCGGATCGACTCGACTCGACTGACATGATAGATGGAATGGTAGCTTGTGTTATGATTTAGTTAGGACTCTGTCTCCCTTTCGTGATCTTCCGCCCTCCGGTTGGTGAAGGGCCGGGTGGATTACCTTTGGGAGCTAAGTCGAAGATCTCGGTGGTCTTGTGAGTGGTTGATAAACTGCGATTGCAGTTTTCTTTAGGAAGCTGTGAGGCTTAAGAGACAAAGAAAACGGTGGATACTTTTCCACTAGTTGGCTCGAAGGTGACGACCCTAATGAATCGACTATGAAGGTGGCTCTTAGCTACATCAGCGCTCAAATTCCTTCATCCTTATTGCCTTGGCTTCGATGATCAACCTTTAAGTTTCCCAGCCCCTCTGTCCCCGGAAGGTGAGCAACTCGCTGAGCGAGAAGAAAGCCTATCCATGTCTAATTTAGTTTGAGTTATACATTAAAATAGTTTTATGAGAGAAAATTTCTCATATAGATTTGACCTAATTGTCAGTGAGATTTGCCTTTCAAACTTTTCATTTTATTAAACCTTTGGCACTGTCTTTTACTGTTGTTTTACTTCAGTCTCCAAAACACTAATTTGAGTTTTAATTGGTTTACAAACCCAATTTAAGTTATGTTTTTCCATATATTTATCCTGGTATCTTTGTTGTATTTATTTTAGTATCTACCAATATGATACACTTTATCACAAAAGTGGAGTTGTAACCTGTGAAATTTGATGAATGCATTTTTTTGGACAAAAAGGTTGATACCAGCAACCCCAACCGGCCCACAATCGGCTGCCAATTCCATAATGTTGGCGGTTGTGGCTATGAGGGCCCCTGGGCTCGAACCCGGGACAATTCGGTTTTGGACAAACTTAATCCCCACCCATTACCAACTGAGCTACACGCCATTGGCTTGATGAATGCATTTTGCATTACGCTCTATTACTTAAGCTAAAATTGATGATCACCAAAAGAAATTTATCAATAGAAATGTAGAATTGTAGTGATTTTCTACTCAATGTTTTGAAAAAAGACCGCATAAGGATTTCAATATTTCCTTAAATGATAAAATATCATCAGTCTTAATCATATTTGAGACCAACCAAAAGAGAAATGGCCCATGTAACCTAGGCGGGGGTATGTATTTGAATTTGAAAACATTGTATCCTTGGTGACCACCAAAAGTGAATGACTGTAGTTTCATGGAAGTACGAAAATGAAATAATTGGCATTTTTTAACATCAAGCAAACCTAGAAAGGTAGTATTTTTTACTCCTTCAGGGCTTTTACTGTAAATGATTTCCTAAGCCACCTAATAGTTTGCATTGCACTAAGAGATTCTTAACAAGTTACAATTGTAAGTCAGTATGTATTAGTCCCCCGATAAGTAGTGTTATTTTGTTTCTAGGTAATCTTATTTCGGCCAAAAATGTACTCTAATATTCAGTGTTCCTTGAGTCGTAGTAGTTATCAAATCGTATTTATCTTAAGGCTTGTGATTTAATGACTCATTTTCTGCCATTTAATTACTCATTTTCTTTTTAACCTCTTATATCCATTTTTTTTGTGTTGGTAGAAGATGAGATTCATATCCAGCAAATAAACAACTGCTGAAAACAGAGAGGACTTGCCAGTTGCCACTAGACAATCATTTTAGTCTATAAAACTTATCATCTGCAGTGCTAACCTATTATATGAAATTTGTATATAATGTAAATAATTAGGGTAGAATATTCGTAAAGGTAATATAATGTTGTTAACCATAGTAAATTCACCAACCTGGGCTGTTTGTTTACCTCTTAACAGTTCCATCAAGAGGCAGCATCTGAATCGCTAAGAGGTTAATCTTGTTTGGCAAAAAATAAGTCTGCCTCTTAATGGATCCAATTCCAAAACCCTCTGAATCATTTTGTATCCTGGACCTCCCTTAACCATTCAGAGCCCTAATTTCATTGAGAACAGTTACCAAACAATTATATTTTATTCCTATCTTTTTCGATATATGAAAGTTTTTTGACCCATTTATGATTTGCAGGAGGAGTTCGTTGTCTATCCATTCTAAACTTGGTTTTTGCCATCACTTTCGGTCTTCTCGCACTGTTTCTCGGTTCAACGCTGCTAACACTAGGGAGTCGGTGCTCGATACCCTTATTCTGGTGCTACGAGATCGCATCATGGGGACTCGTTATTCTCTATGGTGGGACCGCCTTCCACCTTAGAAGAAAAGCAGCCACGGTTCTGGATGATAGCGAGTTTAGCGGACGTAATCTCGGGTTGGAAATGTTGGAAGCAGAATTCACGCCAGATGTAGAAAGACGAGTAAACGAAGGGTTTAGATCTTGGATGGGATCATCATATTTATCGTCTGATGATGATGATGATGATGATGATGATGATGAAAACGAGAACGAGAATGATCCAAACGGTTATCAACATTTGTTACGGATTAATTCCACGAGTAGGCAAAGAGGTTGAAAAAAATTCAAATCAACTTTTTTTTTTTCGTATTTGTGCAAAGAAAACAGTAACGAGACCTCATGAACGAATGATGGTGACTTAATGGAGGAAGACGAGCAATAGCAAAGCATCGATAATGGAGATAGACGAACACGGAGGGTTGTTAGATTGTACAAAAACTTAATATCATGATGATTTAAATCAAATTTCATTTTCCACTTGGATAGGGATAGGCTATAGGTGGTTGTTGGTAGTTATTGAAATGGTCTAATGTTGGTAACATATTATCTTTTTATTTGAAATCGGGTGGCTTCGTGTATGATAATACTTTGTTTTTTTTTTCAAGTTGGGTGTCGTTTACGCCGGTTTTTTATGAGGGTAGGGTGTCCCAAGCTGTCTGGATTAATCCTGATAAATTGTGATTGCAAGAAATCAGTCTTTGATAAATTCAGTGGTTACAATTGTTGCGTATGTTTGGAATAGAGATTTTTTTTGCATGGGTTATTTAGGAGAATAGTAATACTTGTTTTTGGCCGGATTTGGGTACAACTAAAAGACCCGGTTTGAGTTCCAACGATAAAATGTTATAAATAATTTTATAAGTGATAAATAAATGACTAAGAAAGTAAATGTTGACGTGAAAAACTCTAAAATAGGTAAAAGCGGGTGATGTCGAGTAATCATTCCACTCCTAGAACAAAAAACCATGCATCGTTGATCGGTGTAGTGTGAACGATTTTGCTAGTACAATTTGGACGTCGTAACATAGATAAATGAGTTGTTTAGAATAAAGTGTTTGGGGTTGTTTACCAACGATAACTGGCAAGCATTGTCTGGAGTTGTCTAGAACAAGAAGGTTGATAGAGAGTAATTGTCTCTATCTGGAACAAGGGGCTGTTTACCTGATGCTTACCGACAAGAGTCTAACACTTTAACTTAATTTGTCGGATAAGATTTTAGTTTATTAAAACGACATTGTATGCAACATTTTGCGCCTACCGGGAAAGAGTTCGTTACTCTCATTTATGGGGTAAGGCTCTCTGTCACTGTCATCGCTTTTACCAGGTAAGATATTCTTAATTCTTGCCATGTTCATCCGATAAAATAAAGTGACTAACGCTTACTGTGTTAGCGTTTAGTAAATGACAGCTAAGGGGCCGTTTACCAAACGCTTACCCAGGTAAGTGCTTACCAAGCCATATTACCTTATCGAAGTAATATAACAAGTACCAAAAATCTTACCCGGTAAGAGCGAAGACAAGGAAAACAATGACCAAGAGTCTTACCCGGGTAAGTGATTGCGACGACTCTTACCACGGTAAGCGCTTACCGGGTAAATTGTTGCATACGGTGCCGTTTTTGTGGACTAAAATCTTACCCGGTAAGTAAGTGATAGTGTTGAATTTTGCCGGTAAGCAGTTACCCGGGTAAGATTTGGTAAACGGCCCCTAAGTGTTGCTTGTAAAACAACTGTTTACCAAGTATTCTGGATTTGGTACTGGATTAGGTGTTGACTGATAAAAAGACCATTATAACCCTATATATGACGATGTTTTTAACTAAGGCAAAACTATTTACCAAATGTTATGTATTAATAATTCTTGAAATGACAAAAAATACAAATTTCATAATTAAATATATCTAGATAGGAGAATAAATTGAATTTAAACATAATAATTTTCGCATAAATTTTAATTGGAAACATTGGACAATAATTGATTTGCAATCTATTACGTAAATTAGTCATATATTCATTGTCTTGAGAACTCTATTCCATTTCACTAACGTCTGTTTCGTTGCTTCCTTCATATCGTTCTTTAGCAGCGGTAAACATTGTGTTCTCATGTAAGTTTTGTTTGCAAAAGAAGACACACACACACACACACGTGTGTGTGTATATATATATATATATATTCGGGTTCGAGTATGATACCTATTTAAGAAAATAAAAGAATAGCCGAATCACATGTGATTTTACACTAACATCACGTACAAAATCACATTTGATTCATGCGACCTTGCCCTGCGACAATAGGATTGCCCACACACTTTCGTATGAAGCTGTTTCTCTCCCTCCCCCCCTCCCTCCCTCTCTCTCTATATATATATATACATATACACACACACATAGAGGGAGGTTTAAGGAAAATCTCAAAAAAGAGAAAAGTAAATGACACCCTAAAAGTCCTCCATCCGGACAATATGCATTTGTGCATAGACGGTATGCACATATGCATACAAGTGTTTTTTTTTCCTATGCACGAATGCATGTTATAAATTACCGGTATGCATTTGTGCATACCGTCCAGACGGACGGTTTCCAGGGTTTTTCAATTTTTTCTTTGAGGTTTCCCCCTGAACTTGACCATATATATAGATATACGTATAGGGGAGTTATCCGTTGCAAACCGATGAATATTTGCAAACTTTGCAAACTATTATATTAGGAAACATTAAGATATTTATGGACATTTATCATAATTCAATAATTTTGTTTTCTAATTCAAAACTATGATCATAATTAATGAACCAATCATATTCCATATATATCTCAACCAATAATTAATGAATTATGATAAATTTCCATAAATATCTTAATGTTTTCTAATATAATGGTTTGCAAAGTTTGCAAATATTCATCGGTTTGCAACGGATAACTCTCCTATACGTATATGTATATATATATATATGTTTGTGTGTCTGTGTGTGTGGTAGTTTCAATTGCAAACCTCAACAATTGCAACAAACTTTGCAAACCATTATATTACGAAACGATTGAGATATTTATGGACAATTACCATGATTAATTAAATATGGTTAAGATATATATGAAAGCTTATAGGTTCATTAATTATGATTATGGATTTGAATTAGAAAATAAAATAAAATCAAATATTTATTAGACTAGATAGACGGTTAAAATTAGTTCGTAAAGTTTATTAGATTTGTAATTGAGACGTCCCTTAGAGCATCTCCAACAGATGTGCTAAAAAATTTCTATAATAGAGTAAAAAAAGTCAAAATCTCTATAAAAATTTACATCCATCTCCATAATTTAATTGGTTGATATAATTAAAATATTATTTTCTCTCTCTTCTAATAAGTTTTAGAGATTTCTCTAAATTTAGAGAAGTTTACAACTTCTCTCCTCTTTTTTCTATTTTAGCATATATGATAAAATAGCTGTTGGAGCAACTAAAATGCTAAAATTGCATTTTTTTTTCATGTTAGCATAGCTGTTGGAGATGCTCTTATATGTCATATCTTCTTATTATTTAATAATTAAAGAAAATTCAGAAAATTGTAAAAAGACTATGATACCCATTACTTAACGGATATTTTTAAGAGAGTTACGTCAAGGACGAAAAGCAAAATAACATAAAAATCACATGGACAAAAAAGAATTTTTCAAAGATTAGGGACTAAAATCGTTATAAATAACAAACTATAAGGACAAAAATCGTAGTTTACACTCTTTTAATGCATGTAGGATTCTGAAATAAAGGCCCAATTATCTCGCACCTATCGACCTTTTATCATCCGGAGGCCCAACTCACGCACGCAGACACACACATTCACACCTGTTATCGACTACTCTCCATTCCTTACGCAGTCGGAACCCTAATCTCTCCGCACCAACAATGGCGGCCGGCGGTTACGACTACGAAGATGGATTACAGTCCTCCGTCGATGGAGGAATTCCCTACGACCCTTCCTTCGTTCCGGACCCTGTAAAATCATTCGTCGTCCACCTCTACCGTCATATCCGGGAGAAGAATGTCTATGAGATCCACCAGATGTACGAAACATCATTCCATACGCTAAGCGACCGTATGTTCAAAGATACTCCTTGGCCTTCAGTTGAAGCTGTTGCTCAGTATGTGGATAACGACCATGTGTTCTGCTTGCTATACCGTGAGATGTGGTATCGCCATCTTTATGCTAGGTTATCCCCGACTCTCAAGCAGAGGATTGATTCTTGGGATAATTACTGCAGTCTCTTTCAGGTACGTTTATCCCTGCTTGTTTGGAATTATAGCTTATGTCTGGCGAGCTCGCGAAACTTCTGTACAGTCTTAAAAACGTGTGAGCTCATGAGTGACTTTGTGTGCTTGTAAAACTTGCAAATTGAGAATGTAACTTGTACGAATTTGAGAATGATTTAATATTTTTGTGCTATTAAGATGATGTTTGGGGGCTTAAATTCAAGATATATTGACAATTGGAGCTTCTGTAAGTGTTAATCGTACATGATTTATCCAACCTCTTGGTTTGTTTAAAGATGATTGACAGTCATGAAACTCAGGGGATTGGTAAATTAGACTGTTAAGTAGAGAGACCATAGAACCTTGATAATTAAGATGCTTAGAGGCTGTTTACTTAATATGTAATGGGCTTAATGGTTGGATAGGCTTATTTGCACCGTCATAAATTAGGTGTTTCTTTAAAGCTTAATGAATAGCCTATGACATATTAGCTCAGCTAGGAAGGGGCTGCTGTCCCCATTAAGTCATGCCAAATTACACCATTTACCCCTTTCTCCCCTAAAACAAAAAAATACAGTTCTCCCCAACCCCTAGGCCCTAGCTGCTGAATAACACTCTTGTTGAACCTTGCTGCACGAGATGATGAAAGTTATTGATGTAGTTTTAGGTTCTGCTAACGTAGAGAATGGGAACTTGCATTCTATGGCTGATGCTAGAGCTTATGTATTTGACATATCAATTCACTTTGCCCCATTGTAAATTTTGATCCTGGGTAAGATCTGTTGCCAAGCATAACCTAAGAGATGTTTATTTAATGAATTTCCAGATATCAAGATTTTGAAACACATTATTATGTGAAGTGTAATTGTTGCTCAATCTCTGGTCCCAAGCATAAATTTTGAGCTTAAGTTATGCATGTTTGCTTAATAACAAGTTCTGTGCTCTTAGTTACCTGAACTTTCTTTCATGGTGATGAAGTCTTTTGAAGAACCAATTTGAGCTGTGTACATGCATAGCTATGCATTGTAAAGATAAACAACTTATGCCACTTTCAGTTCATACTTGTGCATGTGTGCTTTTGTGGTGTAGGAGGGCACCATGTGTAGCTTACTTTTTGGTGTCCTATATTGCCATTTTAGCTAGGAAACACTTCTCTTTCTGTAAGCTTAGCCACTGAAGCTCCTGTGAGTCTAGGTTACTGGCAAAAAAATATTATTTTTATTATTGGAATATGCTGTTTTGCAGTGACTTAAGCTTTTTCTAAATAGTGCCTGATTTTGTTTCTTTGCAGGTGGTGTTGCATGGTGTTGTGAATATGCAGTTGCCCAACCAGTGGTTGTGGGACATGGTGGATGAGTTTGTGTATCAGTTTCAGTCGTTCTGTCAGTATCGAGCTAAAATGAAAAACAAAACCGAGCAGGAGATTGCTCTATTAAGACAACATGATCAGGTAAGACACTGGGTTATGTTTCAGGGTTGCTTTTGGATTCATCAAAATTACTTCAAACATAAGTAAATACCCTGAAATTATTTATCCGTTTATTTAATACCTTATTTTAATGGAATGTCATGTTTTCCACCCTTTTACAGGCCTGGAATGTGTATGGTGTTCTTAACTTTTTGCAAGCATTGATGGAGAAGTCTTCAATCATTCAGATTCTAGAGCAGGAAAAAGAAGGCCTTGAACAGTTCACAGCCACAGATGGGTATGATTATAGCGGTGGAAGTAATGTCTTGAAGGTCTTGGGTTACTTCAGCATGGTTGGTTTGCTAAGAGTCCATTGTTTATTGGGAGATTATCAAACTGGTCTGAAGTGCTTACTTCCTATTGACATAAGTCAACAAGGAGTTTACACCAGTGTTATTGGCAGTCACATCACCACCATCTATCATTATGGGTTTGCCAATCTTATGTTGCGGAGGTATTTTCAATGTCTTTTCAGCTTTGAACTTCAGCTTGTTTGTTCGCACACATGTTTTTCCCAAATGTTTTCAATGGGAAATAATCAATTGTCTTTCATGAGAATCTGAATTATGCTTTGGATTCTGGTGACTGAATATGCAACAACACAATAGAGGGGATTTCTGCCTGTCTATATATGTGACATTAATATATTATTTTGGTCTCCTTTTATGAATTGAATTGTTCAATACTCATTGAGTAATAGTAGAAAACATGTGTATAATTATATATATATATATATATGCAGATTTTCCACCTTAAGTCACGCCTTGAAAAACGTGGTGGCCTTGCCCTGGCTTGAGGCCCAACCTCATCGCCACGCCATTTTTAACCTTGGTTTATAGTGAATGAAAATATTTGCATAAAAATAAATGCCAACTTGTGGAAATCATTCATGCTTGACATCCGGTTGTTCCATCTTTTCAGTTAACACATATAGCTTACGCGTTAGTGATTATGCAGGTATGTAGAGGCCATACGCGAGTTCAACAAAATCCTTTTGTACATTTACAAGACTAAGCAATATCACCAGAAATCGCCACAGTATGAGCAAATACTAAAGAAGAATGAGCAGATGTATGCTCTGCTAACAATCTGCCTATCTCTTTGCCCTCAAGTGAAACTTGTTGATGAAACTGTCAACTCTCAACTAAGGGAGAAGTATGGTGAAAAAATGTTGAGAATGCAACGATATGACGATGAATCATTTGCGCTTTATGATGAGCTTTTCTCATATGCATGCCCCAAATTTATCACACCTTCTGCACCTAGCTACGAAGAGCCACTTGTAAACTACAACCAGGTGCAAATTTTCTGCTCAAGTGTAATTATGAACTTGCAATAGGGTTGGGACTTCTCTTATGTTTCTTTGGCCTTCTTGTAATCCATCCTTGGGCAATCACTTGCTGTTCGTTACTTTGGAACTTTTCTTTTTGTTTCTTTTCTTTTGGCTGCAAGTTTTGTTACCATTTTGGAGCAATTCTTTAACAATGTTGGGTTAGTTTTTCTTGGGCGGGTTGGGGGTGGCTATTTCTAGAGTACCATGATTTGCTATCTATCCCCCCCCACATATATATATATATAAATATATATTATAGAGGAAAGTTCAAATGCGAACTCAAATTTGGTTGTGAACGTGAGGACAAATGAGAGCGTGTCACGTGTCTGAATGTAGATTATTCAGACTGAATTATCAAAGAAATATTCTGACTGAATATAGTATTTATTTAGTCTGAATATATCTTTGATTATTCAGTCTGAATATGACACGTGTCGCGCACTCATTTGTCCTCACATTCACAACCAAGATCAGTTCATCGAAGGGAAAAGTGAGAGTATCAAAATGCAGTTATATGAGCATATTTGAGTTCTCATTTGAACCCCCCTATATATAGAGAGAGAGGGCCGTTATTATGCAACCCATTGCAATTGTACAACCTTTACAACCAAATCATGACTGTCCATTTGATCATCAACGGTTATCATTTAATCACTTGTAACTACCATTAATTAAAAAAGAAAATAAAAATAAAAACGGATGAGTGGGTTGTAGGATTGCAATGGGTTGTATTTGAACACCCCCTCTATATATATGTTTGATTAATGTAATGAACCTAGGAAAGACCTCTCAGTGTCTCTTATGTGAATTACTCTTGCTGTGGATTTGTATGTTATAGGACGCATATAGGCTTCAGTTAAAGCTTTTCCTTTATGAGGTAAAGCAGCAGCAACAACTGTCAGTTGTGAGGACCTTCTTGAAAGTTTATTCAACTATTTCTCTTGAGAAGCTTGCAACGTACATGGAAGTGGATGAATCCACTTTAAGGTTAGATTTCTGATTTATCGCCCTTTATAGTATTATTTGTTTCTTGTGATTAATCTCACTCATTGCATTTTTTTTACAGGACAATCTTGATGACATACAAGCACAAAACACATTCTGTTGGTGCTGATGGAAAAACCATATCTAATGCTGATATCGATTTCTACATTGATGATGTAAGTTGTCTTTTTTGTTCTTAACTGATTTAGCAAATATTAGTTGGGCGATAAAATATAGTTTGCTTGTTTTCATGGTTTTCATAAGTTTTCAACTAAGATATTGGCTTGCCATATCTCTGAAATATATTGTTTAAACTATTCCATACATCAACGAACAGTTAAAATCAATCACTAGTTTTTCTTCTAACCTTGAATGACAAAGTTGTATATGCTAAATTGATGATTATTAGTTGACAATTTCATTTCATCAAAATTAAATATACATATCAAATTAGGAATTGGAAGTAGCCATAATGTAGAGTAAAAGTATGACAGCTATAGAGAACATAGGTGTCTAATTATATAAATAAAATAAAATAAAATGTTGTCGAGTGTAGGGTTTTAGGAGATTTTGAGACCATGATGTATGTAGTACATGTGCATTTTAGTAAGGTTGCTTGCTAAAAAATTGTGTATATTAGATGTGTTCCATTTTCCACTTGTATCGTTTTTGACCCATTACTATCTTGTTGCAGGACTTAATTCGTGTGGTTGAATCCAAGACACCCAAGCAATATGGCGATTACTTTTTGCGTCAAATTGTTAAGGTTTGTCAAAAATTGCAACTTTTTTAACAACATTTTCTGTTCTTGTTCTTCTAGAAAAGATCGATTGCAACTACTTATTTTGGAAGGTAGACTTATTTGCCTGTTCTCATTGTTACATATAAATCGATGGTATTAATTTGTGTTCAAGATTCCTTTTTTTTGTCTTTGTTAAACTATATTTTTTACTTTTTGCAAACAATCTTCACATTTTTCTTTAACTATGTCCCAAGTCAAACAACATCAACCGTAGGGATTAGGGAATAATATGCATCTTTCATGATACATAGGCTTCACGATAGCAAGCAGTTACTTGTGCTGTAAGCATTTAATGTGCATGCCGTAAAACATATTTACGGCATTGCATTTGAAAAAAATGTAGCCGAGTGTTTTAACATTTACTACATGTAAAACCCCATGTACCATTTACATATTTTCAATCTATTTCTATGTACATTTTTGCAGCTTGAAGCAGTGATTGGCGATATGGACAGAATAAAGCTGGAATGAGCGCTCTTTATGAGGTATACGGAGCAATTTTTGTTTTTAATATTCTGGTTGTTCTTCATTTTGTAATGTTAGTAGGTAATACTGTGCTATGGGGGGGCCAAAAGAGTAGTAGTTATTGAAATTTGATTGTCTCTTTTCGTTGGTTAGGTGCTATTATTGAGGTTACTTGGTGCTTGAAATGAGCTGTGTGCTTATTTAGGATCTTTTATATCCAGCAGCTTCTGTGTTTTTTCTTACCTTCTTTTGTTTTGCTTATATGATGGTTATAACCTGTTATGAATCATTTATGGTCTTTTATTGTCTCTATGTGGGTAAGTGATGCTTACTTGGACAGAGATGAAATATGATGGTCTTTTTTTAACAATGTTATTGTGACATTTTGCTGACCTAGAATCTGAGGGTAGACATCCTATTTTGATTCAGCGGCTTATTAAATAATGTTTTTAAGTTAAAATAAATTAAAAAGGCATATAAGTAGTTAGTTTATTCTTGTTTCTCTTCTGATATGTGGCTCAGTTGTCTTTTTGAATTTGTATATTTTTGTCGGCCGTCATTTGTGACGTTTGTGAATGGTTTTTGTCGAGTTGATCATATACTTTTTGATTTAAATGTTATCGAGCAAAAATGACGTTTTATCCCTATTATAAGTTTTAGAGTAAACTACAGTGGTTATAAGTAAACTACTGTTTTGAAAGTTGTCTTTGTGGTATGCAAAAATGGCTGGATTTGATTCTTTCGTCTAACGGCTGTTAGAAGAAGCCGTTAAATGAGTGGAATTTTTATCTTATTGATTTTATTTTTGTTTTTTACTCGATCAAAATCAAATTGTAGTTCACATGTCTTCTCTGGCCATGTATCAAAATTAATCCCATAATAAATTTTTCAAAACTAAGGCCGGTTTAAAAATATATCTATATATATATATATAGAGAGAGGCCCCTTCATGTATTAACAAAAAAAAGGTGTTAACTTTGTTATAGGGGGTAATTTCGTCTTTTTATAAATTGATACTATATTCCTTAATTATCACATTCAATTAATTATCACAATCCTTAATTATCATATTCAATTAATTATCACATTCCTTAATTAACACATTTTTAATTATTTCATTCGTTTACCTGCTTCACTTATGAACTTCGTGTGTTCATTTATGAACTTCATGCATTCATCCATGAACTTGTTTAAACTTTCTTAGTTATCTTATTCACTTTCTAGTTTCACTTTTAAAACATTCTTATTGTTTCATCTATGAACTTCACATTTGTTTCATATATGAACGTGTTTAAATTTTTTAATTATCTTATTCACTTTTTCCGGTTTCACTTATGAACATTCAAATTGTTTCATGTATGAACATTCTCATTGTTTCACCTATGAACTTTGGTGATTATAAAGAAAATCCGGCGGATTTCGTAAGATGATTATGTGGGAATTTGAAAAAGATCCAAAAATAAATAAGGAAAATAAAATATATGTTTCATTTTTAAATTTGTTCCAAAATTATTTTATTTTCCAAGTATAAAATATAAATTTGTACCAAAATTATTCTTGACTTAATGCTATTTAATGTGTTTCCTTTTTTTTTTTATCAATTTATAATATTTCATTTAATCAAATCCGTTGATCAAAAATTAAACGGTTTAGATGGGTTCATACGAGGACGATACCAATTTACGAGAATACGAAAATAATTCTTGACCAATCATTTTGTACATGAAATTTTTCATGTACAAAATAACATATGATTTAATGTAAAAAATCATGTGATTTTGTAAGCATCAAAAAGGACACGGACGACATTTCCCGCGAGCAAGTCGCGGCTAATCATATATGATTTTATACGTGAATCATATGTGATTTTGTACATGAAAAATTTCATGTACAAAATAATTGGCTGAGGATTGTCCTCGCATTCTCGTAAATTATTACCGTCCTCGCATAAACCTTCCTCTATATATATGTGTGTATATATATGTGTGTATATATATGTATAGGGTTGATTTCCATTACAAACCACGTCAATTCGTACAAACCGTACAAACCGCATGCAACCAATATTTTTTTTTTAATTTTTTCACTTTTTCTTAATTATTAGGGTTGATTAGTCAATAATATATGAAAAATTTTCATCAAGAATACATGAAGGTTGGTGAATCAAGAATACGTGAAACAAGATTCATCAAATTGAGAGTTTCATGAATCAATTCATTTTCATGTAGAAAGAAAAATAATTTCATGAAGAAAAGAATTATATGAAACAAATTCATCATATTAAACACTTTTATGAAAAAAAAATTATTCAAAAAAACAATGAAACATACGTACATTACACATTAATTAAATCTCCAAACTCTTCAATTTGTATTTGAAATCTCCCCTATATGGATATACGTACATTACACATTAATTAAATCTCCAAACTCTTCAATTTGTATTTGAAATCTCCCCTATATGGATATACGTACATTACACATTAATTAAATCCAAGCACTGTAATTTCAAAGAGTAAGGTACGGGGACCAAATTCCAATTCCAAACTCTTCAATTTTAAAGAATAACCAAAACCAACAAGCCTTAATGCCTCTAAGGGGTTGTTTGGTTGTGGTTGACATACTCGCTCAACCATAAATAACCGCTTGGTATACAGCTTATTTGGTCGGTTGATGACTTAATTGCTCACCTCGAAACCTTCACTCCTTACATTTCATGTACTATTGATTCCCCAACTACCCTTTAACAAAGAAACCCTATTTTTACACGCTTCCAACTTCCCATTCATGGCGCCCTCATCTTCTTCAACCTCGAGCCAGTGGTTCATCAGTGTAATCGTTCTGCAATGGTCTCCTCATTCTCCAAAGATCTTCTAGCCTCATTCTCTGGCCAGTGAGGCTCGTTCGTCGGTGTAATTGTTCTCCGACGGTCTCCTCATTCTCCAACGATCTCTTAGCCTCATTCTCTATCCAGTCTGGCTCGTTTTCCGACAGTTTTTTTTGGAAAGGGTATCCTAGACATTTGCCTAGACTAATCCCTGACAATTTGAAGACTGCTAAAGCATGCAACCCTGAGATAATTCCTCAGTTGCCACAAGTTGTTTGCGTCGGGTTCGAACCTGGGGTAGATGGGTTATTATCTAGCCTCATCCCCCACAAGTCTTAACCAGTACGCCACAATTCTTGTGGTTGTTTTCCGACAGTATCCTGGTTCTCCGTCAAGAAGATTGGTCGTCTTTTTGCCTCGTTCTCTTGGTTGGTCAAGTTCATTCTCCGCCCGATGTAAAAAAGAGGGAAGAACCTGTGCTTTGTTTGCTTCACTCGGTTTGATCAATTAAAATTTATTTGGTGTTATTGTGTAGCAACATTAGTAATAGTAGAAAGATGGAAGAACATGCAATTTGGTTTATTGGTTCAATAAACTTTTAAATTGATATTTTTTATCATTCAAAGTTATTCGAAACAATTATTTTTATCAGACAAAAATATACACTGGGGTAAAATGGTAATTTATGACATTCAGATTGCTTATGCAGCACAACAACCCAACAACAACTTATTTGTTATCATGCAGATAACTTTATGAATACATATCTTAATGAGAAACGAATCGAATAACCCCTAAATCATATATATGATCGAAGAGTAAATTACAGAGACCAAAAGGGTTAAATGCATGAAATAACAACATACTTTCATAATTTTTTTTATTATATCGTTGTACTTTCAATTTTTTTTATTACATCAATGTACTTTCAAATTTTTTTTATTAAGGCATTGTACTTTGAAAAATCTACCAATATAATAATGGTTAGCTTATTATCTTTTAAATAGTTAACCCTCATTTTTCTTTGTTTACATGACTTAAATGAGTTGACATGAATGACACGTCTTTCTGATTAAATGACATTAATAAAAAAGACTTCTTCCAAAAATTTTAATAGTTTCCTAACATTCTCTCTTGATTATTCATATTCCACCCGGTTTATGTTTTTCATCACTCTATTTAACAAATATTTTCCAAAAAAATCATTCTTACTAAATTGTATGAAATTAAATATTCTAAAGGAACATTTTTTAAGATTTTTTTTCAAGATAAATATTTTATTTGTGAGAAAATATAACACTTATTATGCAATTTTTCTAATTAAAAAAAATCACATTTTGTAATATTTTTGAAAAAAGTTAGCGATATAAATTGTGTTTTACAAAGCTTCTTAATATTGTTATATAAATGAATAATTTTAAAATAATATAATATATTTATTAAATAATATTGTGACAGAATATTTAAATAATATAATTAATAACGAAGTCTCTAAAATAAAAACCTGTTGAAATTGAATGTAATTTATTTTTAAGATTTTGATTTTTGGTTCTCAATTTTAGACAACTTAAACATCTCCAACAAGTTCTCTATAGTTTCTTTAAAATAGATAACCAAAACTTTAAACTGTTAATTTTTTTTAAATTCAACTCCAAAAAATTCTATATTTTAGTGATTTTTAAGATAAATTATATTATTATAATATTCTCTAATTTATTACCACGATACACTTCTTAAAAACAACTTTACATAAAATAATCATAATTCAATCTCATTGGTTGAATTGAATAATAACCATTTCCCTCTCCCAACGTCAAGTTTTTGAGAGTTCTATAAACTTGGAGTTTTTTTCATAGTTTTTTTTATTTTAAAGAAATTACAGAGAATCTGTTGAAACAATATAAAAAACAAATCCTTTAGGGCACGTTTAGTTCGTGAAATTTTTTCTGTTTTCGAGAAATTTTTTCCAGAGAAAATGAAAATTTGGAAAACGTGTTTAGTTCGTTAAGTTTTCAAAAAATTTCCAAAAAAGTTTTCGTTTTCATTTTCTAAATTTATATTGGATTTAGAGAACTTTTTTGAGTTTTCAAAAGTTTCATTTTCTAAATAATTTTTTACATTCACATTCACATACACACTTTCACACACACACACACATACACTTTCACACACACGCACACACTTTCACACACACACACACACACACACACTTTAACACACACATTGACACTTTCATTTTCACACACATTTTCACATACACAAACACACATTCACACACACACACACACACACACACTTTCATACACTCTTTCACACAGAGACACGCACACACATTCACACACATACACACAGAGACACGCACACACATTCACACACATACTGACATATTCATTTTCTCACACACACACACACACACATTTTTTCAAAGACACAAACACACACACACACACATTCACACGCACACACACACATTCGCACAAACACACACACATGCACACTTTCACACACACACACACACATTCACATGCACACACACGCGCGCGCACTCACACTTTCACACACACACTTTCACACACGCACGCACAAACGCGCGCACACTTGCACACACACACACACACACGCGGGCACACTTTCATTTTCACACACACACGCACACACACTTTCACACACATATTGACACTTTCATTTTCACACACACACACACACTTTCACACACACACACACACTCAAACATTCACTCACACACACACATTCACACTCACACACTAACACTTTCATTTTCACACACACACATTTTGAAAGACATAAACATACACATTTTCACACATACACACATTCACACACATACACATTCGCACAAACACACACACACACACACACACTTTCACACACACACACACATGCACACACACATACACTTTCACACACACACACACACACACACACACTTTTTCACACACACACATGCACACTTGCACACACACACACACACACACACACACTTTCACACACACTTACACTTTCACACACACGCACACTTTCACACACACACACACACACGCACACTTGCACACACACACACACACACACACACACACACACACACACGCGCGCGCGCGCACACTTTCAGTGACACATTGACACTTTCATTTTCACACACACGCACGCGCGCACACTTTCACACACATATTGAAACTTTCATTTTCACACACACACACGCACAAACATTCACACACACACACACATTCATACTCACACACTAACACTTTCATTTCACACACAAACATTTTGAAAGACATAAACATACACATCCACACACACACACACATTTTCACACACACACACACACTCACACACATACACATTCGCACAAACACAAACACACTTTCATTTTCACACATATGCATTCGCACAAACACACACACACATTCACACACACACACACACACACTTTCATTTTCACACATACACATTCTCATAAACACACACACACACACATTCACTTTCACACACACATTGTGTACTTGATTTTCTGGGATCCACAAACGCATTTAGCTGAAATGGAGGAGTTTTCATTTTTCATTTTTAGAAAATTAGAAAGTGAGATATACGACTAAAGGAGGAGTTTTCATTGTGTACTTGATTTTCTACGATCCACCAAGTGAAAGTGTGTATGTGTGTGTATGTCTATGTAAAAGTGAAAGTGTGTATGTATGTTTGTGCGAAAGTGAGAGTGTGTATGTGTCTGTGAATGTGTGTGTGAAAGTGTGTGTGTCTGTGTGTACATGTGTGTGAAAGTGTGTGTGTGTGTGTCTGTGTGAAAGTGTAAGTGAAAGTGTGTGTATGTCTGTGTGAACGTGTGTGTGCGTGTACGTGTGTGAAAGTGAAAGTGTGTGTGTGTGTGTTTATGTGAAAGTGAAAGTGTGCATGTCACTACTAGAAAATTGAGTATTTTCAACGGAAAATGTTGTTGAAAATTTTCTACGAATTTTAGAGGATTATTGACAGAACATAAATTTTCTACGAATTTTCAACGAATTTCCATTGAAAATCTCTCACAAACATATATGCATTTTCAACCAAAAATTTTTCAATGGAATGTCTCGTCAAAATTTTTTTGGTTGAAAATGCATTTTGTGAGAGATTTTCAACGGAAATTCGTTGAAAATTCGTAGAAAATTTATGTTTTGTCAATAATCCCTTTAAAATTCATAGAAAATTTTCAACGACATTTTCTGTTGAAAATTTTCGTTGAAAATACTCAATTTTCTAGTAGTGTGTGTCTGTGAATGTGTGTGTGTGAATGTGTGTGTGTGTGTATGTGTGTGTGTGAATATGTGTATGTCTGTGTGAAAGTGAAAATGAAAGTGTAAGTGAAAGTGTGTGTATGTCTGTGTGAAAGTGTGTGTGCGTGTGCATGTGTGAAAGTCAAAGTGTGTGTATGTCTGTGTGAAAGACATAAACATACACATTCACACACACACACACACACACATTTTTACACACACACACACACATACACATTTGCACAAACACACACACACACACACTTTCATTTTCACACATACGCACTCGCACAAACACACACACGCACACATTCACACACACACACACACTTTCATTTTCACACATACACATTCATAAACACACACACACACACACATTCACTTTCACACACACATTGTGTACTTGATTTTCTGGGATCCACAAACGCATTTAGCTGAAATGGAGGAGTTTTCATTTTTCATTTTTAGAAAATTAGAAAGTGAGATATACGACTAAAGGAGGAGTTTTCATTGTGTACTTGATTTTCTGCGATCCACCAAGTGAAAGTGTGTGTGTGTGTGAATGTGTGTGTGTGTGTATGTCTGTGTGAAAGTGAAAGCGTGTATGTATGTTTGTGCGAAAGTGAGAGTGTGTATGTGTCTGTGAATGTGTGTGTGAAAGTGTGTGTGTCTGTGTGTGAAAGTGTGTGTGTGTGTGTCTGAATATGTGTATGTCTGTGTGAAAGTGTAAGTGAAAGTGTGTGTATGTATGTGTGAAAGTGTGTGTGCATGTGTGAAAGTGAAAGTGTGTGTGTATGTTTGTGTGAAAGTGAAAGTATGCATGTGTCTGTGAATGTTTGTGTGTGTGAATGTGTGTATGTGTGTGCGTGTGTGTGAATATGTGTGTCTGTGTGAAAGTGAAAATGAAAGTGTAAGTGAAAGTGTTTGTATGTCTGTGTGAAAGTGTGTGTGCGTGTGTGAAAGTCAAAGTGTGTGTATGTCTGTGTGAAAGTGTGTGTGTGTGTGTGTGTGAATGTATGTTTATGTCTGTGAAAGTGTGTGTGTGTGTGCAAAAGAGTGTGTGTGTGTGTGAATGTGTGTATGTTTGTGTGAAAGTGAAAGTGTGTGTGTGTGTGTGTGTGAATGTGTGTTTATGTCTATGAAAGTGTGTGTGTGTGTGTGTGTGTGTGTGCGTGTCTGTGAAAGTGTGTGTGTGTGTGTGTGAAAGTGAGTGTGTGTGAAAGTGTGTGTGTGTGTAAATGTGTGTATGTTTGTGTGAAAGTGAAAGTGAAAGCGTGTGTGTTTGTCTGTGTGAAAGTGAAAATGTATGTGTGTGTGTGTGAAACTGAAAAATTTCCATATAAAACTGAGACTGAAAACTCAACTCCATTTTCTGAAAATGTTTTATTGAGAAATGAAAACAGTTTTCGCTAACTAAACGTACCCTAAATAATTCATAAACATTGACGGGGGAAACTTTATTTCTTCCTTCCATTTTGAGAGAATTTCATCATGATCAAATATTTAGGAACCTAAATAAAAGGAAACATTACACTATTAGAAAATTGAGTATTTTTAACGGAAAATGTCGTTGAAAATTTTCTACGAATTTTAGGGGGATTATTGGTAGAACATAATTTTTCTACGAATTTTCAACGAATTTTCGTTGAAAATCTCTCACAAACATTCATTTTCAACCGAATAAACTTCAACAGAATATCTCGTCAAAAAAATTTTGGTTGAAAATGCATGTTTGTGAGAGATTTTCAACGGAAGTTCGTTGAAAATTCTTAGAAAATTTATGTTCTGTCAATAATCTCTCTAAAATTCGTAGAAAATTTTCGACGACATTTTCCGTTGAAGATACTCAATTTTCTAGTAGTGTTATAAATTTATGAGGCATCTTCAAATACAAACTCTCTTAAGATTTCAAACTCGTGAAAATCAATAAAAAATAATTTCATTAAATGCTATGATTTAAGATATTGTTTCACATATGTTTTATGTTTACATTATGAAAAAATTACATGTGAAAAAAAAAATTGGTTCACTTTCACATTATAAAATAAATATTCATATGGTGAAACAAATACATGTAAAACTTTTACAATATGAAACAAACATATGTGAAACAATATATTAAATTATAGCATTTATTACAAAAATATTTTAAAAAAATTATTTTTATATTAATTTTAATGAGTTTGTAACCTTAAAAAAGTTTGTATTTAAGATGTATGGCTAACTATTTTATAATTCCTATTTGCCTACCCAAAAATTGCGTTAACCGGGTATCATCTCGTGCAAAGTTCTATCACCATTTTCAAGCAAATTTTTGATCAATCCTACATCCTAGCATAAATTCTCACCAAAAACTTTACGAAAGTTGTCTTTGTAAACATCGAACAAATAAAAGTATCTGTTTTTTCTTTTGAACGGCAAAAAGTATCTGTTTTATTAAGCTCGCCCAACTAATTGAAGATGCTCTAAATATTTTCTTTTTCAAATGATAACTAAGGGGCCGTTTACCAAATCTTACCCGGGTAAGTGCTTACCGGCAAAATTAAACACTATCACTTACTTACCGGGTAAAATTTTAGTCCACAAAAACAACATTGTATGCAACAATTTATCCGGTAAGCGCTTACTGTGGTAAGAGTCGTCGCAATCACTTACTCGGGTAAGACTCTTGATCATTGTTTTCCTTGTCTTCGCTCTTACCGGGTAAGATTTTTGGTACTTGTTATGGTCCTCCGGTAAGGTAATATGATTTGATAAACACTTACCTGAGATAAGCGTTTGGTAAACGGCCTCTAAGTAAAAGTCTTCATCACTAAAATTAATTTTGAAATGATACAAAATTTGTGATAGCATAAACAACTCAAAGTTTATTTGCAAATTTTACAATCTTTATTGAAAAATATTTTTGATAATGTCAATTTTTTTGTTGGTTAACATTTAAAAGTGTAAGAATGTCAAGCTTACATCAACAAAATCGGATCATAGACAACATTTAAATGTCATTACGATATAATAGATAGTTAAATATTTGTAACGTTTCTTTTTAAAACATCTTCAACTAATAATTTATAATTTCTTTAACAATAAGGAGTTAACATATTTAAAAAAACATTACTCTAAACTAGGTTCTAAAAAACGCGTTATGACGGCGTTATGAGGCGTGGCCTCCCCGCCACGTTAAAGCCCGTGGCACGACTCTGATGCGTGACTTGTAGTATGGTGTGTTATGGCGCGTTATAAAGTGTGAGTGAGATTTTTTTTTTCTTTTTGTTTTTGTAAAACTTGTGTATTTGATATAAAATTATGAATGCACATTTATTTCTTTGTTTGTTGTTTTATATGAATTTAGTTCGTTTACTCATCATTGTTCATTACATCGGCTCACATAAACATATGTATATATAATATATATAAAGATTTAACCACAAGGCTTGTGGCGTACTGGTTAAGACTTGTGGGGGATGAAGCTAGATAACCCATCTACCCCAGGTTCGAATCCAGGCGCAAACAACCTGTGGCCACTGAGGAATTATCTCAGGGCTGCATGCTTTAGCAGTCTTAATATTATCAGGGATTAGTCTAGGCACGCCTAGGATACCCTTTCCAAAAAAATATATATATAAAGATTTGTCGTTTACGTCTCCTCTCATCATTCATCAATATTGTGGTTTAGATTTTTTTTCCTCCTACAATTTGAGTTCTTAACTTCTTCCTTTTTTTTTTCTTTTTTTTTATATTAATTATCGAAGCAGAATAATCTTTACATCTTTATTTAAAATAGTTGTCGAAGATAATTAAACATCAATAAATATTTTAAAACTACGTTATCAAAGTACAAAGTACAAAGTTAAAATAAAATATTTTCAATTTTCATATAATTTATTCTAAATATACCAATTTATTTATTTCTAGGATAATTAAAAATATATTTAGTATTTACATCTATGAAATATTTTTCGATATTACAAAATACAATAGCATCCAAGAAATACAATTTTTTTTTATCTAAAAGCTCCCATACTGTAATTTTCGAATTACGAATTTTAATTGCCTAATATATATTTTTAAACTTTTTAATCATAATATGTGATAATATTCTTTGTTTTGGCTTTGATGTATACTAAATTATATTCTTCCTTTCGATGCTTTTCCTTGTAAATTTAAGCATACATTCGAACTTCATTACAAACAAGGCCAAATTATATAAAATACTACCTATTTTGGTATGATATTTATCTTATGTAACTAAAGTATCTATTGGTAATTTCTTTGTGGTTGAAGGTCGTGTGTCTAGAAGTGTACGTTTCATTTTCATGCATTAACTATCTAATTTTAGAAATATGAAGTATAAGGTTTTAGAAATACGTTATGCAAAATAGGAACCGTATTAAACTATGTTGCATTTATGCAATTTGCACTAAAAACAAATGCAAAAAGCAAAAGGACATTGGTCCGACTTGGTTTTCATTACTAGACAAGATATTTACAGCGACCGAATTAACAACACGTTTTTTGTTGGTGATTTGGGATTGGTTGATCAACGATGGACTACCCACTTGTAGATTTTCACACGGTTTTTTTCTGACAGTTATCATTATCGTCAATGATTTGTCAACAAAGTATAAACTGTTGGTCACAACAATTTGATTTGATGATTACATAAATACATTATACATCCAATAAACATTTAGAAAAGTCTTAGGATTGTATTTTATGCATGTATCTGAAATTCATCAAGAATCTAATGTCTCATTGGGTCCAAAAATTATGTGATCCAAAAATATCAAAGATCCAAAAACTCTTGAGGATGTGAATTTTTCCTAGAATTTGTAATATCTGAAGATCCAAGTTTTGTCTAAGGATTCAATTCATAAGAGATCCAATTTTGTGTAATCGTGTTGCATCTGAAATATATCTTATATTTCAAATAAAAAAATCAGAATCAGTATTAGTCTAAAGCAAAATGCCTTCAGCAAAATCGAAAACTAGTTGAAGTGAAACCAAGATCGATACCAAAGCAAATTGAATTGTCATCTAGCCAATCGAAAACCAATACCAAATAAGTTAAGATAGTTTGACAAATACTATTTTGGCAACCCGATTTTGCAGTCCAAATTTATCAACAAGTTTGACTCACCAGCTCCTACCAACCTAGGGTCTGGTATGTGAACGTGATCCATGTCAACGTACTATTTTAAAATAGTACCATACTTTCTTTATTGTACCCTTTGAATACAAAAGGATGGGTTAGGCAACAAACGTCTTGTTGATTATGTTGATCCTCCTCAGTAATTTGATAATGACCCATTCGGACACTTGGTTATTTTTTGTTGTAAATTCTAACTCATTGTTTATTCAGTGCCCGAGTATGCTCATAGGTCACTGAATATTCCCTTTGTGATTAAAGTTAGATTAATCACTAAATGTTCAATCAATGATTTTGGATCCCAGATCTCTCTTCAATGATCTAAACAAAATATGTAAAACGAAAGCAATTATATCAAAACAGTTTATAAATGGAAGAACAATAAATCAATATGAACATAGAATTGAAGTCATATGGTTAATCGTGACCATCAATCTTACAAGGATTGGAAATGAAATGAGAGTATTTGGGGATGGGATGTTAAAAAAAACAACTTCACTTTCACAAATTACAAACGGGAAGGAGACTCATATCTATAAGAAAAATACAAGAAATAGTGATTTTCCTCAACATGATGCTCGTGTGAAGAAATCTTCCAAAAAATGAGGAAATCGCACTGCGTATCCCCTAAAAATAGATGTTCCCTATAGAAGACCTTGAAACCAACAAGTGGGTAACCATGAACGGACCAATGTGAAGATCAAAGGATGAGCATTAGACTATGAAGTTATCTCTAATGAAGTGTTGGTTCTGAACCGTACTTCTTGATCATTTATTGTTCAAAAGCATTTTCTAATAAAGAACGAGTCCAGAACTGGACATGAAGAACGATTGTAAATAAAAGGTGATGGGCCTATCTTGATATCACCTATACCATATTGGGTGGTTGTGAATATTTTCACATTAATCGGACATGGAGCATATGAGGGTAACTTCTTTGATTAAAGATCGTATGATCAATAATTCCTGAATCAATCAACCAAAAAATTTGTCGACTTCACCTCCACCTTCACAAAACTATGGGTTTTAATCAAGAAATATACGTGCTTACTACTCATGAGTTGGTTGAATTCCCAAATCCATGAGTTGTTGTTTGTAGCATAACTATAATCTCAAATGTCCTTAAGTTGAACTAGAGTTTCCATCAATTCTATTCGAATTGCATTAAGAACCATGGAAAGGGAATACTGTTTTTTTAAGGGTGTCATTGGCTATGCCTAGATTAATCCCGGTAAATTATGACTGCAAGACATCAGTCTCTAATAAACTCAGTGATCATAAATATTGTGTACGTCTGAAATCATGTTTATGAAGCTTGTCTTTAATTTTACATTTTCCATTTCTATTTGGAATGAAATCAAGTGAGTATCATCATCCAAGCATTATCAATGCAATTCCCAAAGTTAATTTTTCTCAAATTTGAAACATTACGGCAATATAAGTTTATCTTTTTCGAATTAAAACAAAACCCAGTTAAAAGAACACAAAAGCATCAAAAAAACATTAGTAGAGATAGATGTTTTCAGTTTCCTCAAACATGTAATGTACATAAATGCGAGAGGAAAATAACAAATACAAATCCCGAAACAAGACTATAAAATCGAAATCAATTTTTTCCAAAAAAAAAGTATATAAGGATCACATTTTGTTGGGCTTAACTTTGGCAAAATCAACCAAATCTCCGAAAAGCTTATCTTCTGCCTTCATAGGTTTCCCCGATGGCACATGAACATACGATGCATTAGCCATCGAAGGACCTGTATAAACCGTACTACCACTATTCACGGCTAACCCCGCCATTCTCTGATCAAGAAACTGAGCGTTTTGTTGCTGCTGCCCGTATCCATAGCCACCACCACCGAGCCCATAACCATAGCCATATGGTTGTGCCATTTGTTGCATTGGTTGAACTTGAGGATACATTTGCATTTGTTGATGTGGGATCATACCCATTATTTGTTGTCCTTGAAATTGTTGTTGTTGTGGATACATAGGCTGAGGCTGGTTGTTCAACGGTGGAAGATGGCCGTGGTTGCCGCCTGTGACTGGCGGCGGATGCATGTACATGCCGCCCATTCTTTGATCGTTAGTTTGTAATACTTGAGGTTGAGAGTATTGAGGGATTCCTGATTGGTTATCATCTGTTGACTGAGCTTCCCACGGTGGTGGTGGTAGTCCCTCACCACCGCTTGGTGCACCTGTAAAGATATATCCAACAAAAGTTGATAAAGAGTTATGTATGGATAAAGTTGTCTGTGTGGATTAACCTATCTGTATACATCTTTGAGGTAAAGGCCAGATCTATATACATCTTAGGGACTGTTTGGTTGGTTTCCATTAAGCCATGTATGGATAAAGTTGTCTGTGTGGATTAACCTATCTGTGTAGATTGGGAGGGTTTTTTGTTTGGGAGGGTTTTTTCATAGATGAAAGGAGCGTGTTTTTTAATATGAAGTGGACAGGTTTGGAAAAAACTTAGCTTTCTGCATAAAGCTCCCCTAAGAAGCTTACTGAATATACCAGTGTCTATATCATTAAGCCACTACTATACCAAACAGTCATGTGAATCCTGTTTGGCAAAAAAATAAGTCTGTCTCTTAACGGTTCCAAAACCCTCTGAATCATTTTGTATCCTAGACCTCCCTTAACCATTGAGAGCCCTAATTACATCCTGAACAATTACCAAATAATTAGATTTCATTTTGCACTATATCATAAGAGCCTCTTAATCATTCATTCTGCAACAAACCATTTAGCAACCGCCAAACAGCTAGTTCATAGGCTAATCAACTGGACATCATCCTGGCCATAGTAAACCTTATTCGTCTGTATTGCAAACAGCCACTCTACTCCTTTGAGGTAAAGGCTTAACAAAAATGGCTTAACAAAGAGTTTCTTACCATAAGCAGGTAAAGATGAGTCTTGCAACGGCTGCTGTTGTGGCATTTGCCCATTCCATGAAGAACTAGATCCTTGGTTGTTTTCATATTGTGGTTGAACAGTGTTGGGAATACTTGCATTCGGGTAAAGTAAGGATTGGTGAGACGGAAAATTTTGGGACTGTTGAAATTGAGGTGAAGAATATGTTTGTCCAGCCGAACCATTTGGCATGTTATTTTGTGAAAGCATGTCCACAAGGGCTAGTGCATTGTTCTGAGATGCAGGTGCGGGGAGCGAAGTAGGTTCGTGTTCACTCATTGGTACAATAGCTAGAGAATTTTCGGGAGACGGTGAGCCGAAATCGTCTCCACTCAAAAGGTCAAACTTAGGGTTGACCTTCGGTGGAGTTGCTGGTGGTCCGTTGGTTGTAACAGGAGTTATGGCGAGCAACTCTGTCTCTGCACCACCACCAGCAACTGAGGTAGACCTGCACACAATGAAAGGAGGTCAACCAAAATGCCATTGCTACTAGGGGTGAGCATCGGAACCGGGTACCCGCCTTTGGAACCAGAATTACCGGTTCCGGTTCCTAAAATACGGAACTGATCAAGACTGGTTCCAATTCTGGTTCTCATTTTTTTTGGAACCGTTACCCGTTGGGTACCCGCCAGGACCGGATTCGGGACCGGGTGCCCAGTCCCACTGGGTACCAAGAAGAGGAACTGACAGGTACCCACTACTTTTAGATAAAAATTATATATATATTAATAAAATTAATATTACCTTTTAGGTTAGAGTTAGACGAGTTATGAATGTTTATAATAGACTTAAAATTACATTTTTATCGGATTAGTATTGACCATTTGTTGTATTTACTACTTTAAGCTGGTACTTTGTAATTTATAATATACTTAAAATTACATTTTTATCGTATTCGATGTAAACAAATTTAAAAAAATTGAAGCCAGGTACCCCGTGCCGGAACCGGTTCCCAGCGGTTCCGATTCAAAAAAATAAAGAACCGATGTTAGTGGTTCTGGTTCCATGAAATTTGGCCAGGTACCCGGTTATGTTCACCCCTAATTGCTACATCAACCTATTAAAACGAAACAGTTGTATTAAAAAAAAAACAAATTGTTGTTTTAATTGATGCAACTTCTCCATGATGTAGGGTAAAAATGACTTCAAATGGAAAGAAGAGAAATAAAGTTTGATTTACCCTGTTTGTTTGGTGTCTCCTGTATCAATAAGCAGATCATTAACAGGTACCAATGCTTGACTAGTTTCAATAGTTTCGGTCTTTGGTTTGTCTGATGGAACAGAAATTCCAGAAACAAGTGCATCATGTTTGGTTAAGACCCGTTGCAGGTCATCATTCAGAGCTAAGCCTTGGCATAAAAGTGATTCATCCCTGTCATATACAAGTGAAATAACATATAAACATGCAAAATCAAACTACGATTTGCCAATTTATAATATATGATGACGTTATACTTATGAATGGTATTGTTTTTTAAACCTTTTATAAACTATAAAGTCAATTTTTAGGTTCAGCATTCTGAAGACAAAACTCAACACACATATAGACATATAAATATGCATGTCCATGCACACTTATATATAGATACCACATTTGTATCTGTAGATTTATATACATATATTGTATACATACTACATTGTACATCTATACATACATAGATACAGATACATATACAGTACAGACAGAGATGCACCCAATGCCTTCCATATCAAATTTGAAAGAAAATGCTTTGTTGTACAAATAATGATGAAAAATTAAAAAGAAATAAACAAAGCCAGCAAATTAGAAGCAGATGTTAATGCACAATGTGGTAAGAGAAGTTATACAAGGCCTTACGAAGTTGAGTTCACAAGGTGTACGACACTGTTCAACCAAGTCCACAATAACCTCTTGCCTAAGCCCCTGATCCCAATATACAAAATCAAAGTTATGGGGAAAGATCGTAAAAATGGAACAAACAGAGACAGTGTATAAAGTTACTAATTACAAGACCGGAAATTTAAAAAGAATATCTATGTAGCTTTTCACGATTTAACTCTGACACGGATAGCAACTCTGACCCCCTCAGCATACTCCCGTAGACCATGACAAACAGATATGTCAAAAAATAGTACACACACACACCAAAGGGCCTCTGGCCCAGCGGTACTGGGGTTTTTACATCATTCTCAAGGTCTCAGGTTCGAGCCTTGGGAGTGGTGGTTTTCCTAAAAATGGTGGAGGAGTGGGGGTTTATCCCCTAAGGTGAAGGTTCGAGTCCCGCATACTGCCCATATGGATCCGAATCACTAACTTTTAAACTATTAACTTGCCGTTCAAAAAAAAAAAATAGTACACACACAAGCATATATACACTTTGTATCTGCATCAAATGCATCCTTTCCCCTTACTCTATATATTGCACAATATTTATTACTTTTGACAACCGATACATCATATATGCATCCATTCTTGCATGTTGTTTCAACAACAGATCATACCAAAACTAAGAAAAGGGTATAGAAAATAGAACGATACCCAAATTATAGCAAGGCCATGCCGGAGGGTGTACCAATGTGAGATTCCAAACAAGGCCCCATAGATTTTGTGGGGCCCCCGAACTTTTTTGGAGCCCTAGTATATATTTATTTTGATTTTTAGCAGAAGTTTTAACTCAATTGCTATGGCCTTCTGCCTCTTATTTTAGCCTATTTGGCAATTATAATGTTTAGCCCAATGATCCAATTCCTCCTTCTCTATGAATTGGCTAATTTGTGATTGTATATTTTCAATCCCTTCTCTTTAGTCTCTAATTTGAAGATTGAACTCTTCTATTGGCTAGTCCCGCTCATCTTTGTTTCTCCGATGGCTAATTTTATGATTGAAGCACCATGTACGACCCTATTTAATAATCTTCCACTTTCTTGTTATTTGTTTGTTTATTTTTTTGTTCGACGAGCAACATTGCCTGCAATTTCCTCACTTCTTTATCATGATACTGATCGTCATTGTTCAGAGCATTAAAGTTGAGAGTTAAGGGAGACATCGCGCTAGGGTTTCTTGATAACTTGAGGTAAACAACAGTTGGTAAACTCTTATACGTTAACCTATCAATTTAATGGACTTACTGAAGATTCTGTTTCCAACAATGTTAGAAGAATGATTCTATTTAAGTAAATTTTGTATATTACTTTATCAAGACATCTTTTTTGTTTTAATTTGTAAAACTTTTTATATAACATCTGGTATAAACTATTTATCTTGTTTTATTTAATAGCTATCCAATCGAATATATAGTTTTGATACAAGTGTAACAAGGCCTACAAAAAGATTGGAATGAACCTTGTTTAAAGCAACCCCCAAAGCGTCCAACATGAGCCTAACTTCTAGTCCATTATACCAATTTCTTAAACTTCATACCAAATTATATAAGTTTCAAAACCAAAAAGTAGGACACTTCAACTCAAATCATTATAGGGATGTCTCGAAAACATCCCCAAATATATTAGATTTCATTCCTACAGTTTAAAATTATACCTAATATTACTGGAAAGGAAAAACAAACTTAAAAATTCCCAACTCCACTTCAATCTAATTTCTTTAATTTTACTCTAACCATTAAGTTCCAACAAATTATAACCAATTACACCCTAAATATTCCATTCTTACACAACCTCTAAGTCCAAAGTAACCCGGTTCTTCAAAACTTACTCAAATTGACACTTTCATTTTCAAACATACACATTGACACTTTCATTTTCACACACACACGTGCGTGCACACTTTCACACACACATATTGACACTTTCATTTTCACACACACACGCGCGCGCACGCTTTCACACACATATTGACACTTCCATTTTCACACACACGCGCGCGCACACTTTCACACACATATTGACACTTTTATTTTCACACACACACACATTCACACTCACACACTAACACTTTCATTTTCACACACACACACACACATTTTGAAAGACACACACATTTTCACATACACACACACATTCACACACATACACATTCGCACACATACACATTCTCATAAACACACACATATTCACTTTCACACACACATTGTATACTTGATTTTTCTGAGATCCACAAACGCATTTAGCTGAACTGGAGGAGTTTTCATTTTTCATTTTTAGAAAATTAGAAAGTGAGATATACGACTAAAAGAAGAGTTTTCATTGTGTACTTGATTTTCTGGGATCCACCAAGTGAAAATGTGTGTGTGTGTGTGTGAAAATGTGTGTGTGTGTATGTCAGTGTGAAAGTGAAAGTGTGTATGTATGTTTATGTGAAAGTGAAAGTGTGTATGTGTCTGTAAATATGTGTGTGTGAAAGTGTGTATGTCTCTGTGTGTGTGTGTGAATGTGTGTGCATGTGTGTGTGAAAATGTGTGTGTGTATATGTCTGAATATGTGTATGTCTGTGTGAAAGTGTAAGTGAAAGTGTGTGTATGTCTGTGAAAGTGTGTGTGTGCGTGTGTGAAAGTGAAAGTGTATGTGTATGTTTGTATGAAAGTGAAAGTGTGCATGTGTCTGTGAATGTGTGTGTGTGTGTGTGAATGTGTGTGTGTGTGTGAATGTGTGTGCGTGTGTGTGTGAAAGTGAAAGCGTGTGTGTATGTCTGTGTGAAAGTGAAAGTGTGTGTGTGTGTGTGTTTATGTCTGTGAAAGTGTGTGTGTGTGTCTATGAAAGTGTGTGTGTGTGTGCGTGTGAATGTGTGTGCATGTGTATGTCTGTGTCAAAGTGAAAGTGAATGTGAAAGTATGTGTGTGTGTGTGTGAATGTGTGTGTGTGTGAATGTGTGTTTATGTCTGTGAAAGTGTGTGCGTGTCTGTGAAAGTGTGTGTGTGTGTGTGCATGTCTGTGAAAGTGTGTGTGTGTGTGAAGGTGTGTGTGTGAATGTGTGTATGCCTGTATAAAAGTGAAAGTGAAAGTGAAAGCATGTGCGTATATCTGTGTGAAAGTGAAAATGTATGTGTGTGAAAGTGTGTGTGTGTGTATGTTTATGTTTGTGTGAAAGTGAAAGTGTGTGTGTGCGCGTCTGAATGTGTATGCATGTGAAAGTGTGTGTGTGTAAAAGTGAAAGTGAAAGTGAAAGTGAAAGTGCGTGTGTATGTCTGTGTGAAAGTTAAAGTGAATGTGAAAGTGTGTGTGTGTGTGAATGTGTGTTTATGTCTGTGAAAGTGTGTGTAAGTGTTTGTGTGTGTGTGTGCTCGTGTATGTGAAAGTGTGTGTGTGTGTGTGCATGTCTGTGAAAGTATGTGTGTGCGTGCGTGAAAGTGTGTGTGTGTGTGCGTGCGCGAAAGTGTGTGTACACACACACTTTCTAATTTGAAAAAAAATTGAAAATGGAAAATAAAAGCCGGTAGAAAATGCACAACTAAACGCGTTTTCTAATTTTCTAAAAATGAAAAATGAAAAATCCACCATTTCAACTAAACGCGTTTTGAAAATTTTTCATAGAAAACTAAGAATGAAAACGCAACTCCACTTTCTGAAAACGTTTTCTTGGAAAATGAAAACAGTTTTCGCTAACTAAACGCACCCTTATTTTCTCTATTTGAATGAAGTTATTGGAGATCGGGATGTCAATTTTGTACCATGACAAACCAACCAATTTTCATACCAACAGTACCAATTCGATTGATACCAACTTAATTGGTTGGTATTACCGTATCAACTATCTAAACTTAATTGGTCCGTGGTATTAGAAATCGTGTACCACGGTTATACCGTACCGACTTATTTTTTAAAACTATTTGTAATTAAAGTTTAGTATAATACAACATGTTTTGATTTAAATATAATGTTTCATCCTAGAGTGTTGCTAAATTATGATATGGATGGATAGATAAAACTTGATTGAATTCATTCGTCCAACCTTAACAATCTTATTAAGTCGTCCACACTTCCACTGTCCGTCATCGATTCTCAATGATCATTTATATTAGATTATTAACGATAAGTTGTATTATAAAATTGCTTGAATGCTTGTATATGTGGTGATAAATGATACAACACATATCAACACATTATTTGGATATTCGATGGTTTTGATGCATCTAAATCTAGTTGGTAAAAATGTTAATAGAAATAAATTTATAAATTCAACTTTTAGTTGGTACAAAACTGTACCAACCGAAAAAAGTTGGTACTTAGATATATGATATAAAATTTTGTGTACCAATTAATTGATTGGTACACGGTATTTAGAAAAAAATATGGTACCGTACAATGTTCACTTCTAGTTGGAAATGTTGTAAGTCCAACACCTATGCTAAAATAGAATAAAATAAGATTTTAGCAATTTTTTTTACTCCAATAACTATGCTATTTTATATTCTAAAATAGAAAATATGAGAGAGATGATAGAATTCTCTAAATTTAGAGAAATTCTTAAAACTATTTGGATAAGAGAAAGAAATAATATTTTATTCGTTTTTACTGATAGAAAATATTAAAATTAAATGTTTAAGAAAAAAAATTATATTTTTATTAAATATTTTAATAATATAATTAATGGTGGAGATTGTTAAAATAAAAATAAACATTAAATATATATATATATATATATTTTTTTTTTGAGATTTTTATATTCAATAATTTATTTTTATAAACACAAGTAGAAACAATAATGTGAACATTCCAATTTCCAAGTAGGGTTTACAATTATCTTGAAAATTGGTTGACTATTTTTTCTCATGTTGACTTTTATTTTGACTTCAACTCGGTAAAATATAAAATCCCAAACTTCCACATAAAGAAATCTTAACCGTCCGATCCGAATAGCTCCATACAATCAAACAGTATTAAACTTGCCACGTTTCTTTCTCTTATTGGTTGCTTTTACTTTTCCCATTTTTTTTTTCGGTAATGCAAAGACGGGTGAAGGAATAATAGTAAGAAACAGCGATCGCGGATCGAAAAACACAAGATTTGGATAGAGACGGATTTTGTTTGACTGTTTGATCTTCTTGATTTTTTTTTGTTCTAGCAAAATTAGGTTTTGTTGTTCTTTCTGAATTTGCCGTTTTCGTATAACCTCTCTGAATCCACCGGCAAAATTTTAAAATCCGATCAATTCCGGTGGTTTATAGGGTTTCGAATTTATAATGGTGAATTCAATGGTGGAAAGAGCAACAAGCAGCATGCTTATTGGACCTGACTGGTCGATGAATACTGAGATCTGCGACATCTGCAATCATGATCCTGCGTATGTTCTCTCTCCTTTATTTTTCTTTCTTAATCTTGTTCATTTCTAAATTATGTTTGGTCATTACTAAGTGATCTTGTTTATTTATCTTTTGCCTGTAATGTTGAACAAAAAACCCTGTATATTTCTTTTCTTGTTAAAAGTTTGAGTAAGTTTTGAAGAAACGGATTACTTTGGACTTAGAGGTTGTGTAAGAATGGAATATTTAGGGTGTAATTGGTTATAATTTGTTGGAACTTAATGCTTAGAGTAAAATTAAAAAAATTAGATTGAAGTGGAGTAGGGAATTTTTAAGTTTGTTTTTTCCTTTCCAGCAATATTAGGTATAATTTTAAACTGTAGGAATGAAATCTGAGATATTTGGGGATGTTTTTGAGACATCCCTATAATGATTTGAGTTGAAGTGTCCTACCTTTTGCTTTGAAAATTATATAATTTGGTGTGAAGTTTAAGAAATTGGCATAATGGACTAGAAGTTAGGCTCGTCTTGGACGCATTGGGGGTTACTTTAAACCAGGGCCGTTCCAATCTTTTTGTAGTTCCTGTTACACTTGTATCAAAACTATCGAATCAATTGGATAACTAATAAATAAAACAAGACATAATAGTTTATACCAGATGTTATATTAAAAGTTTTACAAATTAAAACAAAAAAGATGCGTTGATAAAGTAATATACAAAATTTACTTAAATAGAATCATTCTTCTAACATTGTTGGAAACAGAATCTTCAGTGAGTCTTTCATAATTAACTTTCTCCAATAAGTCGTTAAGTTGAAGTGTTAACATATAAGAGTTTACCAACTGTTGTTTACCTCAAGTTCTCAAGAAACCCTAGGGGCAAATTCTCCCTTAACCCTCAACTTTGGTGTATGTTTTCAAAGGGCTATAGTGCTCTGAACAATGGCAATCAGTATCATGATAAAGAAGTTAGGAAATTGCAGGCAAGGTAGCTCGTCAAACAAAAAAATAAAGAAACAAAGAACAAGAGAGTGGAAGATTATTAATTAGGGTCGTACATGGTGTTTCAATCATAAAATTAGCCATCGGAGAAACAAAGATGAGCAGGACTAGCCAATAGGAGAGTTCAATCTTCAAATTAGAGACCAAAGAGAAGGGATTTTGAAGATCTGCAATCGTAATCGACAAATTGGCAAATCTAGTAAAGGAGGGGAGGAATTGGATCATTGGGTTAAACATTATAATTGCCCGAATGGGCTAAAATAAGAGGCAGAAGGCCATAGCGGTTGAGTTAAAACATCGGCTAAAAATCAAAATTAATATATAATAGGGCTCCAAAAAAGTTTGGGGGACCCAAAATTTATGGGGCCCTGTTTGGAATCTCACATTGGTACACCCTCTGGCATGGCCTTGCTTTAAACCTTGCTGTAATTTGGGTGTTGTTCTATTTTTAAACCCTTTTTTAGTTTTGGTATGATCTGCTGTTGAAACAACACAAAAGAATGGATGCATATATGATGTATCGGTTGAAAAGTAATAAAGTATTGTGCAATAGATAGAGTAAGGGGAAAGGATGCCTTTGATGCAGATACAAAGTGTACATATGCTTGTGTGTGTACTATTTTTGACAGATCTGATTGTCATTGTCTAGGGGAGTATGCTGAGAGGCTCAGAGTTGCTATTTGTGTCTTATTTTGGTTTTTGTATCACGGATTCCTTTATTCTTTGGCGCTTGCTTGGAGTGCTATCTTACTAGTAGTAGTGCTGTTTTCTATTTAAGCTTCCTTTTTTTCCTTTTATCGAGCATAATGATTTGAATCGGGTCCAAGTGATTTTTCCATGATCAACCTTGTTTTGGTTGATCATTCCAAGTGCCAAAAGGACCATATAGATATCCATGTCTATTATATGCATGACTTATTCGAGAAATGAAAAGGTGGTTTGTCAATGATCAACAATGTTCTCAACATTTGTACCTAGAGTGCCTTGTGCTTTTTAAGTTTTTCTATAGGCTTCATGAAGGTAGGAATGTAATTAATTGATCAAGGACTATAAGCGTAGTTGGGCCAGCTCTTTGAAGTGAAATTTGTTCTGTTTCTTATGTGATAGCATGTTGGCAATCAAAGATAAAGTGTTTATGCATATTTTATTTGTTAGCTGATATACAATCTACTCTTTTTATTGCTCGCCTGTATATTCATGCATTTGGTGTTAATAATTTAATATTGATGTCATTGTTATTCAGACAAGCGAAGGATGTTGTTAAAGGCATTAAAAAGCGTCTGGGAAGCAAGAATCCAAAAGCTCAGCTTCTTGCATTAACAGTAAGCACACAGTAAACTACTCTTATCTTTGTAGATCTTTTATCAATCACCTTGCATTTAGATCCAATCTCTAGTAGCTTTACACATTCTTCTTATTCTTGGTTGAACTTCAAGACTCAGTTGCACGTAAGTGTGCCTTTTGCATGTCTTCCCATATACATATACACACACACACACTCACGGTATTGAATTTGTGAAATTCTAAGACTGAAGTGTTCTTCTACAAGGATGCCTACCTCCATACCAACTAGGCTAACGCCACGGGGACTAAAGAGGGGAGGGGGTGGGGGCTTGTTTGTGTCATAGTGCTTCCATAAGCACCATTGATTATGTGTATTCCACAATCGAGAGATTTTCTGTATATTTACTAAGTTATATAACTAGATCCACAGAAGGGGATGGAATGATGTTCATACTTGTCAATTTACTCAGAAAGGTTTGCCTTTGCTTTCTTCTCTCTCTCTCTTTCTGCTTTCTTATTTTCATTTTATCTTTAAAATTGGTTTTACTATTGTTTCTCAGATATCTGAATTGAATAATTAGTCTGTGCACTTGATTTGGTAGAATTTAAATTTGGAACCTAAGATAGCTGCTAAGCTTCATTGATTTATGCTGAAAGTTTTTGAGATGATTGAAAGATGCATAGTAATATATATATTTTCTTTTTTATTTAGTTATGTGGGGACGTAATGTGTTAGAATTAGATTGGTAATCCACACTGTGCTTTTAAAGTTGTAGCTTGCTCTGAAAAAAGTAATGTACTATGCGTGTCTGTGGATTCACATAATAATTGTCAACTTGTTTATTGTGTTTAAGCTATTGGAAACAATTATGAAGAACTGTGGAGATTTTGTCCATATGCATGTAGCTGAGAGAGATCTGCTTCATGAGATGGTGAAAATTGTCAAAAAAAAGGTTAGAGGTTACTTAAGCAAGTTGATATCATGACGTTTCTCGGTAAATTGTTTTTATGACATAACTTGCTGTATTGCAGCCTGATTTTCATGTAAAAGAGAAGATCTTAATTCTAATAGATACTTGGCAAGAAGCTTTCGGAGGGGCAAGGGCAAGGTATCCACAGTACTACGCAGCATACCATGAATTATTGGTAAGTTATATCAGAATTTTGGTGGTTTATCTTTTTCTGATTGATATTTTCATGGATTCAACATATTCTTTATGTATCTGGAACTTGGAAGAATTTAATTTGGGTTTCTAAGACCCAGACTTGATTACTTGTTTCAGCGTCTGGGGGCAGTTTTTCCACAGAAGTCTGACAGATCAGCAGCGCCTGTCTTAACAAACCCACAAACGCAGAGTAGATCATCATTTCCAAATAATCCAGAAAATGGAAATGAAGGAGCTGAGTCTTCTGTGGAGGCTGAGTTTCCACCCTTAAGGTATATCATGAAGTTTTTTCTAGTTGACTGCAATCTTTATCTTCAACACACTCTGATATCTTCTGTCCTATTCTTAATTTGCCTTTTTTCTTTCTTCATCTTTCTTCTTGATGGTAGAATCACTTTCCGAGAACAAAAGTATGGGAGTTGAACCAACAAAAGTTCATTGGAAATTTGGAATGATGATGTGTACATTGATTTTCTTTCTTATTTGTCTTTTTATTGGAATTACAGATCTTTGAGATAAGCCAAAAAGAAAAAGTAAAAAAGGACCTTACAGTAAAATGATACAGGTCTTGGTGAGAAACATGTACATATATTCTTATATCAAACAGTAGCAAATTAATGTGTTGTCCTAATTTCTACCAAGAATCAACAATATCATATACTTTCAAATATACCTTAATAGTTATATTTAAATAGGATATGGAGGGTCGCCTAGAGTTGTACCTAAGCATATGAAAAATTTGTAGCTTTCTGAAGTGATGTAACATTGTCTCAGATATTCACCTGTCACTGAGGTTTTGGTGTTTACTTGTTCTGATGTTAGTATGTACATGGCTGTAATGATAAACTAACAATTATGCATCTCAGGTTGTAAAATGTTTGTTTGAAGCAATCATTATTATGTCTTCTTAAAATTAAAAGTTGTCATTGTTGTTATCATCATCTTATACAATATCACCTACATAAATGTTTGGCTTATTCTGTGTCTAATTATGTTTTTTTCCTTTTCAGCTTGACAGAACTCCAGAATGCACGTGGTATCATGGATGTCCTTGCCGAAATGCTGACTGCAATAGATCCAGAAAAGAAAGAGGTAAAGTTTTCCATTGTTTTAGTTGGTATACATATATATATATATATATTCTAGTGGTTCATCTTACAAGTTAAATCATGAAAAGCTACATAGGTTTTCCAATAAATTCTTTTAGTAGGAATATATATATTCTAATGGTTCATCTTACGAGTTAAATCGTGAAAAGCTACATAGATATTCTTTTTAAATTTCCGGTCTTGTAATTAGTAACTTTATACACTGTTTCTGTTTGTTCCATTTTTACGATCTTTCCCCATAACTTTGATTTTGTATATTGGGATCAGGGGCTTAGGCAAGAGGTTATTGTGGACTTGGTTGAACAGTGCCGTACGTACAAGCGAAGAGTGGTACACCTTGTGAACTCAACTTCGTAAGGCCTTGTATAACTTCTCTTACCACATTGTGCATTAACATCTGCTTCTAATTTGCTGGCTTTGTTTATTTCTTTTTAATTTTTCATCATTATTTGTACAACAAAGCATTTTCTTTCAAATTTGATATGGAAGGCATTGGGTGCATCTCTGTCTGTACTGTATATGTATCTGTATCTATGTATGTGTAGATGTACATGTAGTATGTATACAATATATATGTTGTATATAAGCATTTATATAAATCTACAGATACAAATGTGGTACTGGTATCTATATATAAGTGTGCATGGACATGCATATTTATATGTACGTCATATGTCTATATGTGTGTTGAGTTTTGTCTTCAGAATGCTGAACCTGAAAATTGACTTTATAGTTTTATAAAAGGTTTAAAAAACAATACCATTCATAAGTATAACGTCATCATATATTATAAATTGGCAAATCGTAGTTTAATTTTGCATGTTTATATGTTATTTCACTTGTATATGACAGGGATGAATCACTTTTATGCCAAGGCTTAGCTCTGAATGATGACCTGCAACGGGTCTTAACCAAACATGATGCACTTGTTTCTGGAATTTCTGTTCCATCAGACAAACCAAAGACCGAAACTACTGAAACTAGTCAAGCATTGGTACCTGTTAATGATCTGCTTATTGATACAGGAGACACCAAACAACCAGGGTAAAATCAACTTTATTTCTCTTCTTCCCATTTGAAGTCATTTTTACCCTACATCATGGAGAAGTTGCATCAATTAAAACAACAATTTGTTTTTTTTAATACAACTGTTTCGTTTTAATAGGTTGATGTAGCAATTAGGGGTGAACATAACCGGGTACCTGGCCAAATTTCACGGAACCAGAACCACTAACATCGGTTCTTTATTTTTTTGAATCGGAACCACTGGGAACCGGTTCCGGCACTGGGTACCTGGCTACAATTTTTTTAAATTTGTTTACATCGAATACGATAAAAATGTAATTTTAAGTATATTATAAATTACAAAGTACCAGCTTAAAGTAGTAAATACAACAAATGGTCGATACTAATCCGATAAAAATGTAATTTTAAGTCTATTATAAACATTCATAACTCGTCTAACTCTAACCTAAAAGGTAATATTAATTTTATTAATATATATATATATATATAATTTTTATCTAAAAGTAGCGGGTACCCGTCAGTTCCTCTTCTTGGTACCCAGTGGGACTGGGCACCCGGTCCCGAATCCGGTCCTGGCATGTACCCAACGGGTAACAGTTCCAAAAAAAATGAGAACCAGAACTGAAACCAGTCTTGATCAGTTCCGTATTTTAGGAACCGGAACCGGTAGTTCTGGTTCCAAAGGCGGGTACCCGGTTCCTCACCCCTAGTAGCAATGGCATTTTGGTCAAGTATATTTGACCTCCTTTCATTGTGTGCAGGTCTACCTCGGTTGCTGGTGGTGGTGCAGAGACAGAGTTGCTCGCCATAACTCCTGTTACAACCAACGGACCACCAGCAACTCCACCGAAGGTCAACCCTAAGTTTGACCTTTTGAGTGGAGACGATTTCGGCTCACCGTCTCCTGAAAATTCTCTAGCTATTGTACCAATGAGTGAACCTGAACCTACTTCTGCTCCTGCACCTGCATCTCAGAACAATGCACTAGCCCTTGTGGACATGCTTTCACAAAATAACATGCCAAATGGTTCGGCTGGACAAACATATTCTTCACCTCAATTTCAACAGTCCCAAAATTTTCCGTCTCACCAATCCTTACTTTACCCGAATGCAAGTATTCCCAACACTGTTCAACCACAATATGAAAACAACCAAGGATCTAGTTCTTCGTGGAATGGGCAAATGCCACAACAGCAGCCGTTGCAAGATTCATCTTTACCTGCTTATGGTAAGAAACTCTTTGTTAAGCCATTTTCGTAAAACTACTTCAGGTATTGTCTATTTTTGTCGTAGATGTATATAGATTTGGCCTTTACCTCAAAGGAGTAGAGTGGCTGTTGGCGATACAGACGAATAAGGTTTACTTTGGCCAGGATGATGTCCAGTTGATTAGCATATGAACTAGCTGTTTGGCAGTTGCTGAATGGTTTGTTGCAGAATGAATGATTAAGAGGCTCTTATGATATAGTGCAAAATGAAATATAATTATTTGTTAGTTGTTCAGGATGTAATTAGGGCTCTCAATGGTTAAGGGAGGTCTAGGATACAAAATGATTCAGAGGGTTTTGGAACCGTTAAGAGACAGACTTATGTTTTTGCCAAACAGGATTCACCTCTTAACGGTTCAGAGGTTGCCTCTTAGTGGAGCTGTTAAGAGGTAAACAAACAACTTTGAAAGATGCAGTTATAAGAAGGGAAATAAGGCTCGTATACCCCACCTGGAGGTGGGTTCTGGGAAATGTAAGTAAGGGCCTACTTGTTAGCAGCTTAATGGGACTCGCAGCTTATTCGGTCAGCCATACATGACTGTTTGGTATAGTAGTGGCTTAATGATATAGATACTGGTATATTCAGTAAGCTTCTTAGGGGAGCTTTATGCAGAAAGCTAAGTTTTTTCCAAACCTGTCCACTTCATATTAAAAAACACGCTCCTTTCATCTATGAAAAAACCCTCCCAAACAAAAAACCCTCGCAATCTACACAGATAGGTTAATCCACACAGACAACTTTATCCATACATGACTTAATGGAAACCAACCAAACAGCCCCTAAGATGTATATAGATCTGGCCTTTACCTCAAAGATGTATACAGATAGGTTAATCCACACAGACAACTTTATCCATGCATGACTCTTTATCAACTTTTGTTGGATATATCTTACAGGTGCACCAAGCAGTGAGGGACTACCACCACCACCCTGGGAAGCTCAGTCAACGGACGATAATCAATCAGGAGTCCCTCAATACTCTCAACCTCAAGTATTACAAACTAACGATCAAGGAATGGGCGGCATGTACATCCATCCACCGCCAATCACAGGCGGCAACCACGGTCATCTTCCACCGTTAAACCACCAGCCTCAGCCTATGTATCCTCAACAACAACAATTTCAAGGACAACAAATAATGGGTATGATCCCACATCAACAAATGCAAATGTATCCTCAAGTTCAACCAATGCAACAAATGGCACAACCATATGGCTATGGATATGGGCTCGGTGGTGGTGGCTATGGATACGGGCAGCAGCAACAAAACGCTCAGTTTCTTGATCAGAGAATGGCTGGGTTAGCCGTGAACAGTGGTAGTACGGTTTACACAGGTCCTTCGATGGCTAATGCATCGTATGTTCATGTGCCATCTGGGAAACCTATGAAGGCAGAAGATAAGCTTTTTGGAGATTTGGTTGATTTTGCCAAAGTTAAGCCCAACAAAATGTGATCCTTATATACTTTTTCTTTTTTTTTTTGGAAAAAAATGATTTCGATTTTATAGTCTTGTTTCGGGATTTGTATTTGTTATTTTCCTCTCGCATTTATGTACATTACATGTTTGAGGAAACTGAAAACATCTATCTCTAATAATGTTTTTTTTGATGCTTTTGTGTTTTTTTAACTGAGTTTTGTTTTAATTCGAAAAGGATAAACTTATAATACCGTAATGTTTCAAATTTGAGAAAAATAACATTTCAAGATTTTGAGGATGGTTAGTTTATTAAAAGAGAAATTACACCTCCAGCCACTTTTTGCTGTCGTAAAGGCATTCAGGGTGCGTTTGGTACACATGGCGGGACATAATTCAATAAGAATTCACTGTTCTATGTTTGGTGCGACATGGGACAGGGACAGAGTGAGACAAAAATGACCTTTTCTTGTTACACCAAAATAGGTGGAACAAGATGGGATACGAATGAAACATAAACTAAAATATCACTAATCTACCCTTATTTTGATATATAACCATAATATGATATTTGTTTTAATGGTCACCGCCACTAGTCATGGCCACCACTACTGCCGCCGGCCACCGTAGCCATCGTCGGCTGCCAACCACCATTGTCCACCACCACCACCACCAACACCTCCACCTTCTCCTCTATAACAACAACCTCTACCATCACCTCCACAACCACCGTTGACCACCGACCACTACCGTTCATCGCCGCCACTCCCCAAAACCACTACCACCATTGACTACCACTGTTGACCGCCACCGCCACCGCTATCTATATAGCTTCACCTCCTTCACAACTACCGTCCGTCACCACCACCACCACCACCGTCCACCACCGTCCACCACCACCACTATAATTATTATATGATATATAAAATTGTCAAATAACTTTTTGGGGAAACTTGTCTAGCTCTGTCTAGTCCAGTCCTAGTCGTACCAAAAACCAAATATACACTTGTTCTGTTTAGTCCAGTCCTATTCTCTTGTCATGTCCAGTTCTGTCATGTCCTGTCATGTCTGCATACCAAACGCTACCTATGATACTTGCAAACAAAGACAACAAATGTTCCTTAGATTACATGTTTTGATAACCGACACGAACATTAGCCTAGAAACAAGGTGAATGATCAAAACAAGTTCACGTTCCTATTTATTCCCACGACGAAGGCAAAAGGGTCTTTATATTTACCTCCATTCTTTAATGTCTTACTACACTACAAAACAAATGACTTTTATCCACAAAAATTACCCATGGAAATTTCCGTATGTGCTAACCCACGGATCACCTAGAAAATACCAATGGTTCGGTAAAATTCGATGTTTTTCAAGAAAATACTAACGGATCACCTAGAGAATCCTTGGGTAATCTGTGACTGATTTGAATCACCTACCAACTTTTGTGACAGTTTTATGAGGAATCACCCTTTAGCGACAGATTTACTAGGAAAAAGTCTGTAGGCAAAAGTCTTTTATTTAATAGTGCTAATTCCCACACTGAGATCATGTCAAAAGGGTCATTTCCAGTTTGCATTCAAGGTAGACCACGAATTTTTTGGTCGATTGACTCAAGAGTTATTGATCATATGGCCTTTCATTAAAGAAGTTACCCACATACGCCCCATGTCCAATTAATGTGAAAATATTCACACCCACCCTATGGTATAGGTGATATCAAGATAGGCCCATCACCTTTTATTTACAATCGTTGTTCATGTCCAGTTTTGGACCGGTTCTTTATTAGAAAATGCTTTTGGACAATAAATGATCAAAAAATACGGTTCAGAACCAACACTTCATTAGAGATAACTTCATGCAACCAGAAATAGGCTGTTGAAATTCTGTCAAGTATCAAAGAAATTTCAAGTCTAATACTCATCCTTTGATCTTCACATCGGTCCGTTCAAGGTTACACACTTGTTGGTTTCAAGGTCTTCTATAGGAACATCTATTTTTAGGGGATACGCAGTGCGGTTTCCTCATTTTTTGGAAGATTTCTTCACACGAGCATCATGTTGAGGAAAATCACTATTTCATGAGTCTCCTTCCCATTTGTATTTGTGAAAGTGAGTTGTTTTTTTAACATCCCATCTCCAAATACTCTCATTTCATTTCCAATCCTTATAAGATTGATGGTCATGATTAACCATATGACTTTGATTCTATGTTCATATTGATTTATTGTTCTTCCATTTATAAACTGTTTTGATATAATTGCTTCCATTTTACATATTTTGATTAGATCATTGAAGAGAGATCTGGGATCCAAAATCATTGAGTGAACATTCAATGATTAATCTAACTTTAATCACAAAGGGAATATTCTGAGCTATGAGCATACTCGGTCACTGAATCAACAGTCAGTTAGAATTTACAATAGAAAATAACCAAGTGTCTGAAATGAATGGGCCATTATCAAATTACCGAGGAGGATCAACAGAATCAACAAGACGTTTGTTGCCCCAGCACATCCTTTTGTATGCAGAGGGTAAAGTAAATAAAGTATGGTAGTATTTTAGAATAGTACGTTAGAATTGACTTCAGCTGACATGGATCATGTTCACATACCAGACCCAAGGTTGGTAGGAGTTGGTGAGTCAAACTTGCTGATTAAATTTGCACTGCAAAATCGGCTTGCCAACATAGTATTTGTCAAACTATTTTAACTTATCTAGTATTGGTTTTCGATTGGCTAGATGACAATTCAATTTGCTTTGGTATCGATCTTGACTTCATTTCAACTAGTTTTCGATTTTGCTGAAGGCATTTTGCTTTAGACTAATATCACTACTAGAAAATTAAGTATTTTCAACGAAAATTTTCAACGAAAAATGTCGTTGAAAACTTTCTATGAATTTTAAAGGGATTATTGACAAAACATAAATTTTCTACGAATTTCCGTTGAAAATCTCTCACAAAATGCATTTTCAACCAAAAACTTTTTGACGAGACATTCCGTTGAAAATTTTTTAGTTGAAAATGGATATATGTTTGTGAGAGATTTTCAACGGAAATTCGTTGAAAATTCGTAGAAAAATTATGTTCTGTCAATAATCCTCTAAAATTCGTAGAAAATTTTCAATGACATTTTCCGTTGAAAATTAATTTCTGTAGAAAATACTCAATTTTCTAGTAGTGTATTGAATAGAAGAATTAGACTCTTACAGTAAAAATCATATTTTGATTTTTTTTATCTGAAATATAAGATATATTTCAGATCCAACACGATTACACAAAATTGGATCTCTTATTAATTGAATCCTTAGACAAAACTTGGATCTTGAGATATTACAGATTCTAGGAAAAATTCGTATCCTCAAGAGTTTTTGGATCTTTGATATTTTGGATCACATAATTTTTGGACACGATGAGACATCAGATTCTTGATGAATTTCAAATACATGCATAAAATACAATCCTAAAACTTTTCTAAGTGTTTATTGGATGTATAGTGTATTTATGTAATTATCAAATAAAATTGTTGTGAGTTGTGACCAACAATTTATACTTTGTTGACAGATCATCGACGATAATGATAACTGTCAGAAAAACCGTGTGAAAATTCTGCAGGTGGATAGCCCATCGTTGATCAACCAATCCCAAATCACCAACAAAAAACGTGTTTTTAATTCCGTCGCTAAAAATACCTTGTCTAGTAATGAAAACCAAGTCGAACCAATGTCCTTTTGCTTTTTTGCATTTGTTTTAGTGCAAATTGTATAAATGCAACATCGTTTAATACGGTTCTTATTCTGCATGACGTATTTCTAAAACCATATACCTCATATTTCTAAATTTAGATAGTTAATGCATAAAATTGAAACATACACAATTAGACACACGACCTTCAACCACAAATAAATTACCAATAGATACTTTAGTTACATAAGATAAATATCATACCAAAATAGGTAGTATTTTATATAATTTGGCCTTGTTTGTAATGAAGTTCGAAAATATGCTTAAATTTACAAGGAAAAGCATCGAACGGAAAAATAATTTAGTATACATCAAAGACAAAATAAAGAATATTATCACATATTATGACTAAAAAGTTTAAAAATATATTAGGCAATTAAAATTCGTAATTCGAAAATTACAATATGGGAGCTTCTAGATAAAAAAAATTGTATTTCTTAGATGCTATTGTATTTCGTAATATCGAAAGATATTTCATAGATGTAAATATTAATATATTTTTACCCTAGAAATAAATAAAATGGTATATTTACAATAAATTATATGAAAATAAAATATATTTCATTCTAACTTTGTACTTTGGTAACGTAGTTTTAGAATATTTATTGATGTTTAATTATCTTCGACAACCATTTTAAATAAAGATTTTGAAGATTATTCAACTTTAATAACTAATATAAAATAATAATAGAAGAAGAAGTTAAGAACTCAAATTGTAGGAGAATATTATTTTAATTGTTTTTACAAATAAGGTTAAATGTATTACTACTTTTTAATAATGTTCTTTTTTCAATATTTTGGGAAGATGAATTAATATAATATTTTAGAGTAATGTTTTTTTAAAAATGTTATACTCGTTATCTTTAAAGAAATTGCAAATTACTAGTTGAAGATGTTTTAAGAAGTAACATTACAGATATTTAACTATCTATTATACGTAATCTATTTGTTTGATTTTATAAAGAAAGCTTTCGTAAAGTTTTTTTTGGTGAGAATTTATGCTAGAATATAGGATTGATTAAAAACTTAGTTGAATATGGTGATAGAACTTTACATGAGATTTTTGGGTAGGCAAATAGGAGTTATAAAATAGTTAGCCATAAATTTGTGGCACATCTTAAATACAAACTTTCTTTAAGTTTACAAACTCGTTAAAAGCAATATAAAAATAAAATTTTCAATTAAACGTTATCATTTAAGATATTGTTTCACATATGTTTGTTTTATACTGTGAAAGTTTCACATGTATTTGTTTCACCGTATGAATATTTGTTTCATAATGTAAAAGGTGAACCAAATTTTTTCACATACAATTTTTTCATAATGTGAACACAAACATATATGAAACAATATCTTAAATCATAACATTTGATAAAAAAATAATTAAAATAATTATTTTTTTATAAATTTGTAATCTTAAGAGAGTTTGTATTTAAAGATGCCTCATAAATTTGTAATGTTTTCTTTTATTTGGGTTCAGAAAGAAATATTTGGTCATGTTGAAAGAACGATAAATTCTAATGGGTTTCTCAAAGATAATGTGAACGAAATTAATTTTGTGTATGTTTTAGGCACAAAATATCAAAAGTTTATATCTAAAATTTGTGATAGGTATATATGAATGTTAGAGTAAGAGGGAGTTCTAAAATCAAGTTACTTAAAATAACGTACATTATTATTCTATAGTTTGTTTTGCCATGATTCTTACATTATAAAGTATTTTATTATACACATACAAAATATTATAGTAATTAACTACTTTTGGTGGCATTGTGCCATCATCTCCTTATTCATTGTTGAACACGTATTACGAATTCTATAAAAAGTTATCTTTTTTTTCTTTTCTTTTTGAACGGCAAGTTAGTAGTTAGTGATATCTATAAAAAGTTATCTAACTTAAGAAAATTAATATCTATTAATTACTTTTAATAAGACACCAATATTGGGATAATTAGATAAGTGTTAGGCCTTGTTTGTTTTTTCATTTTAAACTCTTAATGACCACTTATGTCTGATTCATTTAGGCGTTTTATAACAATTTTAGAACTAAAATCAAACTTCAGACTTTAGCACCTCTTAAAAAACAAACGTCACCTTACTGTTGGAGATGCTCTAAAAATATTATACACAGTTTTTTTTTATCCTGATAAGGGAGTTTGTTGGATGAGGGATCATTTATGTAGATTGTGGGAGTCTAACCATGATACTTAATGGTGTTCATGCATTAGCACCTTTCAAATTTAAGCGGGTGCACCTCACAAGTCACAACCACTTAGAAAAATTCCTTTCAGTCTAGTGATTGAGCAGATATACGGGACCCACCTCAAGCCTATGTAGGTCCGCCCCCCGAGTCTTACAAGCATCATTTAATTTTTTATTTGAATTAGAAGCAAAGTAACTTTAGATCCAATTCATCAAATAGACAAATACCCTTACAACACTTTTGATCAAAACTAATGCATGGAGAACCCTACAACTTTACTCTTACTCTTATTTCTATCTTTGTGGGCTTCCACCACCACTCATGCCATCCCACCACCACCACCAATCCGGTGCACCACCGCCGGAACCACCACCGCCTGCACTCTCCACAACTCATACGGCATATGGGGCGACAGAAAAGACTGTTTTGCCCCCACCGTCATCTACCCAACAACCGAAAACCAACTCCTCTCAATAGTAGCCAATGCAACCAAAAACAAACTTAAACTCAAACTAGTCTCCAAATTCTCACACACCATTCCAAAATTCACCTGCCCGGCCACCGGAAACTCGTCGGTTCTCATTAGCACCGAGAAATACAACTCCAACATCGATATCGATGTGGCTGGGCTCACGGTGACTGCCGATTCGGGGGTCGGTCTTCGAGATTTGATAAATAGAGTAGAAGAGGAAGGTTTGAGCCTAGTGGGTGCACCTTATTGGGAAGGTGTTAGTGTGGGTGGGATGATAAGCAGTGGTGCTCATGGGAGTTCTTGGTGGGGTAAAGGAGGAGGTGTTCATGATCATGTGGTTAAGATTGATATGGTGGTTTCTGCTAAACAAAATCAAGGGTTTGCTAAGATTCTTCATTTGGATTCAAGTAATCAGCTTTTTCATTCAGCCAAACTTTCATTGGGCACCTTGGGTATCATCTCCAAGGTATGTAATGTAGTTTCTTTTCTGGTTTAATTAATTACCACTCAACACTTTTTATATTTTTCTATATATATAATTTCCGACGGATTAATTTGTGATGCATCATTGCAAAACGATACAGTAACGCTCTGTTCTCGAGTTTTTAAAGGAAAGAAAAGAAGAGAAATGAGAGGAAAATAAGAGAAAAGAAAGGGAAGGAAAAAAAGTAATTTTTTTTATTTGTGCCCTTAAGATTGTAGAGAGTGGAAGGAAAGGAAAGGATAAATTTTCATGTTCTTGAGTATGAGAGAAAGGAAATGAAATATGTCATTTTTACTAATATATCCTTATTTATTTTATAAGAGAATGTAAATTGGTGGGTAAATAAGTAATTTTATAAATATTTCTAATTATTATTAAAAAAAAATCTTTCTTTCCTTTCCTTTCCTCCCACATTTGGGAGGAAAGTTTTGAGAGAAAAATTAAAAGGATTTTCCTTCCCTTTCTCTCCTTAAAAAAACTCGAGAACACAAGATTTTTTCTTTTCTCCCTACTTTCCTTCCCTTTCCTTTCATTTCTTTAGAAAAAAAAAACTCGAGAACACAACATAAGTTTTTTCATCAACAAAAGACGTGTTAAAAGCCGAATAATGTGTGTAAGATTAAGACATTTTCTTTTGTGATCCAACATAGATTCCTACATCCAATATAGGATCCAAAGTAACTTTACCTAGTTTTCTAAGATTATCTGATAAGTCATTTTAGGTATTAGAAAGAACTCATGTAACAAATTTACCTAAATACAACTTGGACCAATTTGAAATCAACAATTGTGTATTTGAAATAAACAATACAAACTTGGACCAATTTCAAACAAGTGGTTAACCAGTTAAAAACATATTAGTTCATCTAGTAAAAAAAATTAAGAACAAAATCATACTGGTTAGTTAATCTAATAAAAAAAACTAAGAACATAATATGTTAACAACATGATTTCAAATTAAATCACTAATTTAATTTTATACTTTAAAAGTAAATCATAGAACTAAGGAACAAATTAAAGATAAATTTTTGATGGCGGGTGTTGTTTGGTTAGCAAAATTAAATGGAATTGAAATAATCGATTCCTTTGATCAAGTTCCAATTCCTACGTCTGGTTCACATATTAAAATGGATGATATCATTTGAATTTCATAAATTGATGGATTTATCATTGATTGACTGGCATAAGTGAAGAAATTGAATTCAATCCATGCTACTATTGTCACTGTCACTCCCCCTAAGAAATTAACCTAACCCCGCCCACCCTCTGCACCCACCACGACCATGCTACTATTGTCACTGTCACTCCCCCTACCACCCCCCCCCCCAAAAAAAACCCCACCATCATAACCGCTCCTCGTCCACCCACCCAACCACCATGCCACTATTATCGTCATCACAACTACCACCCGACCCTACCGACCACCATGCCACTATTATCGTCGTCACAACTACCACCCCACCCTACCGACCACCATGACACTACTATCTTGTCACAAGTACCACCCCCGCCCTCGTCCTACCACCAATGTCCTGTTGTCATCATAGCTTCCACAGGGCCTTGCCCCCCTGGGGGAGGGCGGGCCGGGCGTACGCCCAGGGCCCATGTGAAATTGGGGCCCATATTTTTTAGTATATACCAGATAGTATATATAGTATTATTTAAAAAAAAATTAGTAAAATAAAAGATACAAATGTTTTTAGTATTTAATAGAACCCAAAAAAAATTAACATTATATTAAGGACTCAAACATGTATTAATTAGTTATATTGGAGAAATAATATGTAAAAAGTTAATTGGTCGTTCATTTTATAATATTGTTTTTTGCTTATTGTTTTTCTAAGTATTTTATCTACTACCAATATCTAAAACTATTTTGCCTAGAAATCCTTACTATATTTTATATCATTGATCTCCCACCGAATCTTTTCAGTATTCCATCCACATGAATTCTAATTTTATATTAGAATATAGTAGGTTCCTTGTTATTGAGTAAGAAATCCCCTACGTTTTGAAAAAATTTAATACCAACCATATGAGATGAGCTAATCTATATTTATATTTAGGATTCTAAAACTACCCCTTTCATACACTATTGACTTTTTATTACCTGATATTGAGTGCATGAATCAAAGAATTGTTCTATCTGTAAAATAAAAATAAGATCTCAAGCTATATATAACCAACAAGGACTTTTAATTATGCGATTGATGGTTCCTAAAATGTTTGTTTTAACCCTAAAAGTTAAAAATGGTGATGAAAACATTAGCATAAGGTGTGACATGGAAACTCAAGTGATTTATTTTGATTTACATAGAATGTTACCCTGAATAGTCAACATTGTAACCTAAAATGATGTTAATCATGATGAAAGATCGTGTGAGAAGAAGAGTTAAGGTGATAATGTAAGAAGTGATCTGGATCACTTTTAATCTTAAACCCACCAATAACTTGTGTTTGATACGGGGATTGATCAGATGCATCTCACCCTAATGTGCATCAAAGGGTGGAGATCTCTTCTAACCTACTCATCATAACTTTCATTCTCACGGGAACCCCACCCTGTCAATCATATATATCATAGGACGTGTTTGATCACGATGGAACAAATTCAAGATGCTATGTAAAAATAATATGGTAGATAATTTTAATCTATAAACAATTGTTGATTGATTTTGCATCTAGGAATACTCAGACTAATGGTCTTGTATAAATTGTTGGTATTATTGAATTCAATATTATTTCTGATGATGAAAACAAATATATTGAAGAAAAAAATTCGTAGTTATCGAGGGCCCATTTTTAGTTGTCGCCCAGGGCCTATAAAATGTCAGGAACGGGCCTGAACTTCCATCCCCGCCCCTAACCCCTTGGCCACCACTAACCACCTACGCCAAAGGCCACTACTGTCGTCATCACAACTGTCACCTCCACCACCCTCCCAACAAAGATGGAGATTCCAATTCCTTAAAGAGATTGCATTCCAATTCCTACCAACCAAGCGCGTGATTAAATTTCATTCCAATTTTTTCAAAGTGAAATACCTTTGATGGATTCCAATTCCACCAAATTCCATTCTGCGAACCAAACGCCCCCTTAGTGACGGATTTCCGAGGGCCTGTTGTCACAACCACAAATCCATCCATTAAAAAAAGAATATTATTCAAACTATTTAATTACATAAATATTGATCAAATTCAACTAAAAGTTGAAACAACTAATCAACATGTTATATGAATTGGTGAAAAAAATATAGGTGACATTAAGTTTGGAGAAAGGGTTTAAGAGAAGCATAACATACAATTTCTCAAACGACACTGGTTTGGAGGATGCATTCATTCGACATGCAAATGCTCACGAGTTCGGGGACATAACATGGTATCCCTCAAAACACACGGCTGTTTATAGACATGATGATCGGGTCCCATTAACAACCAAAGGCGATGGCACCAACGACTTCCTTGGTTTTCAGTCTAATCTCATTGCCATCTCTAAATCAACACGAGCAAGTGGTATGTTTAAATTTATTATTCGTTTCTTACGCTTAGTCACATAAACACCATCATCATATTTTGTTTAGTCACTAATGATTTGTCATCAAACATATATAACTTGAAGTTGAGATTTTTCCATCAAATATATTACTTGAAATTGAAGTCATGGACTTATATCATCCTTTGTCCTTTGAAAGATAGGAAAAATGCAGTAATATACAACACAGTTTGGTTTAGTTCCTACTTAGTACTCTAACGAATAAATCTTGCTTAATAAATGTAACAAACTTTCATTCGTTTCTATTTCTACTCATTTTACCTAATAAACAGGTTTTCAACCTATATTAATCTAAAAGGTGCAATTAAAAATCTTAAGTTTAAAAAAATATTAATAAAACTATGATCTGATCTGGTAACCAATAATCAGTTTAACAAAATAATTGACAACTTGACATTTACGTCATCATATGTTACAACATTGGCAGGTTGCATGTTAAAATAAGTATAAAATAAAGAACAACAAAAGGTTTGTTACATCAATTGAGAAAAAAAAATTAAAATTATTCATTACACTAATTAAATAATAACTAAACAGAACATTATTATGTTTGATTGATCCTTATAAGATTAACTAAAGATATACTATTTGTTGATCTATGAACAGAGAAATCACTGGAAAAGGCAAAAAATGTAAAGGGTAAATGTGTGATGGCAAGTACTTTCATAGGCTACAAGAAACTAATAGCCAACGGGTTGAAAAACAACCTGATCTTCACCGGATATCCAGTCATCGGACGTCAAGGCAAAATGCAAACTTCTGGTTCATGCTTGTACTCGCCATCTAGTGACATTTTAAGCAGTTGTGCATGGGATCCACGCATCAATGGGTTATTCTTCTACGAAACCACCGCCATTTTCCCAAAAGATAAGTTCAGGGACTTCATCCGTGATGTTAAAAAGTTGAGGGACTTAAATCCAGAAAACTTTTGTGGTGTCGACATTTACAATGGGTTTTTAATACGATTCATCAAGGCATCAACTGCGTATTTAGGTCAACCAGTGGATTCGGTAGTGGTCGACTTTAACTACTATCGAGCCGACTCAACAATGACCCCGAGGCTAAACCAAGATGTGATGGAGGAAGTGGAGCAAATGGCATTTTTAAAGTATGAGGCAAGGCCACATTGGGCTAAAAATAGAAAGATTGCATTTTTAAAGGTGTTGAACAAGTACAAAAACTTCAATAAGTTCTTAGAAGCTAAAAAGATTATGGACCCACAAGATATATTCACAAGTGAATGGTCAAATGAGTTGTTATTTGGGAGGGAAGGGGAGGATTTTGATGGATGTGCATTGGAAGGGGAATGTATATGCTCAGAGGATAGACATTGTAGTCCAATAGATGGCTACTTTTGTCAGTCTGGCCTTGTTTACAAAGAAGCACGTGTTTGTAGATACTCACAATCATCCATAAGTTGACATTTTAAAATATATATTTATATTTTCTTGCATAACTCTTTACATGTCATATAATAATATATTAAGGATGTTTGTTGTGCGGTTTGAGGTCTAAACTGTAAACTGTATCATATATGTGGTTTGAGCATTTTTTCAAACCGTAAACCACATCGCATAAACCTTAAACCATATCAAACCACACTGTAAAATGTGATGCAGTACGGTTTATGCGGTTTGTATACCTATCGCACTTTATGCTTATAATCTAATAATTATAAGTTTAAAAATACATTATAAAATCAATGATAAAGTGACAATAGTCCAAGAAAATAAAGAGTTTCAATACATCAGATTCACAAATACATATCGCATGATTAAAAATAGTCTAAGAAGTAAAAATAAATAAACTTCAAACTAATTTGGACGAGTGAGTTTGACGTGTCCAACTAATTTATTAATATTGTCAATTGTCATATTTGATTAAACTCTAAGTCCAAAACACAAAGTTGAAAAATATTACATAAATGATAAATTATTTTGTATCTATATATGTATATATGTGTGTGTTGAGGAAAGTTCAAATGCGAACTCATTTTTCATTGCGAACATGAGAACATCAGAGCGTGCAACGCGTGTCGTCAGCGTCCACATTTAGTATGAATAACGAAAGACATTCAATATGAATAACGAAGGTGAAGTTCATATGATACAACATTCAGGATGAATAACACAACCTTTAATATGAATAACACACGATTATGATTCATTCATGATGAATAACCCGTGGACACAGGAGACATGTGTCACACTCTCCTTTGTCCTCACGTTTATCTATACTATATTATAAAGCATTTGACAAAAACTCTTAAAAACATATTATTATGCAGTTAGTACAATTGATTAAAACATGATTACTTAAAATTCAAAAATGGTATTATTTTGATTATTTTGGTTAATTTCCTTATTAAACCTATATTATAATTTAAAATAAAATCTGAAATAAAGAAAGTTTACAAAAAATAAAATCTATTTTTTCAAAACTAATAAAATCGTATTATAAAATTGATAAAGACAAAAAACTAAAATACAACATTAAAATTAAAATGGATCTCGTTGCATTGCACAAGTACCCTTCTAGTAATAAAAAATGAGTTTTTAATGGTTATATTCCTTTTCCCTTCACATATGGTGTTGTTTTAAACTCATTTTAAATGTTAACATAATAAAAGTCTAAAATAGATAAATATAGAGGAGATTTGTTAAATAAAATAAACACCGTAGCAGAAATGAAATGTCAAACAGTTTTTAAAAGTAAATCAAGATAGTCTAATTTTCAAAGTTTCCACTTGCTTAGTAAACAAGAAATGATTATAAACTTATTTGATCATCTCCACAATGAAACAGAAAAAATATAATTTTTTTTATATAAACCTATATTTGGAGAATAAAAATAAGACAAGACGAAACAACACTAATTGGGTGATGATGAAAATGAGAATTCATGAGGAAGAGTTAAAGACTAGAATAGTGAAGAAAGACAAATTTAAAAACAGAATAAGAGATTATGACAAGTGTAAGAACATCAAGAATATTAGAATTATTGTAGATAGTTTAAAAAACAAATTCCAAATACGAACTAATAAAACTATAAAAAAATAAATTGTTTTTTCATTGTCTCAATTTGAAATACGAACTATAACAAAAACTATAAAAAGACGACAAAAACAATGTGAATAACAAAATCTAATAAAACCAGTCTAGACCTTATTAAGTGATAAGAACCTTTAAAAAAAACAAACAGTCATGAATGTAAAAAATGTCTAACCGATTCAGACATAAAGGATAATTTACAGTTAAAAAAGAAAAAACAAACAATACATAAGCTCGCATCAAGAAAACAGATTGAATATATTTTTATGGGAAAAATTTTTGAGAAAAGAATGATGTTATAGTGCTATGCTCAATCATAGAAGATAACCTCTTGACTAGAGCTCAAATTCAAGATTAGTAAGCTACTCCCAAGAGTCCATATTTTTATTTAATCTGTAATAAGTGTCTACTTTTAAAAATAAACGGTTATAATTTATAGCCATATTTTTATTTAATATATAATAAGTATCTACTTTTAAAAATAAACAGTTATAATTTATAGATGGCTAAATTGAACACGAGACACCAGTTGATTATGGCCTCATAGACCAAGACTCGTTACAAGTTTTATGGAATTTCAATTGAGACAACGGTTAATAGTTCAAGATTTATTACAAGTTTCATGGAATTTTCAAGGCCTAGCTTGAGATGGTTACGAGACTTGGACCAAGACCGGTTATGTATAGCACCGAATTTTCAAATTTTAAGTTTTATAAATTATAATACAAGTTTTACAAAAACCAAAAACAATCATACGACTATCAATAAATAAAAAAAATTCAAAACTTTCATAATTTTCAATACTAAATTTTAAAACATGTATTACATTTTTGTGTGAAAATGGTTTAAAAAACTAAAAATGAGACAGATGTAGGATCGGACTGGTAAAGAGGCTTAGGATCAAAGTCAATCCTAGGATATTTAATCCGGACCGGGACACCATGCATCTCTTATTATTTTTAGTCAGGACCGGGCCATTTACCAAACACTTACCTGGTTAACACTATCACTTACTTACCGGGTAAGATTCTAGTCCATCCAAAGTGCATTTACCCAGTAAGCCCTAACTGTGGTAAGAGTTATCGCCCTCACTTACAGGGTACGAGACTCGGTCCTTGCATACTCATCCGGTAAAGTAATGTGACTTGATAAACGTTTACCCGGGTAAGTGTTTACCCCTAAATTTCAAATTTTACTCTTAATTAGGAAGCATATAATATATTTATTTATTTATTTTGGACTATTTATTTTCTACGAGTCTTATAACTGTAACGCCAGAGAACCCTTTTGTATTCATACGATTTCTATTTACATGACATATACATCATATATATATATATATAAGTATAGGTAGTAAGTATATGTATAACATAATTGAGTTACCTACAAACCAGGAGGTTTGAACAATGGAAAGGAACCAAGGATTCCTTCCACATCAACTGGAACGTTTAGGGCACGATTGATGATTTCTGGTGTATACGTCCGCCCTTTCCAGCTGTTGAACCACGGTCCACCCCCAACTTCTACAGCTGCCATATTGCTCGTTACATCCAAGATAAGCTATATATACATGAAAACCAAGTGTTAATGCTTACGGAAATTATATATATACATATATATAATATGCTAAGTTGTTTCTGATTTAACAACAATAACATCAAATCTAGTAATTGGTAGACCATGAGTAACAACAATTAATAGCGAAAAATGCACGCACCTTCCCTTTACTGCCATCAGATCCTTTTTGCCATAGTTTTAATGTTAAATCAGCAAAGCATGTATCTTTGCAAGCTGGTGCAAGGCCAGCCTCTGTAGTTGGAGCTCGCAGTGTAGTACCTGGGTCATTAGTTGAAGCCTCTATTTCTATCTGTACATATATAAATAGTAGCCAATTATATATATATATAGTGAATCTTGCAAATTTTATTATTTCTTTAGAGTGTATGTGTGTGTGTTTTGGTATAAGGAACATGGGTATTTATTTGCAATCATTTGACTCATAAATAATCACCTTATGTGTTCCATTATCTGCAGTTATAAGCCAGTGACCCCATTCAGCAATTTCCCACTCAACAACTCCGTTCCAAGGAACAAATTCGTAGAACCTTCCTCCAAAGTGAACTCCAACCTGAAAGTGTAATACGTAGAAAGGATTCATCATCACATTCACATGTGAAGATATGACTCGATGACAGAATGATATAATAGAAAATTGTTTAATACATGTTCATACCAGTGCAGCATTCTCAAATGATTCATTTAGTCCAGGCAATTGCCTTAGTCCACCTCCACAAGTCAAACCCACTTCTCCACTTGCACCTTTAAAGACATTACACTGAACCTGCAGATATAAAATTTATTACAATATTTAATTAAGAAGAAGCAAATTCTTTTTCATATATGCAAAATATTACTATATGATATGATACATAAAAGGAGATTGATATTTACCCAAAACCACTTTCTTGGGAAACCTCCACCCCAATTCTTCTCACAATAAGAAGGGGCATTTTGAAACTCGTATCTTTCTTCACCCCATTCTATCCAACCTGGAAAAGCACGCAGAGCCTAAATAAATGTCTCAAATAAATATATATATTTTCCTCACACAAGAATCCCATGGAGATCTTGAATTGCAATAACAGACAATAAGAATATACGTCAACCAATGTCAATAAATGACACCTCGGTGTCATAAGAATTTATGTTAAATTACTATGGCATCCGAAATGCAGCCAGACTAAGCAATTAACATGAATGCATCCGAAATGTTGATGTAGACAATGTTCATTACCCCTTGAGATTCAAACGAATTGGTTTGGCATACATAACCAAACCTTTAAAAGAACTCTATGATGTCAATATAATTATGGAACATTGATTTTTATGGAGAAGATGTATTCGTTGCAAACCTCTTGTTTATGATTTCATGTTTTGGTTAGTACACTCGACCATTGGACATCAAGGTCGAGATGCTTTCACGATGGCTTTACCATAGTGGCATTTTCATAAGAATAGACCCATAACGGTTTGGCCAAGTACCAGCCATTAGAGGGCGTATGTATTGGTCCTAGTACCCACTAACCGTTCGTGATTATTCTGGGAGGAGCTAGATTGTGTGTGCGCACCTCTATGCCATTGGACTCAAGCAGTTTGATCAATTCTTAAGATTGATGTATCTTATATTATACGGATTGGGAGGTGCTTATGTGAACCTCAACTTGATAGACCTTTTGTGGTCTTCATTTAACCATTGTTTGTTTTTGTTGTATAGTAATGATGCTTTTATAATTTCTATTTCAATTATGCATCCTTACTTATAATTTACATATAATAATTTTTTCCATTGGGCAACTTGCTCAGCCATGTGTTTTGTTGGCACGGCAGGTTCGTAATATCGAAATGGGGGACATGGAATGAGAGTGAAGATGGCAGCTATGTTTGATCTCTACTGTTGAAGATATTATCTTTTGACTCTACTTTTGGAAATGTTGTTTGTCTACTAGCTTTTGTTATCTTCTATTATAGCCTTCAATCTAAGAATTGTAAAATTAATGTTTTCTGGTTAGTATCAACTTTATATTATGTATTTCACTTCAGTGAATTGCTATTTTGATTTTAGGTCCCTAAACTATGACATCATCCCGTCCTTGGCTACACGAGATAGGGGGTGTTATGTTCTATTTGCATCCTTTTTTAGAAGTAACAACTAGCCAAAACAAACAAATAGATTGGAAGATAACTGATTATAAGAATTTAGATAAAATAGGATATGAATATTCAACCAAAGAAAAAGGTAATAAAAAAAAAGTTATGCCTGTTGAGAGTCCACCAGCCATGCATATTTGCCAATGAGGTTCAAATACAGGAAAAGCAGCAAGCCAACCGGCTGTCGACTTTTGTCTAGACGCTACATCACCCCAACCATAAACAGGACGTGTACTGTACTCCCATCGTGCAGTCTTTACAGTTTTGGCATAATTTGTCCTGAATCCAATAGTTATAGGTTATATAGAATCAAGCCATACCTCTTCAAACAAATTTATCAACATGTATTGAATAATACTATCAGTATTACCATCAGTACAGTAAAGAGTACTTAAGAAACATTGACTAATCCTCATTTGACTTTTGTGTCATTAACCATAGCAATGAGCCAATGATACCTTAGTTTCACACTTAATCATAAAGTGCATGTGCCCAACATCATATTCCTTCCCTAATCTTTCAATAATTTAATTCAATACGATGAAGTTTGCCAAACAATGTAAACATGTTGAGTCGCATTAGCATGCATAACCTTGTGAAGGGGCAGTGTTCATCTTAAATTTCTAGCTTCAATTCCTCTAAAGCATAGTATTTTCAATATTCACTAAAGTTGCATAAGAACTTGAACGCAAAGAAGTCAATAAATAAAAACCTCAAGGTCTCGTTCATTTATGCCATTATCTTCAATTTTCCATGTTGTGGTCCAATTTTCTTTTCACTTCATGAGTTCATGCCAATAAATGGGCCACAATATAAAAAATTCAAAATGATAGACTCCCAAAATGAAATTTGGTCTAACCAGTTTTGTAGATAATGCAAGTACATGATATTTAGAACATATGCAATATTTCTTTAAGAAAGGAAAATCAGGTCTCCAACAGAGATAGAAAGTGACGGATGGTGAATATCAGGTACCCTTTTAGGATGAATACAGAAAATTTATTTGAGTAATGGCAAAAAATAAAATGTTATTCTCCCTAGTATATTAGCAAAGTCCCGAGAACCCATTTACTTCATATGTAAAGGTGTCTACACCTAGGGATAGTGAATATCAGTATGTGTTCTCGTATATAAATTCAGGTGCATGAAAGCAAACTAGTAGAACAAGGAAATACCATTCAAGTATCCTTCTAATGTCCAGGACAACATTTAAAGTCATTATACGACTATACATAGTATTCATATACAGCATTATTGATTTAAGGTAACATGTCAGAGGTTTTGGTGAACTAGGGTCAAGAAACAAGCTTAATTTAGAGAGTCAAGCATAGTAATGACAATTTTCATAAGGATCTAGCAGTAAATAACCGAATATCTCCTTCCATCCACTCATCTCTAGAGAAAAACAAGCTACCAGTTACCAATGCAAGACCTAGGTCCTGGACTCTTCTTTCTACAAATATTTAATAGGCCAAGAACTACACTTGCACACCTCTGTTAATAAAAGTATCTTCTTTTGTTGCTCTCAAAGTCTCACAAAACCTCATTTATGCTTGATTATTTTCAATAACCAGGGAATAGTTAACATCAATATTACAACTTCATATTATTCTCTAAGGTAAAATAAAAGTAAATTGTAGTGTGTTTTTACTATATATTTTTAATTTAAAAAGGAGACAAGAAAGGCAAAAGAAATACACCTTCCATCATCTCGGATGAAACCCTGATTCCAAAGTGGAGTAACTTGGAACCCTTCGGACACACTCTCGTTAAAAACCTGCATTAAAACCACAACTGCTTGAATTTTGTACATAAACTACATTTAACCCCCACCATTTTGAGTTCCAAAAGTTTCATATCATAGATGCATATTGCCATTGCTAGTGGGATCCCTCATGCAATCCAAAAGATTTCTAGCAGTAATTCCTTGCCAACAGATATGAGCATACAACAACTAAAAAATCAAAATATGTTTGCAGGCTTGATGGGTATCCATATTCTCCGGTATTAAATTATGGACATTGTCAGTACACATTAAAAGTAGCAGTTTCTTAGACTTCAGTGGCAAAAGAATATTTAGTAGATGGACTCTGTTTGAACCTTCATTTTGTTTGGCTCTACTAGTTTTAAGGGCTAGGATGTTTAACCTCTACACAGAAATAGAAAATATTGAATGCATTTTGCACCTAGAAAGGCAATGCAACTATTTGATAAACGAAGAACAAATTATGCCAACCTTACTGACAAAGTGCAGAACTTAATCATGAGAACAAGAGTCTATAAACAAGTATATTTATGTTGAATAAGAATTACAAATTCAGAATTAAGCATTATAAAGTAAGCATAGATTGATCAACAATAAATAGCATGTCAAAAACAACTACAAATCTCCTCTACATACTCCAAGCTGTTATCAAATTTAAAAGTTATTCGAGATATAGGCTAGTTCAATTGAGTTTAGCGAATGTAGAAATAAAGCTCAAACTAATTATATATTAAAATTTAAAACTTGAATGGCAAAAAATTTAACCAAGTAATTTAGTCAGTCCCATGAAGGAAGAAGATCAACCTGGGGTGGAACTTCACGGTTTGGAGGTCGTTTTCCTTTTTGCACAGTAAAAGAGTTTCCGAGCATCAACTCGTGTCGACCTATGCATTGACAAAGTCAATTCAGTAAGGATATAACAATGCAGTTAGCTTCCTGATCCTAACAAGAGTCAAAGGTTCTAATTTGTAGTAATTAGGAAATTATAGAATTGGAAATCAATCAACCATTAATCTCAATACAATAAACAGAGGCAAATGTGTTGGATGATGAAAAGGTTATGCTTCTATTACTTTAGTAGGGGCTCACCCAAGAGAACCCCAAAAAAGAGAACCCAAGAACCACAAAAAAAGGGACAAAAGAAGTATATCAATATGGATGTCAAATTACAAGAATAAAATAAATTGTTATATTGGTGAGTAATATGTTTTGCTCCAATTTTTATTATATTTTGCAAAAGTTCTGATTAAAAAAATAGAGGATATTTTTTATTTCAAGGAAAAGGTGATTGTAACCACCTTTTTAGTCACATCTCCTAGATCATCTTAATCTAATGGTTTGGGTAAATTCTTCAGTTCTTTTTTTGGGGGGGTTCTCTCTGAATCTTTTCCCTACTTTAGTTTAACAGCAGGCATTTAAAAGAAATATACTTATCATAGATGCCATTCACATTTTGGAAGAAGAGAAACACTAGGAGTTCAAAACCAAGCACAGCTGGAAGATGGAGGTGAAAGATAATGGAATTAGAAATCAAAATAGATGACTGTACAGGCTATCTAGTGCGCATCTAGACAAACCAGATTTTGTGGTCTAAGTGAAGCATTTGTCCTCATGAAAAGAAATATTCTTTGCATCTCTTTTGTAACAGAAGTTTTATATTAACTTGGTGAACTTACTTCCCCAAAAGTTCGGAGATTCTTCAGTGTATTGGCAAATGTATTCGTCGTTAGCACCAAGGATTTGAGCTCCAACTCCAGTAAACCGCTGTCCATACTGTACTTGCTCCAAGCTATTCAATTGCTTCTGGAATGCAGGATTCTCGACAGAATACATAAAGCAGAAGCTTTGTCTTTGTTCTGGTATTGAGACCTTAAAGTACCAACCCTCAAAAAACTTCCTTGTAGTCCCATCGAAGTGGTAACTGATTCAAGATTCAAGACTAAAATTAACCAAGGTATGAATATGATATGCCTCACCTTTCTTGAGGCAAGGGTCATGAAAAATAGTGACATAAAGCAAATAAAGTATTCAGCAAGTGAACCAACTCAAAGTAGTCACCCACGTTACAAAATTCTCAACTTGTAAGAATTTATGTCTGTGACAGCGAATGCATGTGCTATGTCTAGAATGACAGAATGTTATGATACATTAATTAGAACTTTGTTCTTTCCGAAGCAAAATAATGAAGAGCAAGCTCCTCCCCCCTTTAGGAGCAAAATAATGGACATAAACACATGTTCCTAATTGACTAAGTAATAGTGTGACTGTATTATGCTAAAAACAAAATATTACCACCAACAGAAGCCATTAAGAAACTACGAAGAATGACATGCCCTGTGCCAAATGAGTATGCAATAAGCTCACAAACAACCTAGACCACCAAGAACTAAAATCAGATTGCAAAGACAGCACTTGGTTGCATATAAAAAAGACCAATTTTGGTATCTATGACCCAAAACATGACTAACCAGATGGAGGAAGATTATGTACATGGTAACTTAAATCCTATAAGGGTCCCATTCTAAGGGTCCTACATCAGAAAATCTAACAATGATATACTTAAATAGGTGTCATTACAAGGTTTTATCCACTTAAGCAATTTGAATTTTAAGTTTCAATGTCTCAAAATATCTATTTCAGAATCTGTCAATGGGGTAATCTCTCAGGTGGTGGTATCATCAGTTTCGGAGTAATTTATCAGTTACAGGAAGTTCATTATTGTTGATTTCATCTGTTTCGGTTGTAGCTTCGATTGTTTGTAGACTTGTAGTTTCGGTAGGTAGGATTTTGATAAAATTTTGACCTTTGCGAATAATTGGTACAAAAAAGATATGGATTCTAAACTTCCAGACAGTACTTTTGAAATGTGTTTACATGGACTACTTTTCCTCTTTAGGATGCTACTCCAAACATTTACAAGAAATAATAACAATAGAAAAAGTTGGTGCTGTCTATTTAATATTTAACCAATTTTGATAGAAAAAAGTATCATGCTTGAATTCAAAGTCAAGTACAGCATCTCTTTTTGGAAAGTTTCAGGCTAAATACATATATTGATTATTATTTTTCTCAATAAGTGGATATTTATTCATATCCATCATGCAATAGGACTTCACATGACAAGAATGGATCAGCCTTTTCGAGATGGCCAAGCCCCCACAGACATATTAAGAGAAGAACAGAGTGTTCACGAACAATTTTCTAACTCTCATTCCCAAAAAAGGAATTACAATATTTATAATAAAGGAACCAACTACCATTGGAGCTAGTGGATACACTAAGGCAGGGACGACCTGCTTTGGTTCACACCATGGCACGGGAACCATATTATATCTTTTTTGGGTTTGTGAACAGTGCAACCGGATCGTTTTTTAAAGTGCCACCGTATGATATTCAGAAGTTCAATAAGGTGCAACCGTACCTTGTAATCAACCAAACAAACCGGAAAAAGAACTGTTAGAAATCAACCAAAAAAGTCCCTCGAAATCAAGCAAAAATCTTTAAAAATCCCCCGAAACGGTGGAATTAGGCTTAAAAACAAATTGAAAGATATTGACCGTTAGTAAAAACATAAAGACACAGCCGATAAAAACCGTATTTTTTTGTCTATATCGTAAGGTGTCACCTTGTAAAAAAAGTTTCTGGTCCGTACCTGCACTAAGGCCACTATCTCGTCCTAAACCTAAGAATAAGGAACCATGATCATACTTCCTAAGCAAGAAAATTAATTAAAGAAAAACATTCTTTTATTGAAAGCAGTGAATGAGATTCACGTTCCTATCAAGAATACTAATCAAAAGTCAAGTGCATCTTCTTTCGGGAAGTTTCAGGCTAAATACACAACTCATTATCATTTTTTTCTCAAAATGTGGATATTTATTCATATCCATGATGCCATCGGACTTCATATGAAGAGATATCAGAATAAATACGATTTAAATCCAACACCACCAGAGCAGTTATTGAACTCACCCACTATGAGGAGTACGAAGAGCTCGATTCGAAGGCGTGGGCGCATAAACAGGATTTACAATCTCCTTAATCTCTTTTGTTGCTTTCACTTCCACACTCGAAGAATCATATATTTCGGCTTTGGACATCGATTTGGCAACCGATAGCCGATGATTTCCATCAAAATTAAGCCTCGGAGTACTCCACTGATCCACAGAATACGCTCGATTCATCGATGATTGAATGAATTGCACATTAGGTTTATATGAACCTACAAACAATGAACCACAAGAAGAACTCTGAAGCAATGCATGCACATTCGAATCCATTGAAGTATAGTGTGTGTGTGTGTGTGTGTGTGTGTGTTTTGGTGTTGGTGTGTGCTTTGAGGCGGAGAATTGGAGGTAGTTTGGAGGTCTGCTACGTGTTTCAACTAGCAAATGAAGTCGACCAAATGGATTAGATTCGTTGGTTTGAATGAGGACCTCTCCTCCTACATACATTTTAAATTTGGTCCTTATTGTTTGCTAAAAATAATGGATATGGTCCCTGAAAATAATTTTTAACCAATAGCGTCTATTGGGTCCTTCATGCTAATGACCGTTATCTTTGACTGTTAAGTGGTCTCACGTGACTTCTCATGTGAGGGTATCTTCATTTGTTTACTCTTAATTTAGGGGTCGTTTATCAGACACTTACCCGAGTTAGTGTTTACCATGTCATATTACCTTACCGGATGAATATGGCAAAAACCAAGAATCTTACTCAATAAGAGCAGTAAGAGCAAAGGTAATGACTGAGAGTCTTACCCGGTAAGTGATGACGACGACTCTTACCACGGTTAGCGCTTACCGGGTAAGTTGTTGCATACGATATCATTTTGGTAGACTAAAATCTTACCTGGTAAGTAAATGATAGTATTGAATTTTGCCGGTAAGCACTTACCCAGATAAGTTTTGGTAAACGACCCCTTAATTTTTTTTTTATTATTAGGGAAAAGTTTATTTGAGAAATGGTAAGTATTTGAGAAGTAAATAATAAGTGATCCTAGTCTTCATCTCTGGTCAACATTTGCGGCTTTAACTATGAAGCATCGAATAATTTCTCGTATGGTGCGAATGATAGAGGAATAGTTTCGGAACTTTTACAAATAGGTGGCAAACGAGTTCATATATGAAACCATGTGATTCACATATGAACTATTTAACTGATCATGAATTAGTTAATTAGTTATAGATTTGAGCAAGACGGGTTTTAGGCTCAAGATTTCATTGATGGGTTCCAGATCTCAGCAACGATGGGTTTACTAATTTCATCGATGGTTTCCAAATTTCAATGCTTATTTTGATTTTGATTGTTGATTTACTGCTCGAATAAGATGATTATAGAAGGGAAAGAGGTGGATATAACTATAGAAGGGGAAAGGAAGGGGTTTTTTTTAAGTTAATTCTTTTTTAAGTGCTTTAAAGGATTGTATGTTTAGCATCCAAATTTGTACAATTAAAACCATTAACAAATAAAATGATAAATAGTAAAAACTCCCGTTACACTGTATGGGGTTAAACATATGAATTTTAATGGAATTTAGGGTAAGGGACATGATGTGTAATTAAAAATAAAACCGTGATAACCCTAGTCATGAATTTTAGGGTTTATATGCCTTTTTTTTTGAAATCGGGATGAAGCCATATGAACGAAATTTGAAATTTAATCTGTTTATATTATATTTTAAGATTAAATATTTTTTTACAATAAATAAAATAATTTAGAGTAAACTACAATTTGGTTCCTTAAGGTATATTGTTTTCTTTGAAAGTGTCTAAACTTCAATATCTCAAGAAGTGATCCCTCAGGTTTGGATTTTACTTTGAAAGTGGGACCTCACCACTATGGCCGAGAAATCACAAACAATCGCCATTGTTGGGGAAAGTTCAATTGTACGTTAAGGTTCAAATGCGAACTTTCCTCCAAATGTACTTTCTGCCATTTTAGTATTATAATATTAAAATGATACAAAAATGATAAATCCGAACTGAACAATTAAAATGGCGAAAAATATATTAATATGGCGACTGAACAATTTTTAATTTAAATTAAAAACTAAAATATTATAACATAATACATTTTTTAATTTTTAATAAAAAATGATAAATAGAGTAAAATGACTAAAATGTCCTTCTAGTTAACCTACTTAACGAATGTTTTTAATGAAGTTAGGACACAAGGATCAAAGGCGTTTAAAAATGTAAACCACAGGGACAAATCCGTAATTATTTTGAAAAAAGGACGCACAATGTTATTAAGTGTAAACCATAGGGACCAATCATGTAACTTACTCTAAATTAAATCTGTAAATTGGCATTTTAATTAAAAGGGGGGTCTAAAGTCAAACCATTTTTAGCTAAGTTCCCAAATTAGAAAGTAAAATACCCTTATGCCTGCGCCAAGTTTAGATTCCTACCAAATTCAAGATGTAATTCTTGACTGAAAATAAAATAGTATTTTTCTTGCTTTATTTTACGCATTTTAAGATTATATTTTTTTGTATTCCATGTTATTAACTATTGAAACAATAAAGAATAGTTTCAGAAATTTGAAAGAAAGAAACTGAAAAAATCATCCCCAAAAATGAAAGAGATGTATTTAAGCCGTTCGTATGAATAAACTCACGGATTAAAAATCTTTCTGGTTCGTCAACTCAGTCATATATGTCCCAATTGAAACGTAAAAATGACAAATCATAAAGGAAAATGGAAAGAGAGATCTGAACCATTGGTACGAATAACTCATATTACATATTAGCAATTTGCCACATTCGTGCAGAGGACCACGTTATTTGGCAAAATAAAAAACCACAACTTAATTGGTACTTTTAGATATAAATTTAAAAAATTTATATGACCATTAATTTTAATAACCTATAAGATTAATCGAGTCACACACAAACCAATATAGACACCTATAATTATCGAAAATGGGACTGGAACACAAAATTGCACTCCTCATTGATTAGATAATTCTTGAAACATTTTTAGTCAGCGAGTTAAAAGAATATTTTGTTCAAATAAATTGATAAAAAAATTGCATTTCTAATTTATTAATGGCTTTAAGGATAATTTAAATAAAATAGAGTCACTTTTGCTAAGATTCATATTTAAAAAAAAAGAGTAAATTACGGATTTGGTCCTGAGGTTTTAAAAATGTCTTGGATTTAGTCCTCACAATTTGTTTATTACAAGATAGACCTCAGAGTTCGTATTTTCGTAACATATTGGTCTCTGCCACTAACGTTGTTAACTCCCATCCGTTAAGTGAGGGGTAAATTGGTCCTTTCACATTTTTTCCATTTAAATAGATAAAATTGTATTATATATAAATATATAATAGTAAAAATACCCCCCCCCCCCCTTATCCCGTCGTCCTAGCTAAACTCCCACAACCACCATTTTCCGGCGATCCCCCTCCCTCTTTCCTTTTCAGTGAACCATCGGCCCCATCCCTCTTTCCCTCTCGTCGCTGATAGAAATCAGCCACCACCACCACCGTCTTCACTCAACGCCGCCAGCATCGTCGAACCGCCGCTCGAAAACCCTAAAACCCGTCGTCGTCGTGGTTTCCCTAGGGTTTCGACCTCTAATTGCCGCTGCCACCTGTTTCCCTTCTCTCCCAGCCGTCGACTCTCTTTCTCACGATCGCCACCACCAATAAACCCTAACCCACGCACACCAGCCAACGCTGTCTGCTCCTCCCTCTATCTGCCGCAGGCGACGCCAACGGCCATCATCGACCATCTCCTACTCCATCTCCTCTCGTTTGCTCGTGAACAGTCGACGACCCAGCAGCAGCAACCATCGACAGCCACCACCACCACTTTATACCGATGTCAAACACAGTCGTCGACCACCCTCACTCTCGATTGACAGCAGCGAAGAAGCACCATCAACGCTTATCGTTGTGGTCCTCTGTGTTTTGAACAGACGTCGTGAAACAACCATCATCAACAATCTCCGGCGAACTCTTTCCAGCTTCCAAGCTCCGCTTCTGTTCAGTCCTGTTCTGTGCTCCTTCTAGCAACCACGAGAGAAGGAAGATTCCGATTAGACACGATTCTGACATATTTACCACAGCAAGTCCCTAATCTGTTCTGAAAAGGAAAGAGGGATGGGGCGGATGGTTCACTAAGAAGGAAAGAGAGAGGGGGATCGCCGGAAAATGGTGGTCACCGGAGTTTAGCAAGGACGACGGGATAAGGGGGAGAGGTATTTTTGCTATTTTATATATATATATATATATGTAATACAATTTTATCTATTTAAATGAAAAAAATGTGCAAGGACCAATTTACCCCTCACTTAACGGATGAGAGTTAACAGTCGTTAGTGGCAGGGACCAATGTGTTACGAAAATACGAACTTTGGGGTCTATCTTGTAATAAACAAATTGTGAGGACTAAATCCAAGACATTTATAAAACCTCAGGGACCAAATCCGTAATTTACTCAAAGAAAAAGTAAATTACATTGTTAGTTCCTGTGGTTTGCTTAGATTTGGATACGGTCCTTCTTTTAAAATAATTACATTGAAGGTTTCCCTAGTTTGCATTTCGTTTCGGCCTGAGTCCCTTACACTAAGGCTATATTTGGCAAACTAGCTGATTAGGTAGCTAATGACTGATAAGCTAGCTAATGACTGATAAGCTAGCTAATGACTGATAATATAGTTTATGAATAGCTGATGATTGATAAAGTAGCTGATGACTTATAAGGTAGATAGCTGATGAACATGTCATATTTGACAAAAAACTACCCGATAAACATGTAGAATGACCAAAAAGAACATCTTGAAATGTTAATCACTTATAATATAATTAAAATAAGTATTTAATAAAATAGTATTAATCCAAACAAAATAGTAAAAAATAAATAATATAATCTATTTATTTAAAAAAATATTGATCATCATATATATTATAAATTTTGAATTTGTTAAATTAAAGTTTAAAAAAAATTACATTAGTTTATGATTTTAAGTAACCTGCCTATAATATATGAATAACTAATCAATCACATTCTAATTAATTAGTAATTTTTCAAAAAATATAAGTAATAATCCTAAATAATAATTAATTAATATTAATGAATAATTTAAAATAAAAATAAATTAATAATTAAAATTAATTAATACAATAAAAATTATATTAATTGATAATTACAATTAAAATTAATTAATAAAATTTAAAATAATAATAATTAATATTAATCAGGGTTATAATCGAAAAAAAATAATAAAAGACTCCCAAGTCCCAACTAGTTTTTTCAATAAGTTAACCTATAAGTTAACTTATAAATCATAAGCTAGTTTGCCAAACATGTACTTAAAAAATAAGGTAGCTTATAAAGTGACTTGTAAACTACCTTATGTTTGCCAAACAATGCCTAAATATCACATAAAAACATACTTAATGATCATCATTTAACTTCATCTTTTTTATTTTTTTATATTTAATACATTAATCATCTATAAAACTTGTAAACCAGTCTTAAAATAGATTAACTCAACCCAACCCTTCTTGACCCAAAACCCATAACCTCAGAATTTATGTTAACTAGACATTAAAATCCAAATACAACCTTCAAATCAAACACTAGATTGCTTAAATCCCAAAATAGAAGTTATTATACCGTTAGAGACGAGTTCTTTTATGCTCACCACGTCCTTTAAAAACCTATAAATTGTCAAATCTCACTAGGAACCGCCACTAGCAGTTGGGTTCCGATGAGAATGGAAGTTATGGTGAGAAAGGATAAGAAAGGATCTCCACCCTTGGATCAAGCCTAATTGAAGATCAACGCTAATGTGGTGCACCGAGTAAATTCCCAATAAAAGGTGCATTTAGTAATTTACCAGTTTTGTCCCTCTTTAATTTTTGTTCCACCTATTTTGGTGGTACAAATAAAATACATTAACGTTGGACCAAACATAGAAACGACAAATTTTTGTCGTCATGTCCCAGATACAAACCAAAAGCAGCTTGATCATATAACCTAAATAGTTTTAACAAATTATAAATGTAAGATAAATAGCAACATTTCACCTCCACATTTCTAACTTACCAAGTATTGAGCCCACCAGCATATGGCACGCTTCATGGGCTATGCGTCGAATCATTCGCATAATTGATCTACGATATCAGATCATTCCATTTCAAAGGAACTATTGGCTGCATTGTGCTGATTCATTGCAGAATATCTGATCCATTCAGCTCCCAAATCATGCCCATAAAAATGGCATATACCAGAGATTATTCTGTGCAAATTCCGGTAATCTAGAACTTTTGGCGGTCAGTTTTGTTGGAGTTTTCAGCCACCATCTTCTTATATATCCCAACTTCTCCATCTCTGCCACTTAAGTAGACAGAATAGAGCAACCTTACTTATCGATTAAAGATCACCCTTCAAAACAAAATTAAATATCTTCCAAATTACTAGTGATACATGTGAGTAAGATAAACATATCCATCAAAGATATAAAAGTGTATTTCTTTGTTGGTGAATATGCATTTGATTAAGGAAGAGCTTTATCTGCGTTCAACGCTTATAGAAAAGATGGAAACAACAAAAAAATCTATGCTTGAATAATATTAGTACAACTATTAAAGGTTTCCAAATTTCATGACACAACTTGGCCTTAAAACATGGGAATTTTTTCAAAACTTAACGGTTAAGATGTCACCAAATTCAAATCACAAATCGGCCATGAAAGTTTGCACATTATTAGCATGATACCATTATGGCAAAAAAAAACGTCTTCCGATTCCTTTAAATTTTAAAGTGGATTCTTTTTCTTAGACCTGATGCAATATATATATATATAGGGAGAGAGAGAGAGAGAGGCAACTTCAAATGCAAACGAACCAAAGGTTACAAACTATACAAACCAAATAATTAAGATATATATGGAAATGATGAATGTTCATTTATTATTATCTGAATATTTAAGGAATATATTAGAGTTTATTAATTGTGATTAACATTTTATATTAGGAAACAATCAATGTATTTATGAGATCATATATTTGTTAAACTAGATGGACGGTTGAGATTGGTTAATATAGTTTGTAACCTTTGGTTGGTTTGCATTTGAAGTTGCCTCTCTCTCTCTATATATATATACATACATATAGAACTTGACCCTCATGACCCCTTCTACTAGAAATGGCTCCAATGTATATATTTTGAATCATGTGACCACATAAGCATAATTACCTTGGAACCTCCCAAGAGAAAAGCTTCAAACCAGTAATGGTGACTAGCATCAATGTCCTATAAAATCCACTTTCATACAATAACCTGGATAGTAAAAGAAAAGTGAAATCAGAAGCAATAAATTTTATTACAGAAAGATGTTTTACCAAAGCTTCTATGCTTAAAAGAATGGTATGCATCTGAAGTACCTGATACAGATATCACGGCATACACATTCTGAAGAACTCTGGTACCTATGTTAAAACTGAGATAATAAACATCAAAAAAATCTGAATCAAAAAGATAAAAATAGAACCATAACAACATAAAAAGAAACTTGGTTCTGAATGTAAGAAATTCCTGGTTGAAAAAACCAGCAAATACAAAGGGGGAAGCCCATTATCTATTTTTTATGGAGAAATAATTGTAAAAAACACTATACAACATTATCCAGAGTTGAATAAAACTTGCAAATATAGTCATAAATAAATGACTTACTTATCATCATAACAACCAAACATCGATTGGAAAAAAAATTAAGCACCGTTTCAACATGTTTGTGCTTTGTAGTTTGTAATCACCTTAAGAAATTACATGTTGAGATCTTGAGCAGAAGCATCCAAGCAATTACTTCACAAGTGTCTTAATGATTAAGGCTGTCTGTATAATCCTCTCTCCTCATAATGTCTAATTGGAAACCAAAACAAACTGCTTAGTGACTGATTGCTTGGCAGCTTTTCATATATGCTTAAAGAAGAAGCGCGCATTAAGCTGCTACCAATTTCCGAATTAAGTAAATCTCCATACCAATCACTTGGCTGATGAAATACGATGTAAAGACCGCATCCAGCTGCTTGAACCACCAGCAGCTTTTCTACTAATACCATTATCAACTTTTGTCGTATCAATTGGCTCATCAGGTTTGAAAAGAGGTGCTTTAAAGTTACCGGCCATAGATAATGAAGTTGACGCCTTTGGTGCAGTACTTATCGTCTGTAACAATTAAAAGTCAGAAAGAGTAGTGGTTGGACCAATGCTTATTTACAGTCGAGACCAACTGGTAACAGCGTCAAAAATAACAATGATAAAAACATAGAGGAAAGTTCAAATGCGAACTCAAATTTGGTTGCGAACATGAGGACAAAGAACAGTGCGACACGTATCATTTTCAGACTGAATAATGAAGGAAAATATTCAGACTGAATGTAGTGTTATTCAGTCTGAATGTAGGGTTATTCGGTCTGAATGTAGTGTTATTCAGTCTGAATAACAGTCTGAATATTTTCCTTCATCATTCAGCCTGAATTTGACACGGGTCGCACTCTCCTTTGTCCTCATGTTCACAACCAAATCTGAGTTATCATTTGAACCACCCCCCCCCCCCCGGCGATAACATAATAACAAAGTTCCATAATGCCAAATGCTTGGGGATAATTATAGGTAACACGACTCTTTAAACCCAAAAGTTAACTTTATTTAAAAAGAACTCACTTACATGTTTCCCAGGTGAAATATGATCATTAACTTCATATGGTAATCTTGATTTATTATGCATATCAGGACGAGCCAGATTGCTTGATTTTCTGCGGTCTGTTGCTCCAGCTTGATAGGAATCATCATTACCCCCTAACGAATATTTGTGTAAAATGGATCAAGATAAAAGTGGAGAAATAACTCGCATCCAAATGACACAATATTCATATATCAAGAGAACGTAGGATATGGACGTAGAAACTATAGAACTATAAAACTCTGTTTTCCTGTCCAGACCACATCCAATAAACCATAATATGATACATACATTATACATACATACATATTATATATATATAGACACATACACAATCAGAAGACACAACACATATGGAAAGTTTTTTTTCCTTTGTAAATCCTTGTTAAATAGAATAAACCAATTAGAGTTAGACAAGTGGCACATTCATCACCATGGATCTTCTCATATCAATCTTGATCACATAAATTCACTATTAAAATTAGATGTCCCATACACGGGACCATTTGATTCTGAACCAAATGAAAACAAATAGTAACTCGTAAAAATAATCCCTGAACTATATATTACTGGACATGTGCAATTAATATTATTTTTAATTCGCACTTCTGTACATACATCCCAAATTAACCATGACGTTTGCTCTAAAATGGAGATACGTTACAGCTATTACAACTATCTCCTCTTTCACCTCTTATTTTTCATCTTATCTATTTGAATGTGAAAATCAATAAAGAAAACCCTAGGATAACACATGCAAAGCAAGAAGCTCTTTTCAGACCCTAAAGACTATGCAAATAAACATTGGTAGAAGGCCAAGTTAAATAAACTAACTTTATGACTTATTTATCTGAGGGTAATAACAGTGTTTAAAAGAAAGAAGCGGGAGATCATGATTGAAGAGTTATGAAGTCTCAATACAGTTGAAGATTTTTATTTTTAATTCTGACCTCATTTGTTGGCTAAACTAAAATCATGCCCATGTGGAACAAAATAAATAATTGATTTGGTTGCTGCAATTAATGAGTTGGAGACATATAAAGCATATATTTGTAAAAAAATATGTAATTCAGCTTTAACATAAAACGCAAGCATTATATTATTTGCTAATATTCTAAAGAATAAATTCAACTCATACTTATCATTAGTTTATCACCAAAATATGTCATCATTCACCATGTTTGTGTGAAGCTCGATGGGACTTATAAAGACTCGAATATACAAAAATGCATATTGATCTATATACCAACCTTTCCATCTCAATAACAAATGTAGAAAGTGAATCATTGGTAGAAAAAAAATGGTTGTTTTTTAATTTTTATATGCAAATGATAAATGATTTTTTTTTCTTCACTGTTATTTAGTAGTATTAATATAACATTTTTGTTTAGTTTGCTTGATATGAGTTGACCAGAAATTCAAACTATGATGATTTTACCTAGGTGCTATCTATAGAACCAGAATGTTCATCCTCTCTGCCCTGAATTCAGACAGATATACATACAAACTACCTGTTACTATCTTCCTTGTGTGTACCAAAAGGCGTAACATAATTTTTGATGCAGAACTTCTAGAAAAAATTAAACATCCTAGTAAAATTCCATAATAAGATAAAGTACCTTGACGCTTATTTGAATGTACCGCCATTTCTCTATTGATCATTCCAGAAACCGGTCGACTCTGTTATCATTTCCAAACCATTAGTGAATACAAAGAAGATGGCTCAATGAAAAAAGAATAAGTAAATGCACCCTAAAAAACACTCGTCCATGCATGTAATTGCTGTAAAGAATCATAAACAGTCAACATTAATGAAATACTAACAGATGAATGATGTTGTGCCTTGGTCTTCTCCGATTGTTGGTGCTTTAAAATTGTCCAATCAAAAACATAATCAAAGTCATATCCTGAAATAAGTGGAACATCACATTAATCACAGTATTACTAAACTGGGCTCTAATAAATCTATCAACTTGCAAGCACTCCATTTTGAATTGCATTACAGCCTACAAGGGTAGGAAAGGATGATCCACTAATCACCAGATGTAAAGTACAAGAATTAACTGGGTATTAACATCTATACCAAGTATTCACAAAAACTATGGTCACCTGAACATAATCCCTAAAATCTTGGATATCCAAAAAAAACCTAGATGTGTGACATTACAGTCCGATATCAATGGCACAGGAGAGAGGTTAGCTTCCAGTTTGATGAAACTCAAAATCTACATTTTGTAGAGAGACAACTATTGGAAAAGGATTAATAAGTCAAATAAGTTGGGTATTTCAGAGTAGGACCGTTGAATGGCATAGTACAAACTATAAGACTGCTACTTCCTCTGTTACATAAAAAGAAATACGTATACCTTTAACTCTAATAGTCAATTTGGGCACCTTTCAACTTCGAATCTGATGTAGTTTCTAAAAATTTTGATGATACATGTAACAATTTGTAATAATTATTTCAATCCTTACAACATAGACGGTTTAAAGTTGGTGTTAATTTAGTAAATTGATATAACTTGTTTGACAAGGATCTGATGTCAAAATCTAAGTACGTGTATGTCTCTCTTTAAAGAACAGGAGTATATATGAAGGGTCCTACTTTTTTCAACCCAACCCTCTTCTACACGCACATAATTCAAGACTCGAGTATTTGGTGAACAATCTATATACCTTCCCGCATAAACAAGTCACGGAAAAGGCGCTTCAAGAATCCATAATCAGGCCGTTGCTCAAATGTCAAAGAACGGCAATATTGGAAGTAAGAAGCAAACTCCCCATGATGAAACTTGCATAAAACCTGTCAAAACAGTTTGAAACATGATCTCTTTTATAAAATATGATACTCCACTAAGACAACTAAAATATGACTGTTATTGTAACGGTAGCTAACTATCCATATAAGAAGAAATTTATAGCATATTGTTTCACAAAAAGATACATCATTGATGATAAACTGATATTTCTAAGATTCAACACCAGATATACAGGCACATGTGCATACTTCGAAAAAGGAAGGGCTGTAAAATTCCGCTCAGGCAACCATGATTGCAGATTAAGGTCGCTAATAAAAACATCAAGAGAACATACCTCAATGGGAGTTGATACCTTCTTTTCACGTATTTTGTCATATTTTTGCTTCTTCGTTGCACCTTTGAGGCCCTGCCATGGAAGACTGCAGACAAAACCCAACAAGTTAATTCTTTTTTCAGATGGAACAACATTGGTAGACTGAACCAAGATCATATTTATAAATCTTTCTATAGTTGAGAAAGAGAGAGAGAGAGAGAGAGAGAGAATACAAATTATTTTTGCTAAAAAAAATCACAGTTCCCAAACCTAAGTTTAATTGCACCAAATCACAAAAGCAATCATTTTGCTGGGCATATATTTTAGAGCCACCAAAAATCAAATGTACTTGCACCAACACAAAACCAATTAATTTTCCAGCACATACCTCCCTCTCAAGAAGTACAAGAAAACATAGCCAAGAGACTCCAAGTCATCGCGCCGGCTTTGTTCTGGATTTAAGATTGTTATATCAGAGATGCAAATATGAAATATCAAAATGCAAGAATACATAATGCAGCAATGAATGCATACCAATTCCCAAGTGAGTATTACAGCTAGCATAGCGTGCAGTCCCTGTCAAGTTTTTGTTCGCTCTGCATATAGACAATAAAAACGAATGATCATCTTAACACCAAATGGAGGCTCAGAAAGGCAGCAAAGGAAAGAGAAGAAAAAGAAGGGTAAGGTGGGATACAACCAAAAAAGAACATAAATGACATGATGTTATTTCTTGAGCATTTGTTAGCCAATAAGCATATGGGTCACTTACTACATGACAAGATTTTGAGGAATATAAAATCATAATTGTTGATGCATGCCTGGTACACATAAGGAGGAGCATTTGTGATGATATATGCATAAATGATGCAGATTCCTCAAGATTCAAGAATCAAAGTTGATTTGCTTTAAAAAGCAAAAATTTCAATGAACTTCTATGCAATTCATGAGATTCAACCTTGCAGGTATCATTAAGAAATAAAAAGAACCACCAAAATAAAAATAGAGGAAGTTCTAGGATCGAAGGAGCATATTATCAATCTGAAAAGCAGTGCATGACAAACAGTGGGTAGCACCTTGCTGGCATAATTTCATATAACAAATTCCATGTCATATAGATGTTTGATAGACAACCCCAATTGAGGTCTTAAAATTTGATCATATGTATGGTAATTTTACCATCAATATGATGACTCCTAGGTGTTAAAAGAAGAGTAGAAACCGGTAAAACATATGAACTGTGCACATTGCAGACAAAAAGTTATATAAGAACCATACAATACAGAACAGAACACCAATAGAGAGGATAATAATACTAAATTTGGAAACTAAACCTACTTGTAAGGAATGTGGCAACTTGTAGTGGGATCACGATATCTTTTTGCAAGTCCGAAATCAATAACATAGACCTGATAAAAATAATAATTGGCGATATTAGTAGATGGTCTATATGCATACATCCTAAATATGAATTGTTAGTAATGAATAAGAAAAAGAATTGAAGTTTCAAATAATCATACTTGTAGTTTCTTTGCAAACTAACCATGGTACTTGCTGAAAGGTAAAGAAGACTCTAAAAGTATGCACTTCTAACCACATATTTGTAGTTTTGTTGCACACTAATCATCAGAAACTGTCCAGGTAACTCTAGCACAATTTTGCTTTCTTTTTTATTTGCAAGTAGAACGGCTAGTTTGCAATGATACCACAAGTACAAAGGTTAGAGAGCCCATCCGCTCTAACATGAAAGAAAAAATTTACTCTTAGATTTAGAAAATCCAAAGAAGCACCACTTACATAAGGTTGTGTTAGGATATATAATGGAGTGTTTACCTGATTTGCTTTCCTGCCTAGACCCATTAGAAAATTATCTGGTTTCAAATCTCTATGAAGAAATCCTTTAGCATGCATTAGTTCTATTCTTGTAAGCTGTGAAAGAATAGAACACTATAAATTAGTAGTTTGGTACTAATTTGAGAATTAAAAAAAATCTGTGTAGTTTAGTAGATGACAGCAACAGATAGGATGCCAATCTCTGATGCACTACAAGACAAACTATATCACCACCAGTGATCTTACAGCCTACCTCTAAATCTTTGATGTGGAATCTCATTAAGAATTCTCACAAGTGCAAGTGTGCAACACAAAAACATTACAACACCATGCCACCTACAAAACCAAACCAATGGTACCAGTCAGTGCATCTGAAAGGGAATTACCATTTGATCAGCTAACATTAGAACTGTCTTCAATGAGAACTTCCTTCCGCAATAAACGAATAGATCTTCAAGACTAGGCCCAAGAAGGTCAAGTACAAGCACATTGTCCTGTATATCAACCCCAGACCAATGGATGCCAGCAACACCAACTGCAGAGTAAGAAACAAACAAAGTTGAATACCACAGTAACTAACATACAGAAGTTGTAACCAATAAAATTAGAGAACGTTTTGCATATAAGTATCCATGCTTCACCAAATGAAAAGAAAGAAAATATTACATAAACTTGCCTATTCCCTGGAGGTAATTGTATAGCTTGGCCTCATAAAGCAACTGGGGGTGCTTAGTCTGCCGGTTCTCCTATCAAACGTAGCAACGAAATTGATTGATCATAAGCTAAATGCTGATTATCTAATATTTCTATAAATTGAGAAGAAAACATTAGCAAGCAATCATGAACATTGAGATATCGATATACGTCCAAATCACAAAGGCATCTCTGCTATAAATGGAGCATATACATATCTTACCAATCGATTAACAGATGCCAATTGACAAAGCATGAACCAAAAAAATTATTAAGTTATTACGTTCAACATGATGTTAGACTACGCAAATGCATAGTGCACACACGACAAGGAATCATGCTACCATATAGAAGAGTGCATTGTGGCTTTTACATTAGCAACAGTAGACAAAAGTGTTCTATTGTCTTTTGACCTTTTTTGTCACAAATATACGAACGAAAATTTAGTGGGTGTTTGGTTCACATAATGGACTTTGGTGGAATTGGAATCCATCAAAGGAATTGGAATGGAATTTGATGGAATTTGACCATGCGTTTGGTTCGATGGAAAGAGATGGAATTCAATTCCTTCACTTATGCCAAGGAATGACGAATTCTTTAACTTAAGGAATCCACTGGAATTGAAAGGATTCCATCTATTTAATTATGTGAACCAAACATAGCAAAGGAATTTAGTCAATGGATTTGGCCATTCCAATTCCATCAGATTCCATGAACCAAACAACTCCTTAGTTCCAGCACTTAGGTAGCCTTTTCTGTTTTATCAGTAGTCCAAATATCACACGGCTATAATAATAATACCAATTGTAATGACACAGTTGATCTACAAAAAGTTAGCATGATGAAAGGGGGTGCCCAAATCAGCATATATGTATCCTATTCCAACCACGCATAGTTTGGTGCGTGACAAACCATTTTCTATACATTGAGCTTCTTTTCCATCAAACAAAATAGATCCATATTTTTGAAAAATAAGACGCATACACTTCTCCATGCTTACTAACATTCTACCAATACCTAAACCCATTTCTTTCTACTCGATTCACCAAAACCGCTTGGCACTTGATACAACGAGAAAACTAGATAGATTTATCTCACAATAAATCGAGAAAGCATATACTAATCGAATAACTCAACAATCAAAACACACACACACACGCATTGAACAGGATATTACCATTTTTACAGCAACGATTTCATGTGTATCTACATGAGTAGCTGCAAAATCACAAATTTAAATGAGCTAAGAAACCAACAGATGATATGAACATACAGTAACTCTCTTTGTTTTAGACTAAAAGATTTGAGATGGAAAAGGGAGAGACCGAGAAAAATTTCACCGAATGATCCGCTTCCAATTTTGCGGCCTAGCTTGTACTTATCTCCAACGATCCTCTCCATGAATACCTCTTTGCCAATTTGAATCTCCGATTCAATCAAAAAGGATTAAGAAAATACGAGAATTAGGGTTTTCTGTGTGATTCAGAACGGATGAAAGAAGATTAGTGGTTTCGATAACTTCGAGATGACCTCGCTGACACCAGATATTTGCCACGTCACATTTGCTGGAATTGCAACAACTCCGATCCGTATAGTCTTCCCCCAAATTTTTAGAGTAAATTACGGATTTGGTTCATAATGTTTGTTAATTGTTACAAATTTGGTCCTTGATGTTTGTTAATTGTTACAAATTTGGTCATTTATCTTCATTTATTATAAAATAAACCTTCAACTATGCAATTTCTATTGGATTTGTTTCCTCCCTCTAACGGCCATCCAGAGCCGGTCCAAACATATTTGGTGCCCTGGGCGAGAAAGGTTAGAAATGCTCTCCAAAACTATTTTCTTGTTGTTTGTCAATTGTCATAATGGTAAAATGATGTTACCGAACAACAAATCCACTTACAATGTACACTTCACTAAGGATAACGTAATTTTTTTTGTTTCAGTGGCTTATAATTCTTAAAACTTCATATAAATACAAATTAATAGTTTTTATTGGCAAGAGCCATTTGAAATAAGTCGGAAATAACCTACACGTTGTGTATAGTAAAACATGACACGTGATCCTACTAAAACAAACATCATTCTTTGTTCATTGTTAATTTGTAAAGTAACTTGGTTATATAATGATGTGCTCAAGTGGTTTTCAAGACAAATCTCGAACATGGTATAAAAAAGTCACTTTATAGCAAATATAATTTATTAAAAACTAGAACATACATGTGTACTAAATGCAAGAAAAAAGAAAACATCAATTTCTTGCATTATATATTTGACGAAAGTATACACAACATAAAAATAATAAGTTTTCAAATATGATCACAAAAAATTTCAAAACAAAATTCCTTACAAAATATTTATTGTTGAATGTAAATGGTTTTATTTAGTTTTTGATTTTATTTAAGATAAATATTTGTTGTAATAAAATAAGACTAAAAAAAGTTTTAAAATAAGATAAATCGTTAAGAAAGTAATAAATTTAAATCGAAGACAAATTTAATCAAAAATGCATATAGCCTAGTGGTAAGTGTGTTCATGGTTATTTAAAAGGTCCCCGGTTCAAATCTCAGCATCCCTAATTTTTTTATATATAGTAACAGCTCCTAATAAATTGATGCCCCTTGGGCCTGTGCTGCCTTGGGCCGGCCCTGCGGCCATCCGACATGTCCTTTATCTATTTTATGGTTTTCTCATTACTTTTAAATTATATTTTTATGTATTATAAATTTATTATTAGGTATTATCATATGTATAATATTATACATAGATCTATATATACACACATTATCGTTGAAATTTTAGACCATCTCCACTATAGCCCCTACGTCTATCTCTTCCTCCACCTCATCTTTTGGTGTCGGTCATCATAATTGATCAAATCCCTTACACTGATGTCACCCTCCATCGCCTGTTTCAAGTCATCTCAAACCAACACAAACTAATTTCTCCCAAAATCGTGATTGCACTTGCTTCTAGATCTGTTTCTCCCTTCTTCTCTAACCACCAACATACCTCTCCATAAAACAATGTGATTTTGCTTCATGAAATGTAACACATATCTGCCTCAAACTCATATATGAAACAAGTGTTATTTTCCTCTTCTATATATGTTTCTATGGTGTTCACTTTAAAAAACAAGTGCTTAAATGGTTTCAGGAATAAAAAACAGCAAGGTCTTTGGCGTCAATCTTGTGGTATTTTCATCCCTTATTTTTTGTTAAAGTTGTTGATTTGTTATTTGATGTGAGTAGGCACCTAAGATCTTGTTTCAATATTCATGCCTGATGATACTTAACATCGATCGGGTGGTGAGACACGAATAGCCACGACCCACATGATCTGTTAATGGAATTGTTTTGAAACTTGAAACATGGGTTCAACTATGTCTGTTGCAATATGTATTTATAAATATAATTATGTGTCTTTTGTATGTTTATTGTCTATATCCTATTTGTGTTTATAAAAACATGTCTTTTGAACGTTTGTTATTTGTCTTTTGTAGGATTTTAGCACTTGATGTATGTGTTTATTACTTTAAATCTTATGTTTATAACAAAAGTTAACTCGACCAATTCAACCCAACCCAAATGGCACGGTTTGAAAATAATTATTAATATGATTATTTCATAATATTATTTCATTAAGGTGTGGATTCTTTCCTACTACAGTTTTATTGTTTAGTGTAGATTAAATATCGAATTTGTAGTGGTAGTGGGTAATCAACTTGACATTTTTATGCAGGACTCCTCTACCACTCCGGTAAAGTTATAGTGGTTGAGAGTACTCGAATTTGAAAGGAGTATGAGTAACGGTGGTTTGCTCGCCTTTATAAAGGACGTCATGGTTCTGAAGGCAAAAGAGAAGTGTAGCGTAATTTAATAGAGGTTAGTTAGAATCATTTAAGAGTAAATTCATTTGGGAACCATTGGTGGAAATGGTCGATTAAGGTGGTAAGCTACTCCAAGAGTAGTATGAACCACCTGAGGTTGGGAGGCCCCTTCAAGTTAAACCTATAGTGGAACCTATTTTGCAGGGCCCTTCAATACCTACATTTCAAAATAATACATCTCCTACTCCAGTACTCCTTACATTGCTTATCCGAGAGGTTAGGGAATCAAAAGGAACAACTAGAATTTAAAAAGTTTCTTGATGTTTTCAGACAATTGCTTATAAACATACCTTTGGTAGAAACCATTGAACAAATGCCAACTTATGCAAAGTTTTAAAAGACATTAGCAAAAAGAAAAAGTTGATCGAATATGAGATTGTAGCTCTGACTGAAGGGTGTAGTGCTTTGTTGTCCAGAAAAATCCCTCCTAAGCTAAAAGATCCTGGTAGTTTCACAATCTCTTGTTTAATAGGAGAAAAAGAGATAGGAAAAGCCTTATGAGACTTAGGTTCCAATATAAACTTTATACCTTTATTTGTTTTCAACATTTTAGCCATAGGCGAAGTTAGGCCCACAACTGTTACACTCCAATTAACATATAGGTCCATAGCTTATCCTAAAGGAAAAATTGAGGATGTCCTAGTCCAGGTTGAAAACTTTATCTTTCCAACTGACTTTATCATCTTAGATTGTGAAGTACACAAAGACGTACCTATCAATTTAGGAAGACCTTTTCTATCCACTGGGAGAACACCGATAAATGTACAAAAGGGAGAGTTGACCATGAGAGTCCAAGATCAGAAAGTGAGTTTTAGTGTGTTTAATTCTCTTAAGTTCCCTGAAGAAAGAGAAAAGCGTTCAACAGTAAGTTTGATAAAATCTTGGTGTTAGAAGAAAAGTTTGGGGGAAATTTTGGGAATAGGTAAATTTGATAGTGATGAAGAAAAAGCAGAATTTGAGGATGTAGAGGCACCACAAGAATTTACCGTTTTTGAAAATGTAAGGATGGGGAAACTCTTGGTCCTTCCTTAGAGTTAGCTCCAAACCTTGAACTAAAACGACTTCCCTCACATATGAAGTATGCATTTTTAGGAGACACAGGGAAGTTTCCAGACATTATCCCAACATCTTTAGAGTTAGATCAAGAAGAGAAGTCGGTCAATATGCTGAAACTTCATGCCAAAGCCATAGGACGGACCGTTGCTGATTTGAAGGGCATAACCCTACCATTTGTTAACAAAAAATCATTTTGGAAGATAATAATTTCAGCTCCATTGATCCTCTAAGAAGGTTTAACCCTGTGGTGAAGGAGGTTGTCAAAAAGGAAATTCTAAAACGGTTAGATGTTGGCATAATCTATCCTATTGCCATCAGTTCCTATGTCAGCCATGTACAATGTGTACCAGAGAAAGAAGTAAAAGACTTGTTGAGGAAAGGGTTGAAACATAAGTGGAAAGAGAAAATTCTGAGAAGTTGCTCCAGCTATCAGATTTCAGATCTTGATGTAGCATGTTCACCTACTCACTTTGAGTAGGCCATGTTCCTCCTATCTTATTCTCTTTTGTTTTTAATATTGCTAGTTGATTTGTTTTTTTATATGTTTGAGTTCGGGATTAATTATTAATTGAGTTTATTAGTCTTAATTGAATTTATTAGTCTTAATTGAGCTTATGACCAGTTCATCATCTTATGCACACCACCTGATCTTCATGGTTATTTTGTTTTTTCCATTTGTGATCACAGTTTCATGCATTTTGTATGTTTTTGTGCTTATGTTTTGAAACTATCACTAGAACTAGCCTCTATTTCTAAGTTCCACCATAATTTTTGTAGAATCATGTTTGTAAGAATTCATTCATCTTGCCAGTATGCTATGGAACCATTTGAAATTCAATGAGGTCATTGAATCCCTCAAGTTTGGGGGAGGAAATGTCACTTGGTTAAGCCTTTTTGGTTCTAAGGCCCAAATTGTAGGCTATTTTATGGCTTATTTGGTTAAGCCTTTTTGGTTCTAAGGCCCAAATAAGTAGTGTATATATATATATATGTATTAGATGAAGGGTGTGGATTATTATCTCATTCACACTCTACCGGAAAAAAAAAGTTGATTTGCTTCTTTGCTTAGCCGTTCTTTCTCTTCGTTCTTTCCTTTCTTTGACTTTCTTCCTTTCTTTCCTTATCCTCTTAGCATCAAACTGATAGGAAGCAAAAATCTCAATTTGTGTGCTTTCCTTTGTTTTCTCTATTTTTTGCTACCAAGGTTCTAGACGTCTTGATTTTTCCTTTGGCTTTCCATGCAAGTTAGTGAATAACTTGTGAGTTCTTAAAACTCAAAGTTATAATCCAACTAAGATTATTGTAGGGTATTGTAACTTACTACTTTCTCTCCTTCTTCAAAGGTAGAAAGTCGTAATATTCTATCGTTGTTAATATTAACCGTATGTTGCTTCTCTATGAATTACATCTATATATTTTAGAATTTCTCATTTAATTGTTTTCCATTTAACTTATTGCTGACCGTTTATTTTATGCAACTTACCGTCTTGATTTATTTTAACATTCACATATCTTTTATAAAGAGGAACCAAGTTATGACAGACTGACTACTTGAGGTTGGGGTGTGAAGAAAAGTCAAGTTATAAACCCAATAAAACGATAAGAAGGTGTTTCGGATATATCAATTTAATCATCAAATTATCTAAATCAGATTCTCAATATTTCATTAAAGACTATATTTAATTATTTGGCAACTAATTAATTGTACAAAAATGTGTTGACTTTTCAAAAGTCACTTAAATATTAAATCTGAGATACGATTATACTATTATAATATCTTCTTGTCGGATTACAAGTGTTTATCTTAACAAATCTTTACACCCTTCCCTTCTTTTTATAACTGGTTTTCTCTGTAACTGATAACCAAACCAACCATTTTTAGATAAAACGAACTTCTTGATTTCGCCATCTGAAATCAATTCGTTAAAGACTGAGTTTTTTTATTTTCCAAAGACTTTAACCATCTCTATGGGAGCGATATTCATTACTAAAAATATCATTATTACTTGTTACGATATGCAGTAGATCAAGGTGTATACTTGTGCTGAGATCTATTTTAGTGCTGATATTAAGGTTGCATAAATGTGACAACAATAAGCCCTGGGGACACTTGTCTGGTTTTGAATTGTTCTATGTCAAGCTTTTAGAATTATATGCAGTTATGGTATAATTACATAATATATATTACATGCTTTGAGTGTGTTAGTCATTCAATTGGAGTCGTGTAATTTTATGACTAGAATGCAATGGATCCATATGCATATAATTTGTTTTATTTGATATGTTTTTGATGATATTCCCTATTTGTAACTTGAAATAGGCATTGGGTCTTAATAGACGATAAGGTATGGAATTTTGAAGTCGGGCATTGACAAATGATCATATAGTGTAATTTCTAAGTGAACTAAGATGTGCACTTATCTCATTTAACCATATATTGGTTTTGGTTGACGTCAATGTGCAATTATATACGAGCTTGTTATCTCATGGGACTATTACTAATTTAGGTTGACGTCATCATGCACCTAGGATGAGTTTGTTATCTCATTTGACTATATACTGGTTTTGATTGATGTCATGGTGTACCTGTATTTAAGCCTATTACCTTGTTTGACTATATATTGGTTTTGGTTGATGTTAGGGTATGCTTATCAACGAATAATGCTCCTATAACTTTGGTTCGTGGCTTACTTATGTGTTCCGTCAAAACGAATGGTAAATTGGATCTCCCCCCATGATATTCGGATGTTTTATGCCCATTCAAGGGTGAGAGTGAGTCAATCGTATAAATAGCTTGATTAAAGTTATGTTTTCCGTTTTAATGATTTATAGCTTTATTTATCAGGCGCGTGAGTATTGATTTTTTGTTGCGTATAATTTGAGTATTTTGATTAATGAGTTTTCATCAAGAAAAATAGTGAGTTTTGGAAAGACGTTTTTACAAATAAGATATTTCGTTTGTGAAATTATTATTTAAATCAGCAGCATTTCGGTTTTGCCTTTTTACAATTATGATGAAAACTGCTTAGACTCACTAGGTGTTAATCCTAACTCTTTTCCTTGTTGGGGAATGGTTCTAGCATCACCACGATGAGTTGCATGTTAGCTAGATGCACGAGAAGATTTTAGCTTATAATTGACGTCTTCCATATTTGGGATAGCGACAATTATTGGGTAGTAGTAACAAATCGTCCTTAACTTAGGGGCCGTTTACCAAATCTTACCCGGGTAAGTGCTTGCCGGCAAAATTCAACACTGTCACTAACTTACCGGGTAGGATTTTAGTCCACCAAAACGGCATCGTATGCAACAATTTACCCGGTAAGTACTTACCGTGGTAAGAGTCGCCATAATCACTTACCCTGGTAAGATTCTTGGTCCTTGCTTTACATGTTTTTGTTCTTACCGGGTAAGATTTTTGGTACTTTCATATTCCTCCGGCAAGGTAATATGACTTGGTAAGCGCTTACCCGGGTAAACGTTTGGTAAACGGCCCTTTAGTTTTTATGTAAGGCTTTGTCTATCATATGTTGATGATGATTTTAGATTCGATATTTAAGGTAACTCAAGTATTGATTAATAGAAAAGGGATTTACCTTCTATTGGTTGTATTAATGAAAATTTTAAATTAGTCATCCTTTCCAGATTTGAGAGTGTTTCACGTAGGGGTGTAAACAATTTGAACTTTTAACGAGCTACTCAAGCTCGAGTTTAATAATTCTCGAGCTCGAGTCAATCTCGAACACAAAATAGAACTGGTTTAACTAAACAAACTGAGCTTTATAACACTAATGTTTGACTCGGCTCAGTCAAAAACTCGATTCAATTTTTCAAGCAGAACCGAGCCATTCAATCATACCTCTATTTCGAGCCATACATACTCATATATTTATTAATCATACAATAAAAATATAAAAATTATCGAGCTCAAGCTTATAAACGAGTTAATCGAGCTCGAGCCTAGTATTAATTTTTCAAGCCGACTCGATTAACCTACTACTCGACTCGACTCATTTACACCTCTAGTTACACGTAACGATTTGGGCATTGTCTCGGAGAGAGGCTCGGTAAAATAGACATGCATATCTGTGAAGATGCGGACTACCGGCACTTTACAAGACAAAAAGACCAATTGCAATAGCGTAACTCTACCAACTAAGCTCTATCCCCTTGAGCATCGAGTTTTTATGTGTTATTAGCTTTGGTTTAATGATCTGCGCCATAAACAATAAGCCTAAGTTGTCCAGGGCAATTAAACGGCTAATCTACTTAGAGAAAAGTAGCGGGAATACAGTCATCAAACAAGTTAACAAACTAATTGATTCCTATTGTTCCTCTTCCCTTCTTGTTTGTCTGTTTTGATTATTCAACGTGGGGATGAGGCCTTTTGCTTGACTAGATCCCAAACCCTTTAGAAAATAGTAAGTTTCATTTGCTAAAAATCATCATAAACATGAAATATGATTTATCGTTTTGGGTTCTCAACTTCAAAGTCGAGATGTTTCGTACGGAATCGCGTGTGGGTACATAAATGATATGTATGTATGTGTATAATATATATATATATACACACACACACATATATATATATACATATGTACGTGTGTGTGTGTGTAAAGAGAGAGAGAAGTGGGACACTGCATTATTTCTCTGTCAAAGGATAAAAAAATTAGGTTCATGAAATGTGTAACGGTATCGGTTTAAAAAGTGCAACCGTATTAGTTTAGAACTTCAGAGGGTGCAACTAATTAAACTACAATGAGAACAAGTTTTCTTTGTTTAGTTAGTTTGCAATGCTTTTCTTCCACCCTAGACCCGAGTTCGGAACATGTTAGTGTCATTTTCTTAATCAAATTAAATGATGTCATCTTCCGGAAGAAAATTCCTCTATTTGTTTTTCATTAGTCAAATAATGTCACCCTTTAAAAAATTTGAATTTTTTAGGTCGATACATTAGGATTATACATGTATATGTTGCCATAAACTCGTATACCAAATCAATGCAATTGAAGTAGCATATATCTTAAGTTAAAAATATATAATATATATAAGTAATAAGTATAACTACCAAGGTAGAATCCTCCACCTACCTACCTTCCAGATTAATTCTAAACTTAATTTTCACGTAAAAGAATAATCTCTTCCATGCATGCATTAATTATATTATTATTATTATTATTATGGTTTGCCATGCTTTTCTGAAATAAGGGAATGAATGGCATCCGAAAGCTTATTAATGGAGGTGACCAAACCCATGATCCCTTGACGGTTCACTTCGTTTCGTGTTTCTTCCAATCGAAGCCGTTGTTCTTCAAGTTCCATCAACTCGCGGTGTCGTTTCTCCTTTTTCTCCTCGTAGCTTTTTAAGGTTTCAGACAAGAGTGTCGTGCTGTGGACGATGCTCGATCCTATGTCTCTCACCCTTCTTCTTTTGGTTTCATTATCAACTTTCTCTGTCTCCTCTCCTTCCGTTTCTGATGATTCTGCCGATGCTTCTAAAATTCAAGACATGAAAAAACGTTACGCATTTAATGGTCCAAGCATCCAGTAATCTTAACATTTAAGCAAAGATAATATATAGAGAGGGGGGGATGACTAAAAGAAAACATGGTCAACTCACGAGAATGTGAGAACGTCTATATTACATGTGAGTGTATATTTAAATTCACATGTGACAACGATGCATATATAAGGGATTTGAGAGCCCATGAAGTTGTGGAACCCTAAGATTCAAGATCTTTTTCTATCTATGTATGGCTTAGGTTTACGATATTGATTAATGTATATTTGTTTCACAATATGTTTGGTTTTAAAAGTAAACATTTTTAATGCTTTTGTGAAACAAAAAATACAATGAAAAAGTTTCACACTATGAATCAAATACATATGAAATAAAAACATTGTGCAGCAAATATATGTTCATCATATCTAGCAGGCTAGATGGAAAAAATAATGTCAACAATATCTTGCGGTAAATGTTGTCATGGTTATCACAAAATATAGGGTTCACATAATCACATTTGATTATGCTCGTATGTATACATACATACATACATAGATAGTAACATAGGCGTCGGTTCGAATAAGTAGACTAAATATTATAAAAAGGTAAGAAGAGAAAGTTATGATAAATTCATATGCATGTGAACCATTAAAAAACCAATAAAATCTATTTGAAGATGCATAAAATCTTAAGTTTGTCAATGTGGAAGGTGAATATTGACTAATCTTCTTAATTTCAGGGATTAAAGGGGTAAATTATCAATACAAGGAGGTTGGGTCTACATTTTTCATCCTCATTCTAATGGAAATAAGATAAAATGTGTGTGAGTCTTGAGGTGCGACTCTGATACAAGAGAAGAGAAGAGAAGAGAAGGAGATTTGTAAGAAACCAAGTGAGAAAGATCAACATCAGGTATGAATATCATCACTCTTGTGTTCCTTCTTCTCTATTGGTATCTTTGGGATTGTTAGGGTTTTAGATTTGGGGTTCGTTTGTTGGAATGTTGGTTGAAAATCATAAACCAGGAAGCTCTAACATAATGGTAATGGTTATTGTTGAATATTTCAAGTTTTCATCTTCTTTGGTGTTTGGGGTGGGAGTAGGGATGTTCATCGGTTGACATCCATTGGATGTAAGGGGAACCGAACCGATCAAATCATCCATTAGATCGGTTCATCCATTAGATGTTGGACTTTGCCAACCGAACCGAACCGATCCAATGGATGATTGGATCGGTTCGGTTTCATCCATTGAATATTTGAATTGGATATCCGTCGAATGTCCAACGAACGATCCAATGTGATTGGATTCATCCAATTTGTTAATTCAATCCAAAAAATTTTTAGCAATGAAACAAATTAATTAATCACTTTTAATATGTGTTAAAACCAACGCAAGTGAAGCTAAAAATTCAAAAACCAACATAAAAACAAATTTTGATTTAAGCAAATTAAAGACAAACTAACTGGATGATAGTTGGATGATGGTTGGATGGTCATCGGGTGGTTAATTGGATGTTGATCGGTTCGGTCTGGTCGCTCCGGTCGTTTTTGGTCGGTTCTGGACTGCCATCCAAGAACCGACCGATCCCAATTAGATGCTCAAATTTCAATCTGATTCAATTACAATTGGATGTCCAATTATAGTCGGTCGGTTCCTATTGGATCGGTTGATTTTCTGCATACCCCTAGGTAGGAGTTCAATCAAAACTCCATGGATAAACTCATAATCATCAAATGTGAATATTAATCTATAGATTCCATGGTTGGTTTGAGTTCGTTGTTGTTTATGGGTGATTTATAAGTGTTTGGGGTGAGTTTTGAACCTTAATCTTGAAGAAAATCAGTTTCGGTGTTGGTTTTGTGTTTCTTTTCGTGAAATGGATTTTTTGTAGGTGAAACAGTGAACAAAGCGACCCCAATGCGGGTAGAGGTCCCAAGGTTCCCGCTTTGTCGCTTGTTTGCCAATTTTCAGTTTTTGGTTTAAGTCTTGTTAGGGTCGTAGCTTGGATCCTTGTTTGAGGGGTTTGCAAGTGAGTCTTTTGGGGTTACTTTAGGCTTATTTTGGGTTGTAAACCCATTATTTGGTAACCTTAATTTAGGTATTCGGTTAATGAATCCATAGAATGAGAGTGTGCAATTAGACTTGGAATTCAGATGAGTTCCCTTCCTTGCTTTTATAATAATGGTTAGTTTTCAAAAGAAAAGAGAGTTGTATTTTAATACCATTCAGAAATACCATTTATCAACTTGATTCCAAACATATCCCTTTTACGCAAGTGTGAGCTTGAGGATGTTAAAATTACGGGAGGTGTGTAATCGGTTGTAGCACATAAATTCGTTTCTTGCTTGCTTAACTTAAGGGCATGTGTGAGCCTGATTGATCAGTCATAGGTGAGTGTGACTTGTGTTTACTTAACTGTTGCAACAGGTAGGTGTGTGTACCTTTTATAACACATGAGTACATGCATTCTTTCATATTTATTGTTTTACAAAATGTTCATTGACATGCACATTCTTATGTTGGAGGGAATTTACTAGGCCTTTGGTCTAACTCTCGCTTTTATAGAAACTGAAAACTTTTTCAGGAAACTATCATGTGGAGAGCTCTAACAAAGGCAAGGGAAAGGTGTGAGTTTTGGGATGTAGAGTGAGGAAGCAACTCTTTAGTTAGATAGTTACCTATTATTTATCTTTGATTTAATAAATCTCAGTAGTATACTTTTCCGTTGCAACTCTTGAGATCTTGTTGGATTTGAGACCATTGTATTTGTCATTCTTGGCAAAGGCTTGAATTTATTTGTGATTGTTACAATAAGTTTATAAGAATTCAAACCGAATAAACATAGTTTTTCCTTTAATGCAGTTTTTTTTCTTCAAATTACCATCAATTATATAAAATTCTTCTTCCAAATTTAGTATTATTATATGCGTATTTATTCATGTATATATCAAAATTGTGTAAAATATTTAACAATAATATATACTTGATTTGTTCATTTGTTACTATTAATGATATATAAAATCATCAAACAATTTTTAGAGAATTTGTCTATCCAAATCCTATCCTACTCTAGTTGTACCAAACACCTTGTCATGTCCAGTTTTACCCTCTTGTTTTGTCAACTCCAGTCCAATCATGTATGTTTACCAAACGCTACCTATATTTTATTAATTACAATGGCGGTTAATTACTGTGGCTGCCATTTTGTTTTCGTTTTGGTCCTCTTATCTAACATCCATCCTTCATGTAGAAGCTTAGATGTGGTCACCCTCGTTGACAAAGCCTCATTAGAGGAAGACTGAAACCATATGCAAGAAACTTGTAGACCACAATATTGGATCTAAGGATTCGGTGTGACCTGGAAGGATTTTGATTCAAAATTCACCAATAACACTTTCGTTTAGCCAAAGAGAAGTTGTCACTCATTCCACAACACCACCGTTAAGTTGTACCGCCACCATCTATTCATCCTAGTCTTATTATATACCCATTACCACCGATGTTACTGCTCATGAGGAAAATGCAGCCCTTGAAACCTAATCTTAAAGCTACGGAAAACGATTAGGACTTCATATTTGTAGTTTTACCCATAAGATAAATCAAATTCTAGGGTTTTGGTTTTGGTAAGGGTTTGGTTATCTATTTTTCACATCTAAATTAATTTTCATGTTTATGGATTTGTCTTAATTGTACCATTTGTTCTAGCATTCAGGAATTCAATATGTTATATATCAATCTTCTAGTCTTGTTCCATTTTACATTAAGAAAATAGGAATTTTCCAAAAACTTCAGTAACGCTGTGTTCTTGAGTTTTTTTATTTTAAAGAAAGGAAAGGGAAGGAAAGTAGGGAGAAAAGAAAAAATCTTGTGTTCTCGAGTTTTTTTAAGAAGAGAAGGGGAAGGAAGGAAAATCCTTTTAATTTTTCTCTCAAAACTTTCCTCACAAATGTAGGAGGAAAGGGAAGGAAAGAAAGATTTTTTTTAATAATAATTAGAAATATTTATAAAATTACTTATTTACCCACCAATTACATTCTCCTATAAAATAAATAAGGATATATTAGTAAAAATGACATACTTCATTTCCTTTCTCTCCTACTCAAGAACATGAAAATTTATTTTCTTTCATTTCCTTTCCTTTCCTTCCACTCTCTACAATCTTAAGGGCACAAATAAAAAAAATTACTTTCTTTTCCTTCTCTTTCTTTTCTCTTCTTTTCCTCTCATTTCTCTTCTTTTCTTTCCTTTAAAAACTCAGAACAGAACGTAAAGGTAGTGTTAAATTTCACTTTGAACTAAGTAATTATTCATATATTTTTTAATGAACATACGTTCACAAAACATTAAAAAACATAATGTAACACAAATCATTTTCTTACTAAGAAATTATACCCTATAATTTCTAATAATATTCACTAACACATCACCAAAATGAGACTAATTTAACATTAATAATTACTAAAAACCAATTTTCTATAAAAAAAAAACCATTAAGAGCATCTCCAACAAATTTCCTATAATTTTTTCAAAATGGAAAATCAAAAGACAAAGTCTCCAAAAAAAAAATTGCATTTATCTCCAACAATTTCCCTATAATTTCTACAAAATAATATTAAAATATTACATCATCTATCAAAATTTTATTTCTCTCTTTAAATATTTATTTTCAAAATTTCCTTTTGGTCATTTCATTTGGTAATCATTTTTTTGAGTGAACTGAAAAACCCACCCTCTCTCCTACTTTCTCTATTTTAGAGATGATTATAGACAAGCTATTGGAGCAAAATATTTACTTAAAATCCTCGTTTTCTCTATTTTTTCTATTTTAAGGAAGCCATTGAAAATGCTCTAACATAATTTTTTTTATTTAGAAATCATATGAGCCAATTGGAAAACCAATAAAAATGCATTATAAATCATTACAGTCGATGGTTTATGGTCATAGTCATCAAAAACATATCTTGAAATTAAAAAAAAATTGATTAATTAAGTACGTGAAATAAAGATTCGTAATGAAGAGGTATTTGTTGCATGGGAGTAGATTTTGCAAAGTATAAAAGCAGAGAAAAAAGTATTTAAAAAAAAAGGTAGATCTTGCAATCAATTGGTACTACGAATCTTTGTGCAGGCGAGCACTACATGGGCTCTCAGTTGAACCCATCATCACTACCCTCCAAAATACCATAACCTAACAAACAAATATTTATTTTACACTAAATATATTTCTAATAATAATACTTATTATTATAAAGTATTTGTTGTATTAGTATGTTTTAAATGTTATTAGTTGGTTGTTATGTATAAGTTTTATAGAGTTCAATATACTTAATAATTTGTACGCATGTACTATAATATAATACAAAATAATTTATGGATGTAAAGATATTCTGTGATTAAAATTTTGAAAATCGTGTTAAGTTAATGGTGAGAAATATAATAAGTGGATCTAAACCATCTATCACTTTTAATCTTAAACCATCTCATTAATTGTATTTATAAGAGAATTGATCTGATACATCTCAATGTATCTTATTTTAATGTGCGTCCTCATCCAACAGTGAATAAGCACTTCTCACCATATCCAACTTTTCTCATCAAACCCTATATATATATATATATGTATACTTGTTACACTCTCATGATATTCAATCTTCTTATTTGAAGTTTGAACATCTAATATATATATATATATATAGAGGGAGATTCAAATACAAAACAGTTAAATGTTACAAACTCGTACAAATCAATATAAAAATGTTTTTATGATTTTTTTTCATCAAATGCTATGATTTAAGATATTATTACACTTATGTTTGTTTCATAATGTAAAAGATTCACATGTATTTGTTTTCATAAGTTGAAAGTTTCTCATATATTTTTTTAAAAGTTTCACATGTATCTGTTTCATAATGTAAAAGTTGTACATGTAATTTTTTCACAAGGTGAAACAAAACACATGTGTAATAATATATTAAATCATAGCATTTGATGAAAAAAAAATCATGAAAATAATTATTTTTATATTGACTTGTACGAGTTTGTAAATTTAACTGATTTGTATTTGAACTAGCTTCTGTATATATCTATATATATAGTCAGTTTTATACGAAAATAGTAACCTAATACAAAACCGAAAAAACAATTAAATCATATATGATTTTACACTAAAATCACATTTAAAATAAAAAAACAATTCACATGTAAAATCACATATAATTTTACCTTTTCAGTTCTCTTATATTAACCGTGTTTTGGATTGATCATGTTATTCAATTATGGGTATATATTTAAGATAACTAACATTCTTTTTAAAATTGAGATAATCCAGGAGTTTTCCAAAAAGATAATACAAGTTCCTAAAAAAAATTCAAACTTGCATCTTTCTACATTATACTTTGTAATCTTAAAAAAATAAGAAATTCCTAATATATAATTCATTACAATTAATTAGTATATATATATATATAAGTTGTTTTGTTTTATGAAAAATTAAGAATAGAGAAATGAAATGAAATGAAATGAAAAAAAAGAAAAAATAGGAAAGGGTATTTAGTTGTGTGTAGTGCAGGTCCAGGGATTGAATACGGAAAAAAGGAGGTGGACCCAGATGATGGCATGAATGAAGAGCTTTTAGAAGTACTTGATTGTTTGATATAGCGAATGAGATGGTGAGGTTGTAAAAGAGTTTCACAGCTGTTGACTGTACCCTATAATATCCAGAGAACAATAAATGGCAATAACTCTCTGTGTGCCAGGGTTTTCAAACCCTGCATCTTTGACCAACATTATCTCTCTCTTTCTTTTTCTCTTTCTCTTTCTTTTTCTCTTTCTCTTAACCGACGCAAAAACTTCCATCAACTTTTTATTTTTTTTTCTGACATGTAACGTAACCAATTACCATTCACGATTATTTTTTCTTTATTTTTCTGTTTTCTTAAATAAATTATATTAACCATTTGAAATTTCAAAGAGATATTGAAGTTTGGTTTCAGTTTTAAAATGATTGGTGTTTGTTTTTTTTCAATAGGTTTTAAAGTTTGAATTCAGTTCTGAAATGATTGGTGTTTGTTTTTCTTAAGAGGTTTTAAAGTTTGAATTCATTCTGAAATGATTGGTGTTTGTTTTTTTTAAAAGGTTTTGAAGTTTGAATTCTAAATGATGATTAAGAGCTTAAATGAAAAAACAAACAGGACCTTAGTTTTTTATTCCTACCCTCCTAAAACAGTATTAATTTTTCAATTTATTTCCAAAAGAAGTAGTGGTTTTAAACTAAATAGTTATAGTTTATTGAAGTTTTAGTTAGGCTGTGTTTGGCAAAAGTAGCTTATAAGATACCTTATGACTTATAAGGTAGCTTATCAAAACCTTACTTTTATTAACTTATCAATAAGGTACCTTATAAGTTAACTTATGGTCATCCAAACAACTACACTAAAAACAAAATACCTTATAAGGTGACTTATAAGTCATCTTATTTTTGCCAAACAATGCCTTAGAGCATCTCCAATGCTAAAATGAAACATAAAGACGTGAAAGAATAAAAAATACAAAAAACAGTATATGATCTTATCATAAACTATTTTTTCTTTTTCTTTTCCGCTCACACTATATTTTTCAAAGACTTGAAGAAGCTCAAGTCTTTGATGTCAACCTCTTAATCAAACTTTTGCTCAAATGATAAAGTGGCTTATTAAGGCCTTGTTTGTTTTTTCATTTTAAGCTCTTAATCACCACTTATGTCTGATTCGTTTAGGCATTTCATAACCATTTCCGAACTGAAATCAGACTTCAGACTTCGGACCTCTTAAAAAACAAACGCCACCTAAGTCTTCTTCAAGCTACTCGTCAAGTCATCGTTTTATAGCATTGAAGATGATCTTATATCGATGATTAAAAACATACAAATATTGGAAGTTGATGATATAAAGATACAACTCTCAGTTAAAAAAAAATACTAATTATTAAGAAAAACTTTAGCAGATTTTTTAAAACTTTTTTAAAATGAAAAACGAAAAAAATATACTAATTATTAAGAAAATATTTAACAGATTTTTTTAAATTTCTTCAAAAGACAAAATAAAAATTTGGAAAAATATTACATTCGACTCTATGATATTTTATATTTTAAATATTATAATACTTATTATATTATTAAAAAAACCTGTCTGCTAAAATGTTATATTTTTTTTAAATAATTATATTTAAAGTTTCTTAATAGAGAAAATGTATTAAATAGTTTTTATTTCTCATTTTAGTTATTTTTGTAGTGTTCCTTAAATTTAAAGATCTTTATCCTTTTTCTCCTAATTTTTTCCAATTTTGAATAAAGTTTTGGGAATATATTGAAGCAAAAAAATATTTTTAAATTTCCAAAATTTCTATTTTATTTGTTAACTAAGTTTCTTTTAGTTGATATAATAATAAAATATTATAAAACCAAAAGGACTGTGGCGTAGTGGTTGAGATCCTAAGGATGTGATGAAATATTTCATCTGTTCAAGGTTCGAATCCAAACGTATACAATAATTGTGGCTACTAATTTTATCAGGAGATAACTTTTACGTTCATAATTTATCGTGATTAGTCGTTGAACACCCTTCAAAAACAATAAAAACAAACTTTGCCTTTCATCATAAATATTTACATGGAAACAAAAGAAGTATTAGCTCTTGTTTAAATGAAGTAAATAACCAAAATTGATTAGTAGAAAACCTAAGAGGAGGACAATTTTATCAGACAAACGTTCGGTATTTGTAATCATTAAAATATATTAATAAAAATGATTAAATCTTTCTTTTGTAAAAGTATTTAATAATTAATTAAATAATTTATTAAAATAATATGTTAAGTTAAGGTACTAATTTTGAAGACAAAGTCCTGTGTCTTTCTTTGGATAATGTTTAAATTCCTGTTCCCATAATTAATGTTAAATTTAAATAAAGACATAAAACCCAAACTTCTTTATTATTTACAGTTATCTTATTTATACGTTAATCACATGTCTATGTGATAATTGCAAGTTTGCAACGATTAATGAGGCAAACGTTTTATTCATTTCCTTTTTTTCCAATTAATTCCAATATTTTTAAATTTCCTAAGGATTTGTTGTTATAAAAGAAGAAAAAAAAAACGAATTCTGTTTTTTTTATGAAGGTTAAGTTGATAGAGGAAAACTACTTAGAATTTTTTTATTAAATATATAAAATTATATGTCTTCCATATGATAATAGAGGGTTTCAATGTAAAGAAAATGCAAGTTTGTTTTTAATTAGTAAAACCAAAAAATTTGAAGATCAGGTTTTAAAATTAATTTTTAGAAACTTTGGTTCACACAGTAAATAAACGACACTTAATTATCAAAATATGATTTAACCTAAATTTATTCATTTAACGTCTTATGAAATATTTGAGGGTTGCTAAATGATTTGATATAAGATTATTAAGTGGATTGATAAACTTTTATAACATACTATAAAATAAAATATAATTATTTAATACTTATTCAAAAAAAATTATAATTAAGGGAGACTTTAAAACAATTAAAAGATATTTTTTACCAAACAAAATTCAATTTTTAACAGCCTTTATTTTAACAACAAAATTTTAAAATAAACCTTTTAATTTCCCACTCACATGTCAAAATGGGTGGTCAAATTTCCAAAGTGTAAAATATATTTGTGTCGCAAAACGACATCGCAAGACGACAAATAAAATAAAGATAGAGAGAAATTCCAGTTAATTTGTTTTTAGTAGTTTATTTTCCGATTACCTGAAGCTGGTGGAGCATGATGATGATGATGATGAGTCGCTTCCGGAGCTGCCGTCGGAGCCGGCGCCGGAGGTAGAGCCGGCGCCGGAAGAACTGCTAGCGGCGGCGGCTGCGGCTGCTGCTGTTGTTGATGAGAATGTCTCTGTGGGAGTTTTCTCTGTACGACGTCGTTTAAAGCTTCATAGATATTAAGAAGCAAATTGGAAGGTAGGTTTCTTTCTTTACGTTGTGTTTTATCCATCGACCAATACGACGGTCGATTAATCTGAGCCGGTGATCTGAGCTCGTACTCACGAACCTTCTTGTAGTCGCGAAGCAGGTTATCCCACTTGTCATTGCACTGGTTCTGGCTACGAAGACACCCATTACTCCAACAGTAATTCTCCACCCACTTCCACCGGAGCTCGCCACCGCCGGTGGATGCACGGAGGTTGACGGTGGCGGAGGTGGTGGCGTTAATGCGACGTTCATCGTCCAACTTCTTTGCGGTGATTAAGATGAGGGTTTCTTCGAGGGTCCAGTTGCCTTTACGGTACTCTCGGAGGTTGGTGGTGGTGGTGGTGGTGGCGGTGGTGGAAGTGGTGCCGCCACCGTGGATGATGGGTGGCAGATGGTGGTTTTTGTAGGAGGAGATGGGTGGAGGATAAGGGGTTACATTTACGATATTGGGAGGTGGTGTGGTGGATGTGTGTGGAGGTTCAGACATTATTATGGCATTACTTGAATCATATCACATATTTTTTCAGGCAGATGTGTGCATATATATACATTTCATATATTTTAAATCATATATAATTAAATTATGAATTAATTAATATTCTAAGTTTTTATTAATATTTTTCATTTGCGAAACTATAGTGTTAAAAAAAGTTCGTCGCAACAGACGTTGCGACGTACCGTAGTTTAAGACTTGTGTCTCATGTCATGTTATGCTTGTGACACACCATGACTTAACGCACATTTTTGTAATGCAATATATGATTTTTTTTTTCTTAATGTTTTATTTGCTTGTTTTCTAATGGATTACATGATTTCAATAATTTAATATCATTGACTCATTGAGGTAATAGTAGAAAATATATGTTTACGTATATATAATAATGGGGAAGGCTAATGTCACTCTCTATATGTTGCTAATTACACCTCTATAAATGAATTCCTGCTCACACATGTCTACATCAAAACAAACATTTTACATTCTCAAGACTAGTACAAAAGTTTCCGTGCACACCCTTCTAAGGAGGTGCCATTAGCACTCCCCATAATAATTTATATGATATGAATATTTTCCTCCATAAGTCACGCCATGAAGAACGTCACGACTTTGTCGTGGCTCCTAGGGCTTGAGGCTTGACCTCGTCGCCACGCCACACCTCACACTGTTTTAAATTTTGGTTGAACTCAAACTTTTTTTACACCTTGACTGATAGTTATGAACATAATACCTATACAACGTTAAGACCTGTTTGGTTTGACAAAATGTTTTTGAAAGATTTGATTTTGTGGAAAAGTTTCTAATTTGAAAGATTTGAAATCTTTATTAGAATGGGTTTGTGAGATTTGTAACGGAATTGAATTCAAGTCATTACAAATAATTTATGAAAATAAGTTATAAAAAATAATTATATTACCTTTATAGCCCAAGAAAGAAAGTTTTACAAATCAAGGGATCTTTGGCCTAGCGATATCGTAGCGATTGTCCTCCTAGGAGGTCAGGGGTTCAAACCTCACTAAAGGTGAGGAGGGTGTGTGAGTTTATTTGTTGCATTTGTCATACATTAATATTATATATTTAAAAAAAACTACAAAGAGATTACTGTGGAGTTTGCACTGAGAAGTAAATCGGTACTTTGTCTTCAGAAGAAGGGTGGATGATTTCTAGAAAATGTACAAGATGACTCCAGACACGAAAATGTAATCTCTGATGTAATTTCTAATTTTGCAATTTGTATATGATCTTAATGAAAATCTTTTTGAGGAATTTGTTGTCCTTTATTCTTCTTTATACATAGTTGATAGATTTCCATTTTAATACCTAGGGGAGATTGTTAAGATCTCTAATTTTGATAATGTAACAGCAATATAATGACTTACACAAGATGTGTTTGTAGAAAGGGGTTGATAAAAACATAATAGATTTTTCACTTCTAATACTATATTTTGTATTAAAACAAAGAATTACAGATTTGTTGCAGAAGCTAGGAAGGTAAGACTTGTGATACTAAACAATCTGAATGGTGACAAATTTACTAACATTTGAAAGAATAAGAAAGAAAGGTACTCTTTCAGACCTGAAGGACTAAGAGAGTTCTTCAGATAGTGATGCCGATTTTGCCTAAGAAATTATCACCTATAAATTATTTCAAGACGAGCGAGTAGCAACAAATGACAAGGGTGACTTTTTATAGCCATCATTGCATTAAATGCTACTATCCAACTTTAACGAGTATCTTCATTTGATTTGCTGATCCATGCATGCTCGCACTCTTTATTTCAGCCTTTGTAGTTGATGTAGACACTTGTTAACCTATCTCATCCGCTGGTATGCACAGGGAACAATGAAGAAAGTATGACACTAATAAAATAGCGTTTTAGAACTTATTTTGTTTGACATGCAGAACATGTTCCCATACCAGGATTAGTGTTGGTGGAGTTAGTGAGCCAATCTCGCAGGACACGTTTGCACTCCAAAATCCAGCTTGCCACTAGTAGTATTTGTGATACTACTATTTGAATTTATCTTCCATTGATCTTCTTTTGGCTAGATAACAAATCAATTCGTTTTGGTGACGATCTTGATCTTACTTCAACTAGTTACAGATAGTTACAGAACTTTTGCAAAGAAAAATCCTATCTTATCTATTCTGAAATATAAGTTATAAATTGAATTTCAACTATAGAATAACTATGAAGTTGAAACACCGGTTTGAATAACTTAGAATGAACATGTGGTCTCTTGAAAATCAAGATTGAGTGAGAATGAAGATAGGTCACTCGAATTCTTTCATTCGCCTGCAGAATAATCAAATCAAAGATTTAATCTTGTTGGATTTAGAAGTTGCTTTAAATCAGTTAAGTATAAAAGTTTGAAGAGACTTTTAGAGTTCTAAACAAGTGAAGAAATGGCTAATATGAAAATCTGAAGACAGGTCTTCATAGATATGAAGTCAGAGTTCAAAGTTTGGAAGAAGAGCAAAATCGGTTAAGTGATAAGTCTTACAGAGTTCGAGAAGAAACTTTGAATGAACAATTCATAGTTAAAGACTTTGAGATTTCAAGTTGGAACTTCACATAGACTAAGGCTTCTTCTATGATACTAGAACATGTGTCTAATTGTAATTAGTTTGTCTTGTACATCTTATAACTATAGCTTTCCCGTTCTAGTATAAAATTTAAATAGAAGCTAGTTAGAGTTGTTAGATACGCTTTGTCACACTTTTACAGATTCATTTGTATAGATTTCTCTCATTCATACTTGTATTCATAAAATCAAAGATTAATGACTTGATGAGTTCCTCGATCTCAATTATGTGTTCTTGATTGATTCTTACATTGTTATTCTTACTTTTGTGGTTATAATCAGTATACGGTAACTTTCAGATGTCACATTTCATTTAAGCTATGACGGTGACTAAGCTCCGAAGCCTTTTGAACTTGTTAAACTTCTAAAGTTCAGATGTTAATGCACATGTGTCATATCCGATTGAAGTTGTAAATCAGATATGACTATTACAAGTCAAGTAATAAGAATATTCTTTCTAATTGTTGAATCAGATGCTAGTTGTATTATATACATATCCGATGGTTGAGACCAACAAATAGTATCGCAAGGAAATGCATCGCCGAAGAAATACAGAGTGATCGACTAATTAGAGACAACTCATACGCTCTATTAAAGAGGACTCAGAAGCATTTATTGCTTCTGAGTAGACCGTCCAAAGATCATGTTGTCCTCTGATTTAACCATCCAGATCCCTTACCAACACATGTGCGTTTTGAAGTTCTTTATATGCACCTGGATTGGTCTCCTTCGAAATGGTTAGAGCCGCCTTTACATACGGATCATTGTCATTGGCTAATACTTTGACTTTGTATTTGATGCCTATGAATAAAAATCTCGGGGATCATTCTTCGATGTCAATCAATATATATTATCATAGCTAACACTTGAATAATTTGATCGTATTGTAATTTGGTGTAATACCACATCTTCAAGTCGTAATCCTTTCTGTAATATTAAATTTGTGGCACGAAGTTAATCACATGACTATTCATCTTGCATAAACTTTTGTTCAGATTTTCGTGCTTATTGATTGTTTTGATATTATTTTTGTTTCCGTTATTTATATTATTCTGTAAATATCAATTAATTGAGAAATTTGGGATCCAACACTATAAAAACACCAATGGCCAATGAAGTTAACCTTGAATTTAATTCTAATGAGAAATCAATAGATATCAAGAACTACAGAGGTATAATTGGTTCACTTATGTATTCAACAACAAGTAGAATATTATGTTTGCAACAAGCAAATCATAAGGAATCTCACTTATTTGTTGATGAGATTATTGGAACCCAAAATTTACAATTAATAAATCAAAACTAGAATTGTAAAGCGGAAGCACATTTATGATCTATATAGCAAAATAGAAAATGATAAATAAGAGTAATATCAGCAGGAGTTCATCGTCATTGTCATTTATATTGAATGAATCAAAGAATTACACTTTGTAATTGAAGAATTAAAGGGATTGATCTTCAAAGTATTCTCAGGAAAGTGTTTTGCATAGCTTACTATTACTAGAAGAATTAAGATATATTTATAGGCCTAAAAGAACTAAGTCAATGCATGATCCAAAATGAAGAACATCCACATGTAAAGATGCCTAACAAACTTTAGGCAGGAGGGATTAGACTTGACGATCTTCAAACTTGAGCAAAAGTAGAGCGTTGAATCCAGAGGGAGAAACCTTCAGAGCTAGCCAAGTTCTTTGAATAGGCTATTCAGAGCTCTAAAAGCTCTCTAGGATGCTTGATTATAGATCTAACACCTATTATTTTCCAAAATATTTTACACTGCTTTTATAGATATATATTGACGCTAACAATATCCCCCTAAGTATTGAAAAAAATGATAAGTAAAGGTAAGTGCAAGAAGATAATAGGTTCCTCTAAAAAACACTTTCATTGAAATAAATAAAAAATTACAAGGAAACCATAAAGGTTTTTACATTTTAGCGTCGAGTGAGTTTGTGTATATCTTCCAGGATCTGTAGGAACTTTCACAAAGTTGATTCTGTTTTCCACCTTCGCTTTCAGCCACTCCAATGTTTTATCAGAGTAATTGAAACTTTCTGTAAGTCTGAAGAATTTCTTCTCCTTTCTTTCAGTAAAGTTAGTGGTTGAGTGGTGTTGATCAATGTTTTTCCAGAGACTCATTTGGAGGAGGTACACCAAGTTTTTCATATCCTCGTTTTAGAGCTATTTGGAAGTCTACCTTTTCTTGGATTTTGACCACATTCCCTATAGTGTGCTTTATCTTACGCACAACCATGTTGTATTTCCATTCTATGTCTGAATAATTTATGGCATGAGCAAGTAGAGTAATAAGATCCCCTGGATTCAGGTTCACCAAGTCGTTGTCGTTTAACACGTGGATCTGATTTATAGCTCGCTCGTTGATGTATTCTAAGTAAGAGATGGGTCTATTAGAAAAGGTTTTGACTTTGATCTTCTGTATCCTTCTGATTTCTTCATCAGACCAAACCTTCTCTTTGTATTGAACAAGTTTGGAAAATGGGGCTCGTAAACCTTCGAGAACTTCTGGATCTAGTGTTAGAGGTTCAAGCTCAGTGTTATCATCTTGGTAGAGGTACTTGTGAATATCTTTCATGAAGACCAACTTTAGTTGAGGTTGGGTTTATGAGGTTCTAGCGCTGGAGGTGTTTATTGGCCTTCTTAGTGGGTCAAGTTGACTCACAGTCTTTTGAACTCGATCAGATGATGGTTCGTTAAATCTGGGAACAAGCGATACATAAGAGGTAGGCTCTGGAATGTTTGACGAAGAAGGATCAACTGAGGAAGTGGTAGTTGTGGAGTACGCTTATGAGGGATTATTTTGAAGAGGCAAGACAATCTCTAAAGTTTCAACATTGCATACTATTGGCCCAATCCATCTAACCTCAGCAAAAGAGGTAACAAGTATCTGGACCTTCAGTCAGACTTCAACACTTAGACAAAATAGCTTCTACAAATATGATCTTCATCTTTAGATCTCTGGATCGCCTATCCAGATTTCAACACTTAGAAAATGTCTTTTTGACCAACACTCATATGAGACTTTGATAAACGCAAACTTGGCCTTATTTTTATCATCAAATTATCCTTAGATTTGCATTTTTTTAGACTAAATATGATCTCATTTGATGTGGTTTGTGATATCTTATATGGAAACAATTAAAACAGAAAAAGGCCCAATTTAATTTTAGTAAGTTTTATGTTTGTCAGCAGAAGGCTCGAAGCCCAGTTTGTAGCCCAAATCAGAGAAAGAAATGTTGAGGCCCAAATTTGCAGCAACCCCAAAATCATATGCGGCTCTTCTCTCTCGTTAATTTTCTTCGGACGAAACCAGCGTCAAAAGTAGCGAATGCTACTGCTTTGCTGCTGATTTGGGACCTCCTTTCTCGTCGCTAATTGATCCTTTCGAAACCCACGTGCCAACCAGCGACGCACTGCCCGATTCTTCAATTATCTCGCATGGGTTACTCCCGCTAGATGTAACAAGCGACCGCAAAAAAAATCAGGTAACCACGTTCTATTTTGAGCGGTTTCTGGAGAAGAGAGTATAAAGGGGTTTCATAAACTGTCGATTAAGGGGGAATCAGGGGAAAAAACAAAATCGATTTGGAGAGAACTCAAGAAGCCGAATTGGAAGATTTCACCAACAACTTCTCATCACTTTTGGTAATTTCTTGTTTATTTTGAATTGTTAACCCTAGGTTTAGCCATGTGTGGCTAAATTCTTCTATTCCGACATTAGTTACTTTGATTTTGATGGTTTGTTATCTTGAGATTCCATTGTAAATAGTCTGGGACAAGTTTATTTGCTTGATTTATGTGTTTAATGCTATTTCCATTTGAATGCACAATTAATCTGATCATTTAGTTGTAATTCTTTTGGATGCATCCGTCAAATTTTTGGCGCCGTTGCCGGGGACTCGGTGCATTTAACCTTTTATGCCAAGATCTTCTCGTGCAGGTTCACCTTTGTCAATTGATTTAGAGATCGAACGAACCGCAAAACGACTTAGGAAACAAGCCAAGCTTCGAAAGAAGTCAGGTGATAGTTGTTACATCAAGGGTCATTAAAAGCATTAAAGAACGATCAATGTAGAAAAACCGTTACAAACATCCAACACTATAAAATAGAGGTTCGGTTTAACAAAGGATCCCTCGAATACATTCCATACGCTCTCGAATCAAGATATACATCAAAGCTCTTAAGAAGTTCTAACGACAACAACATTTTATTCCTTTATATTGTAATCTCAGAATATACGATCATTGTTCTTAAGGACGACGTCCCTATTTGACGTCATATCTTTCATAGTGCATCGACGATATTACTTATCGTCCGTGGTTTTTCCCAGGATTTTTCCGTGTCACCAATTTCGTTGTCTTTTAATTTATTTCTTTTTAATTTGCGTTTATCGTGGAATCCATCTCTCAATCGATCAGCTTCACGAACTCCTTTAGTTGACTTTTCTAAGTTAATTTTTGGCATTAACAATAAGCCTATTTTTATTTTATTTTTTGGAAAGGGTGTCCTAGGCATTTGCCTAGACTAATCCCTGGCAATTTTAAGACTGCTAAAGCATGCAGCCCTGAGATAATTCCCCAGTGGGCACAAATTGTTTGCGTCTGGATTTAAACCTGAGGTTGATGGGTTATCTAGCCTCATCCCCCACAAGCCTTAACCGGTACGTCACAAACATTGTGTTTAAGCCTATTTTTATGTGGTAACTAAAAGTTACTATAATAGCCTAAGATGAGTAATGCATTTGTGACAAATTATAAAATGGATATTGATCCTATATTTTTTAAAAATAATTACTATAATAGCTTACTATTAATTTGCATTATATTATTTTCAATAATAGTAATATGTTTGTGAGACATATCGTTTGAGTTTTAAATAATTATAACACAAAGCTATTATTGATGAAGTATATCACAAATTCATCATAATAACAAACAATTAAGAATATATGTAAGTTAACGACTTATGAAAATGTGTTTATTTTTCACATTATATTTCATTAATTGTTAAACAAGAAATTGCGTTTCATTTTAACTCGATTTAATACTCTAACAAAAATATTATCGTTACACCGTACAACACATGGACCCAATACTAATATACTATAATGTTCATTTGCTTAGGTATCCATCAAAACATGTCTATGATATTGATCAACCATTTTTGAAGAAAAATTATATGAATTTCATAGTAGGATAGAAACCAACAAAAATATCTTTTTGAAAGTTCAAAATATTCACAACAAAGCACTTACATGATTATCTTCCCTTAAAACAAGGAATTTATCATGTAACTTAGAAATAATGAAATGAAAGAAAAAAAGAAAAAAAATGATTTAATCCAAAAGGATTTCTCAGAAAAAGATTGGTTAATAATTAAAAAAACTGGGAAGTATGAATCTAGAAGGATCGTTCAAAAAGAGTTAACAAAGTTAGAGCATCTTCAAAATAAAGAATATGAGAAATATGAAGATTTTTAAGTTAAAAATGTGTTCCAATAGCATCTCTAAAAACTTTTTCAAAATAGAGAAAGTATGAAAGAAAAGACATTTTTCTCCATATTTAGAGATTACCCCAAAAATGATTATTAAGAGAAAATATTATTTTATTTATACTTTCACTTTCCCACCAATAACATAAAAGTTGATTTAAAAGTTTACTAATATATTGATAATTTAAATACTATAATTATTGTTGGATTCTCCAAAATAGAGATGATGTTGGAGATGAATGTATTTTTTTTATAGAGATTTTCACTTTTATTTCTTCATTTTAGAAAAAATTTAGAGATGCTGTTGAAGATGCTTTTAATATCATTTAAGTGGTTAACAAGTGATTGTGACTACGGACTTGGTCTTTGTGGTTTACACTTTCTACCCATAGTGGTCCAAAAATCAAAATACATATAGATTTGATACATTGAGCCCCTCCCTTTAACAAAATCAGTTAACCAAGTTAAATCAAAGGGATATTTTGGTCATTTATTATTGTTTTGTCTGTTTCCTTAAATAAAACATATTTTTTATAATATTATATTATTTAATAAAACAAATAAATATTTTGGTCTCTTCGTGAAACACGTCCCCCACCTCGTCGGTGTCCATCTCCGGCCAACCCGTCATTTCTCTGACTTAGAGCCTCCGACCATCTCCCCCTTCATCTACAACATGTTCATAGTGTTTAAATTACGATCAATGGCAACAAAAAGCTATTGATCTAAGTTTCGATTTTGGGTGGTTAGATTTCGATCGATGGCAACAAAAGCTATTGAATCTAGGTTTCGATTTTAGGTGTTTAGATTTCGATCGATGGCAAAAAAAAAGCTACTGAATCTAGGTTTTGATTTAGGGTGTTTAGAAAGAGTTTTCACATGAGAGGTTTTAAATTTCGATTGATGGGAACCTGCCTGCAACTTCCGATGAATGGGTAGGGGAAGACGGGGAGAAAGAGTTTGCACATGAGACATTTACAGGGAAGATGAAGTATTGGATGGGAAAAAGAAAAAGAAAAAGACAAAAGAGATAGAGATAGAGATAGACTTCAGAGAACGGAAACGATAAAAAATTGAGACCGAAGATGGATCATTAGGTTTCATGATGGATCTGTTATTCGAAAATTGTAGTAAAGAAGGGTTTTTGGGAGGAAGGAGGTGGTGCAAGCGAGGGAGGGGACTTCACCGAAGAGGAAGAAATGGGCGGAGATGGTGGCCGGTGCGGGAGATTGTGATTTGTTGGGTTGAGTTATATATGTATTATATGTATATATAACATATTAATATGTAATATATATATATATTTATTTATTTCTTTCTTATTTAGGATAAAAACAAAAGTAGGGTGAAAAAGACTAAATTACCTCAGGATTTAACTGGGTTAACAAAATATTGTGGATCCCGTTTGAAGGAGGGACTCAATAGCTCCGAAAATGTATTTATTTTGATTTTAGGACCACTGTCGGTGGAAAGTGTAAATCACAGGGACCAAATCCGTAAAAAGTAAACTAAAGGGATCAAACATGTAATTTACACTAGGTATATAAATTAACGTACATTTCCAACCGTCGAAACCGCCCAAATTCACTATTATCATCTGCAAAATTATAGTTGTTCATTGCCATTCAGAAATTTTGTTCGTCAACATTCATTTCAGCTACCACAGTGTTCTCAAAATCCCTAATTTTTGCAGTAAAGCCCTTTCGGATTCTCCTTCGCGTTTCATCATAACATCAGGTAAACAAACAATTTCATCTCTCCCTGAATTTTGGTTTGCAGAAATTAGTTTTCAATTATGACATTTCTATGGATGTTTTCATGGATCTTATAATTGTGAAATGTAGTGTATCTTATTCTTAGTTTTCGTGTGTTTGTCTGTTTATCGATTTATATGTGTGTATGTATATATCATTATATCTATACACGCTTTTTTTTATTTGGATTTTGTTATGGCACATAAGAAGGTAGAGCGATAAAAAGTTGTGGGGAAATGCCGTCCGAAGATGAAAGAATGGAGAACATCATTCGAGGTTTATTGAAGCTCTCAGAGAATAGAAGATGCATTAATTGCAACTCTTTGGTATGTGGCTCCTTTTCTCCTGTTTCCAAAATTTACACCTTCATAATGATATCCTATTAGGATAGGAAGAATTGGATGGTTTAGATTTTGGTTGATATTTTGACTGCAAGAAATCAGCCTGATAAGTTCAGTGGTCACAATTGAATCACAATTGTTGTGTACGTCTGGAATCGAACCTGGGCAAATGTATTAGGGACGGGATATTCCACCATGGACCTCAACCATTATGCCACAACCCTTGTGGCTATTCAAAAATAAAGTTATTAGAATTAGAAATTAGAACTTATTAAATGGTTGTTAAGTTAAATATATTATATTTAACAACAATGCAACAAATGAGTGGCCAATTTGGACAAATGATTTGATGCCTTTTCATCATTTGTAATGGGTAAACAACTCTTGCTCTACTGGAATAAACAAATTCTTTTGGCATTTTGCTAACTTTTGAATGGAACTTTCACAAAATCTTGAACCAGATTTAGTAAACAGGATCTATTTTGAATGGAATAAACAATTTTTTGGCAACTGTTATTGTAAGCTTGATGATTAAGATGTGACATAACTTCTAATGGTTTCATCACCCAATTCTCCTGCTTGTAAGATAAGATGAACTGCATTGGATATTGTCAATATTTCTTTCAGGAATCTTACAACCCTAGGTTGTGAGTCCATGTCTCTTTAGATACATCAATGAACCAGTTTTGGCTGTTTAAAGAAAAAGACAGAAATTACTAGCCCACTCTGTTTCGAGTAAAATAAACTTTGATCATCAACTGAAAGTGTTGCTTATTCTCTGAGTTCTAGATGGAATTTTTGCCATTGCAAATTCAGTAAGGGCGCGTTTGGTTAGCGGGATTGTAATGGATTTTGAGGGATTTGGATTTAAAATCCAATTCATTCCTGTGTTTGGTTGGCATAATGGTAAGGATTTAAAATCCCTTGATTAATTTAAAATCCCGTGAACAATGGATTTTAGAATCCTTCCTAAAATCTTGGTATTTCAAATCCAATCTTGAGGATTCCCCTTTACCCTAATTTGAAATCCACGTGCATCCTTGTTTCTCTAACCCAAGCATACAAAAAGTATCAATTTCCATTCCAAATCCTACAAACCAAACACAATGAAGGATTTCAAATCCAATCCAATTCAATCCCTCCAAATCCAATTCCCTTCGTGAAATCCAATTCCTTTGAAAACAATCCCGTGAACCCAACGCACCCTAAGGGGCTATCTGGTTGGTTTTCCATTAAGTCCTCTGTAAATAAAACTTTCTATGTGGACTAATCTGTTTATATAGGTTGGGAAGGTTTTTTTTTGGGAGGGTTTTTTATAGATGGAAGGAGTGTGTTTTTTAATTGGGATGGGCAGGTTTGGAAAAAAACACTTGGCTTTCTGCATAAAGCTCCCCACTAAAAGCTTATTGAGTAAGCCACTTTCTATATCATTAAGCTACTACCAAACAGTCATATATAACTGAGTGAAAAAGCTCTGAGTCCCATTAAGCTCATTAAGCTGCTAACAAACAGGCCCTAAATGTCATGTTAAAGTCTACATCAATGTGCAATGAAACTGTCATATGCATCTTAAAGGTTTATATTTGGTGGCAAAAGTCAGTTGTGTGAGTTTCATAATGTATGCACTGTGAGCCTGTGAGACATAGCCTATGTCACCTTCATCTTAGCGCTACCTTAATTGGAGGAATTCATCCTTAGAATGTGTTCTTAAGATTGCTAACTATATGTAATTAGAATTTTAATTACCAGAATGTGTTCTTAAGATTGCTAACTATATGTAATTAGAATTTTATTGGTAATTTAACCAATGCATGAGAGGTAAAAATTTGTCCCAAGCATTTTGTATCATCAAATATTCCTTTCAGTTTTCTCATCAAATGTAGTATGGTAAATCTTGTAAATTTTTTTATTAAAATTAAATAGTGTCATCATGTTAAAAGTTCAAATATTTTGAGGTAAGTAGATGTAGATCCACATACATAACATTTAAATTAATAAGTCTGATTTATTTTATTAAGCAGGGGCCTCAATATGTCTGCACAACTTTCTGGACATTTGTATGCACCAGCTGCAGTGGAGTGCAGTAAGTCCTTAAATTACTTCTGTTACATTTTTTTCTTTCTTCATTTCATTCATATATGAATGATTCAGCAACTATTGCACTTGTGAGATGATTTCAGCAGGGAGTTCACTCATCGAGTAAAGTCGGTATCAATGGCAAAATTTAGTGCTGAAGAAGTCAGATCTTTAGAAGATGGAGGAAATAAGGTTGGGATATACACTGCTTCATTTCACCTTTATCATCATCTATCAATTTTATGTGCTAAAGCATATATATATATATAATAATATCGACAGCGAGCAAGAGATATATATTTCAAAACATGGGACCCGCAGCTTAATTCGTTACCAGATGGCAGGTGATGGGTACTTTTACTTTGTTCATTTCTGTTGGTATTTAAAGAAATTAGACCTAATGTCTTTTGTCTTTGCATTTCAGTAATCTTATGAAACTTCGGTATTTTATTAAGCATGTCTATGTAGAGAGGAGATTTACCGGTGAGAAGAGTTTAGATAAACTTGCTTTGCTTAAAATGGTAAGCCTTTCATTTATTATGTGCAATTATTCCGCTTATTTCCTTCACCAAAGCTTCATGTGTATCAAACTTGCAGTTTTAGAGTCAAATATATAAGTACTACCAAAGCTAAACAGACAGCTAACTAACAAAAGATTAACAACTTGTAATCCTATTGTCAAAAGACTAATTTACCCTTAGTCTAATAATGTGTTTCTTTAACGTATAACTTGAAAGGAGTTTCATCTTGTAATCTGGAGGTTTGTTTACCTCTTAACAGTTCCATTAAGAGAGGCAGCCTTTGAATCGCTAAGAAGTGAATCCTGTTTGGCAAAAAATAAGTCTGCCTCTTAATGGTTCCAAAACCTTCTGAATCATTTTGTATCCTGGATCTCCCTTAACCATTCAGAGCCTTAATTTCATTTTGAATAATTACGAAACAATTATATTTCATTTTGCACTATGTCGTAAAAGTCTCTTAATCATTTTGACCACTTAATCATTCTGCACCAAATCATTCAGCAACTGCCAATAGTGTATTATACTGTAACAACACAATTAAGAAGGCCTAAATTTGTTTCTTTTAGTATGTTACAGGAATTAAAGGATGGTTTCTTTGAGAAGTCTTCTTATCGTAGATACAGTAATGGCCATAGGGATGAGTACTATAAGAAGCATTCTTCCATTGGATCATACTCGACAAGAGGCCATGAACCAAGAAGCGTAATGAACTTTTTAGAGGAAAAAAGTCATTGTTACAAAGAAAATGGGACCCCTTATGCTCACAGAACTCGTTCATGTGCTCGCTTTGATATTATGGATGACAAATTCCGTGATGATGATTATGGTAACGAGATTACTCCCTGGGAGGTACAATGTGTCAAAAAAGAGATTTCTGGTGATAGAATTCCAAGTCTGAAGCTAGGAGAAGCTACCGAAGAAAAAGAAAAGGTTCGTGATAATCTAAGTATTGGACCTAAATTTTCTTTATTTCTTATATCACAAGATAACTGCAACTTTGTTTATCGATGATTGCTACAACTTTTATCATCCTGTCACCCAATACAAGTATCTGATTTATAGGTTGCTTCTGATTCATGATTGAAAATAGATAAAGAATTTCATTGTTTACTATCACAATCCATCCTACCACTGCAAAAAAAATTGGTTTAGAGGACGCCACCAATAAATAAACGTCCTAATAGACTGCTTTATAAGACTTAATTTATAGGTACAAAAAGGAAAGCGTCTTATCTAAAGGCGTTGTAATATGTTTATAGGACCCTTTTGGACGTCTTAACAAGTTTTTTAGGACACTTTTAATACAAAGTACTATATTAGCTATTTTGTAGGACACTTTCTGAAAAGTGTCATCCTATAAACCCTTTTTATAGGACACTTTTTCAAATATCGTCCAATATAATAGCTAATATAACGTTTTTTCTATAAAAGTGTTCTAAATTTTTTTTACGATGCCCAAAAACAATGCCTTTAGATAGGACACTTTATTTTTTGGTCCTATAAACCCTCTTATAAAGTGGTCTATTAGGATACTTATTAATTGGTGACGTCCTATAAATCCAATTTGTTGAAAAAGGGAAAATCTTTTACATATTCATCTTACTTACTGCAGAAGGCAGCAGAGACCAGTAATCCAGCATCTACCAGTGGGAAACAAGAGGTACAGAAAATAGAAAGATCAAGTAGCATGATTGATACAAAAGTCAAAGCTGACGCTGCACCTGAAAGTCCCGATTCGTTAGTGTCATCAAACAGACACGAAATAGTTCCGTCAAGTAATAGTGGGAACTCGTTGTCATTCCCATCAGCACAACAAACATCTCCGGAAAAGGCTTCCAAACCGCCAAATGTGGATTTTGTCGAAGTATTATTGCTTGAATTGGCAACTCCAGTGGTTGTGAGCACATCTGAGGTACCCAGCAGTGTTGATGCTCTATCGACTACATCTGCAGCATTATCAAATGGTGCTAATACTAGTGGAACTGCATCTAACATGGGAAACGTACCACTACAAAACAGCAGTGTTTTTCCGACGGAAAAACCCGTCGGAAATCCGCCGAAAAACGCTATTTCTGGCGGATTTCTGGCGGATTTTGGAAATCCACCAGAAAATTCCGCCGGTGAAACCCAGTTTCCTAGTAGTGGCGGAGATTCATCGGTTGAGGTTGCTAATGGGAAACAGTTACCGGAGACAAAGCAGCATCAGCCCTCTGCATCTTCGACTGTAGACAGTAGCTCAGCTAATAATCAGAGTTCTCTTCCTATTGAAGCTTCCTCTAATAAGGCAAGAAACATTCTGACTTCTTGTTATAAATCCCAATTATAATTAAATTTGTTTGTTGAATTTAAGTTTTGGAAAGGGATGAACTATAATGCAAGTATTATAACTATAACATAACTAAATCAACTAGTGGAATTCACATTGCAGTAAAATACCTAAACTTTGAAATTTGAAATATAGTCTGAAAGAGTGAAGTGGTTTAAATGGTGCAAAGTTTAGGCTCTGAGTGGAATTAACCTGCATCAGCTAACTGCACCAGACATATGAATGGGCTATGATTGTAAAAAGTTTCATACTTGTTAGAAGATAGATTAAATAGATCATTGTTATCTTGAAAAGCAAAAAGATGCCTGTAATTATCGCAATAGGCTTCCAAATACGACCACCTATTTTCCAATCAGCATTTAGGGCCTGTTAGTTAGCAACTTAATAGGCTTAATGAGACACAACTTATTCGGTCAGCTATACATGACTGTTTGGTAGTGGCTTAATGATATAGAAAGTGGCTTATTCAGTAAGCTTCTAGGGGGGAGCTTTATGCAGAAAGCCAAGTATTTTCTAAACCTGTCCCTCCCAATTAAAAAGCACACTCCTAAATTGAAAACCCCCTCCCAAACAAAAACCTTCCCAATCTGTACAGATAGATTAATACACAGACAACTTTATTCGTATAGGACTTAATGGAAAACCATTCACACGGCCCCTTAGTTTTTTAGAAGTTAACCTTGGTTTCTTTGTGTATTTACAGAATTTGTGTCCATCACCTGCACCAAATTTGCATCCTGAAGTTTTATCTTATCAGGCAAGCATATTTTTCTGCCTCTTCTATCTTATGAGTTTGGATTATAGAATTCGTATCAACTGTCAGAAAATTAGACTCTGAAAAATGGCATATGCTTGACGGTTGCATAAATTAGGATGCAATTCAATGTATATGAAGAAGAGAAAATAAAATAAATAAAAAAGGTGATGCAGGTTTGCTTGAATTCAGGAATTTTTAAGATCCCTAAAAGCCAGCCATTGAAATATGTCCAAATGTGATATACTGGCTAGCCACAAACTAACGAGTATTTGCATTATATATTACATTCAATTCATGAATCGACCTGCATGAATGTTCCTTGTCAAAGTTAATGCAGTGGGTAAGAAGGTATTGAATAGAATGGAAATGATTTCTTTTATATTCAATCAAAGACGTAGCAACTATATATACACTGTTGCCTAACAATTCTATAACAGAAAATGTACAATGCCAAAACACCGGTGAAACAAACCATGTACAACAAGGAACATCATAGAGTATAGTACAAGTGTTACTAGAAGAGGTACTACTAAGGGAATGCACTTGATCTTGGAAATAACTTGATCTTCCGTTTCTTTAATTGTCTTAACACAGTGAACATGCAAAAAGATTGCAAGCACAACTTTTAACTGCCTTGAGAACCATAAACATGCCATAAAAACTTCCATTTCTTTTTTCTTTTACCATGATGACGTACTGAAAGACTTTTGCCTACGGACTTTTCCCTGGGAAATATGTCACTAAAGAACGATTCGTCACAAAACCGTCATAAAAGTTGGTGGGTAATTCAAATTGGTGACAGATTACCCAGGGATTCTCTAGGTGATCCATTGTTATCTTCTCAAAAATACTGAACCATTGGTATTTTCTAGGTGATCCGTTGTCACCTCGGGAAATTTCCCTAGGTGTTTTTGCGGGTAAAATTCATTTGTTTTGTAGTGGACCATCCAAACAAAACCACAAGGGTTGTGGCGTAGTGGTTGAGGCCCGGGGGGATGTGGTGGAATATCCCATCTGCCCATGGTTCTACTCCAGGCGTACACAACAATTGTGGCCACTGAGTTTATCAGGGTTGATTTCTTGCGGTCACAATTTGCCGGAATTAGTCTAGGCATCTGCCTAGGACACCCTTCCAAAAAAAATAACTTACCAAACAAGAAATAATTTGAAGTAACTTATGTTTGTTTTTGCTCATGGGTACAGCTATCATGGCCTTCACCTGCATTAACTTCTCAAGCACAAACTTCACCTTATCAGGCAAGGAATTTTCTCCTTCATTTGCTTCTTTTATCTTACAAAATTTATTAATGATAATGAACCAATTTTATCTATTCATGTGATTCAAGCAATTGATAGGATTACAGTTTCTGAATAGATTAGGATTCTATAACCTCTCAAGCGCACATGTAACGTTAAGGTCTGCTTCACAAGATAGTAAATCAGGTTCAGTTGGATAAACAGCTATAAATGACCTCTAAAGAACATGCAGAAAAGAAATCAACTGTTGTATCCTTTTCTATGCCTCCCACCAAATTTATACCAACAAACTGAAAAAGTTAACATACATTGCTAATTTTGCGTTCAGCATTCATGGCCTTCACCAGAATCAAATTCTCAATCAGCACCAAATTCTGAAGCGTCAATTTCTTCGAATTCTTCATCAGGACAATTACCTCATGTTGATGATAGGCTTCCTTTGGATAATAATCTGACAGATGCATCAATACCTGCCGTAAGAAAGGAACTACCAGCGGTAATAGCTACCAATTTAATTTGAATCATCATATCCCTCCCCCCCCAAAAAAAAAGGTTTTCTTCTTAATCTTAACTTATTTCCACTTCAGGACATTTTCGCGTCGCCATATTCATTCTACCCTGCATCAGTTCCTTACGGACAGTTTCATCCAGCTCAACATATGCACATGTGCATGGGAATGCAAATGGGAGTAGGCATGCAATACCATCCCGGTCCAGTGGTATCTGATCAACCTTCTTAGTTAATTACTGATTTTTTGACTGAGTGCATGCGTCGTTATTAATTTAAGAATATTCTAATATGAGACCGAAAGTATATTTACAGTCGTCTTCTGGTGTTGCCGGTGATGCTCCTCAAGCACAAAACCCCATGGTATTACTTGCATTCTTTCATAAGAAATTGAATTGTTAGATGGTACCAGATTCCTTGTTGCAAGGATTAAAATTTTAGATCTTTGATCAACAATGCAACTTTTATTCAACTCGGAGTTGGTCAAATATAGAATTTTATGGAACAGATCATTTATTTGAAATTTGAATGTTGAGCTATATGTTTTTTCTTGTGATTTAGTTTCCCTACATGGTACCAATGCAAGGAGAACTTGATCCATCCTTACCAGCTCAGATGGGGTTATATTCTCAGCCATCACCTTTGCATCATCAACAGTTAGCTTCATATGGGTTGGCGATTTCTCCTGGTAAATGACATTATAAACTTTGTGATTAAATATCAGTAATCCTACTCGAAAGTAGGATGGGGATGAGATGTGTGTAGACCTGACCTCTGCTAAAAGTGTGATTATATATATATATATAGAGAGAGGGGGGGGGGGGGGGTCAGAGGAAATTCCAAGAAAATGAAAAACTAAGGAACACCCTAGTAACTGTTTATATATGGATGGTATGCACATGTGCATACAAGTAATTGAAGCTGTTTTTTGGTTTTTATGCACGTGTGCATGTTATACACATGTGTATATCAGACGAATTGCTTAGAAATTACTTGTGTGCACACGTGCATACCGGATGAAACGGTTACCATGGTGTTCTTCAGTTTTTCATTTTTTGCGGTTTTCCCTTGAACCTGACCCTATATTATACACACACACACACACACACACACATATATATATATACGTACACGTGTGTGTGTGTGTGTGAAATTCAATTCCAACATGTTGATTTGGTTTTACATTACTGCAGGAACAGACATGGGACAACAACCTCTCAATAGCATGCAAATTTCCAGGTAATGGACTTTCTTTGGATTCCCTCTAGAAGTTTTTGGTTCACATATTTGCCTAAGTGACTCAGAAATGAATCCTTCAAAATCCCACTCAAGTGCTTGAAGATTTTTAATAATTTATGCAACCTAAAATGACAAAAACACCACAACCCCGGTTTAATTCTCACCTGTTGCATGTATTTAATTTGTAACATCCTAATTTCCTATAACAGTAAACACAAGAATTGTATTCAAGTGAACATCTTATGTTTGTAAGATTAATGTTAAAGGATAATGATCGGATAACAATTTTTACACAACACAGATAATTTAGGATGTTTTATATGATATAGTGGTGTAGAGGGAGGTTCAGAGGAAAACCTCAAAAAAAAAAAAAAAACTGAAGAACAACATGCCATCCGGACGATATGCACTTGTGCATACACGGTATGCACAAATGCATACAAGCGATTGAAGTTGTTTTTTTCCTATGCACGAGTGCATGTTATGCACGAGTGCATGTTACAAATTACCAGTATGCACAAGTGCATACGGTCCAGATGGAGGGCTTCCAAGGTGTTCTTTAGTTTTTTTTTAGGTTTTCCCGTGAATCTGACCCTAGTGGTGTATACATCATATAGAAAATTTAGGATGGTAATATTAAATTTTGATGTCCATTGACCTGTTTCAACATAACCTTAAAGCATATGCATATGTTGTTGTAGCATATAGGTCGAAAATGGGGAGACAATGATCAAGTACAAGCAAATTCCAAATTACTAGTTAGCTTCGCAAGCAAATTTTGATTTTTGTATACAATAAATTAAACAAATAAAATGGAGACTGATAGCAATAAATGATGAAAAACTAAACTAATTAATCAACTACATAAGGTGTCACTAATCTAGACTACTTAAATTTAGGAAGAACTACTTTATATTGATTTCAACTTCCATCCTTATTGATTTGGAACCTTGCATTAGTGTAAGAATGAATCTTTTTAACATTATCTTGATGACAATCTAGTGACTTTCACCTAGATTAGATCAGTATATATACTCGCCATGCTTAAATACGAGATTCCAGATTGAGTACATATCATGGCATACATGATTGATAGATCAAATGCAAAAACATATGGAGTCTTATTCATCCTTTCACTATCTTGAGGTATCATGGGACACTAAACCCTTAGAAAGTGATATGCCATGAGACATGGGCATATGAATCACTTCAACACTTTGTTTATATATGTAACTCTTAACATTAGACAAACAATTTCCACCATCTATCTATGTAGATCCATATGATCTTAACACACATAGGCTTCTTTACAGTGTTCTTTTTTTGGAAAGGGTATCCTAGGCATTTGCCTAGACTAATCCCTGATAATTTTAAGACTGCTAAAGCATGCAGCCCTGAGATAATTCCCCAGTGGCCACAAGTTGTTTGTTCTTTCAGTGAATAGCACTTCCCTAACCAAGCCTTTATAGAGTCTAGTTTTGGAATATCACTTCGAATAAGTAATCATTCGCGTAGAACAAAAGGAATGATATGACACTCCGACCACCCTTCTTGTAGACACAAGTCTCATCATTTTGACAGATTCAAACTCTTTTGATTACTTCAATTGCTTTAATTCATAAATAGACCGTTGCAACTTGCATAGCTTATGAGAGTTTTTACAAGTAACAAAACCTTTGTATTATATTATTATATACACGTCCTCAAGTAGCTATCCGTTAAGGAAGGTTTTTTTTTCACATCCATTTGGCATAGCTCGAAATTTTGACATGCAAGAATGCCTAGTAAAATTCTAATGGACCTGATCATTGCAGTTGGTTAGAAATTTTCATATAACCTTTAAATATATGTCCTTTATAATGAAAGGTCGGGCAATTTTATAATTTTAATATTTTTTTTAAACGTTTTAATTTCTTTCTTTTTCTTTCCTCCCACGTTTGGAAGGAAAGTTTTGGGAGGAAACAAAGTTGTTAAAGGCTCAAGGCACACTTGAGCGCAAAGGGGTCTTGGGGCCTAGGCGCGAGGTGCATACATGAGGCGCGGCCCTCAAGAATGCGAGGCGCATCTTATGAGTATATATATACACACACACACACACAAACAAACACACAATTACACACAACTCAAATATGCAGCAACCAACAACACTTTGATAGAGGCAGAGGGGTTTAAAGCATGAACCTTGAAGGAGAAGTTTTAAGGTCAGGGTATTTATAGAGGAGGCTTGAAGTTCTAAGGATCGGGTATTTAATATTAGGGTTTGACTTATGTCATCTATTTAATAACTCTTATAAGAAGTCTAGGAGATGAGAAGATGAGAAAACTTAATCTTAATCTCAGGATTTAACTACGTATTTAATAAATTTTTATGAGGCGCGCCCAGGCCCACAAGGCGCCTCAGCCAAGGCGCAGGGCCTTGGTGAGCCTCGTGAATGCATCGAGCCTCGACTTGAAAAAATCCCAAAACCTTGAGCCTTATGGGCCTCAGAGCCTAGGCGCGCTTTTAACAACTATGGGAGGAAAGTTATGATTATTTTCCTTCTGTTTCTTTTCTTTTCCTCCCACGTCTGGAAGGAAAGTTTTGGGAGGAAAGTTATGATTATTTTCCTTCTGTTTTCTTTCCTTTTCCTCCTAATTTTTTTTGAGGACACAAATTATTTTTTACTTTCCTTCTATTTCCCTCACTTTCCTTTGTAAAAAAAAAAGGTTTCAAGAACACAACATTAAAGATTTGAGGAGTGTCTAGTTGTTAGCGGGTAATTAATGTAATTAAAGGCTAATCAATAAATTTTACCGTAAAAAATGGGTTTATAAAGCCTACTTGCGGGTTTTCAAAGCTATTTGGTGATAGTTTTTTTTTCAAAAGCTAAAGAAATTATTGGGGTTGGGGTTTATAGCTATTTTGGTCAAAACCCATATTTTTAACTAGAGATTTCTTGCGATCACAGTTTGTCAGGATTAGTCTAGGTGTAATCTGGGACATCCTTAAAAAACATATGTGGGATCGATAATAGGTAGCTACTTTTCGAAAGAGACAATATCTCATATGAACTTAACTATGCCTTTGAAAACATCTACGAGAGAAAGTGATTACTAGAGTTTGTTGTTTTGATTACTATTTGTTGGGTTCATTTGTCATTTGATCGTAGACAAGAAGATTATAACAAGCTCGACGATGTTGAACATGCTTTTGCTTCTTTGAACCCACTTCAGTCGATTTCAAGATCTCAGACAACCACTAAAGGAAGAAACCCATTCGAGTAGTTTCGTTGTTCATTCGCCACTTGCATCAAACTTACTGAGACTATCTCATGTTTGGAAACCCCATATGGTTATGTTCAAGATCAATTTGTAAAAAGAACGTATATTTACTACAACAAAATCTGGTTTATGGTGATCGAGAATGTCTCATTGTTTAATAGAATGTTTTATACGTCTTAAGTTTATAAGACCGACCAAACATTTATGCATCTTGTGTAAAATTGCTATAATAAGTCTATAGGATGATTTCGACGTTTTAACAAGTATTTTAGGACACTTATAAATAACGTAACCTATTAGTTTTTTTTATGATCCGTGTCCTCGTGATATGGGAAACATGGTTGCAATAGATCAAAATAAGCAACTTTGTGATAAACTCAGTAAAATGACTTTCTAATTCCATAAGACATAAATGTACGAATACTGTAATTTTTTATAAACTAAAATATCAAATTTATATGTAGAAGGTATCTGCTTTGTAGTTGGCACCACTTCGATTATGGAGAGTGTGACATAAGTGATAATCGAAGTGGTACCAACTACAAAGTTCACCACTCATTCACTCCCAAGAACAACAATGGTCCTTTTTCACCGTATATAATAAGGGGGCGTTTTGTTTGATGGAATGATTCGGAGATAATTGGATTTTGTGGAAGAATTTGGAGTCCGGGGGATTTGGAATGGTTGGCGTGTTTGGTTTTAGGATTTGGAATGAAATTTAATTGAATTACATTCTTTATAAGTAATCTGTAAAAACAAATTACCGCTAATTGTAAAAATAATTAAATTACCTTATTATTAATTAATTATTCGGAAGCAAACGTTTTAACATATTTTAAAACATTATTATATACAAATCCCTCGAAATCCCTTAAGGGCCCGTTTGGTTGGAGGGATTTGAAGGGATTTGGAGGGATTGGGATTTCAATCCAATCCATTGTATTGGGGATAGTTCTCAGATTACTGACATGACGACTTATTTGACTGCAGTGTTTGACATAAATTTTAAGATATAGTACAGTATAATTTCAAGAAAATCACCAGGCACTGGGAATGACTTATTTGAAATCCCAATCCCTCCAAATCCCTCCAACCAAACGGGCAAGGGTGCGTTTGATACAAAGAATGGAATTGCAGAGAAATGGATTTCAAAATCCTATGTATAAGGGATTTCAAATACGAGCAATCCTGCAAACCAAACATGAGATTGGAATGGATTTGAATTCCAAATCGTCCAAATCCTTTCCATTCCTGCAAACCAAACAACATATGCCAACATTGACTATGCCCATGAAATTCAACTATGAAATCGTCCAAATCCTTTCCACTTACATGGTAAGATTTGTGGTCTTTGCCATGCTTACCGATAAGGGAAGTAAGTGCTTATCTAGTAACAGTTCAGTAAATGGCCCCTAACTGCATAATCGAATTGTTCACTGAAGCTCATGTTTTCATACATTCGTCCCCATATCTCTCTAGAGAATATCGGGTGCGCTAGCTCCCCCGAGAATCTTCTACACTTCCATGGATGAACGCATTACAAACTAGAAGTTAAAATTGCATTGTTCTCAAAGATATGAATCTAGATGTACGCAATACCCATAATAACCTTACAACCCGCAACTTTATCCATCGGAATGTTTCTCCCCATTCGACCCTCTTATTGGATTCATCAAATTAGATCAACTGTGAGTGTTGGATTCATGTGAAACGACCCCCCCTGAATCCAACACTCACAGTTGATCTAATTTGATTATTCAACCCTTTCATTTGTTATTCATGCGAAACTTTTAACTCAAAAACAATGAAATATAGTTATTAACATGGATTATGTTTTGAACTATCATCATAAATTAGAAAACACAAAGAATGTGTTAATCCATATATATTATGTAATTACTATGATAATCATCTTTTGGTCAAATCAAACAACATAGGCTTAAAGTTTAATTAACCAATCTAGAAACATACTGACATGCTTTTTTACCGTTTTACCCTTTTCTCCTTTTGTGACTCAAGACGAAATCGTCCTCATCGTCATCACTATCGTTCACCACTCGTTTCTTTGCTTTTGCATCCCCGTTCTTTGAAACTGGTTGTGGCTTCTTTGAACTTTCGCCACCACCTCTACTTGGTGGTGAAAACTGTTGTGGCTTCTTTGAACTCTCCGCTCTACTTGGTGGTGGTGGAGACTTAATGGGCGTTCCCATTCGTATTTCCTTTTGCCTTCTCTGCTTTTTCTCATATGCCTTTTTTGCCCTCTCGGGTGACAACATGCCGTGTTCCATCATCCTGCATATCCATATGTCCCAAAATAAGTGTCTGAATTTCTAGTTTAATTTGTTTCAGAATAAGTATCTACTTTCCAATTATGTATGACTTGGAGAGATTCATTACTCTCTCAAGTATTATGGATAAAATTTTCATTTAGTTAATTAAAAGATGTACTGATTACACATTTCTAACACTGTGTGCCAATGCCCTTTTTCGTTGTGGTAATTTATTTTGGAATGGATGGAGTAGCAACCATCATAAATGTCAACATCTAGATTCAAATTTTGCCTTCATTGATGAATACTTTATAATGCAATACTATATAAATAGATATATATAGATAGGGAGGTTTAGGGAAAACGCTAAAAAAGAGAAAACTGAAGAACACTCTGGGAGCCTTCATGCGGAATTCCGGATGGTATGCAAAAATGCATACAAGCGAGTGAAGCTGTTTTTTTTTCTATGCATCTGTGCATATATATGCATTAGTGCATATGCACAAATGCATATAAGGAAGATTGTTATTTGGACGAATTAACCATCCTATAGCTCGATCAGGAAAAAACATGCTTACATGTGTAAACATAATGGAAATGATTTAGTTGAACCCCATCAATATTCACAAAAATGTTATATGCTTGAAGTTGAAAGTATTCACGAATTGAACTAACCAAAACTCCGCCATTTCACTGGAAGGTATCTGCTTTGACAATGACTCGTAAAAGATCCGTAGAGGTTCCCGCTGTAAAAAATATAAGTATTACAAAAAAGAAAAATATAAATTCCATGACCATAATGAATGTAACACATACTGTAATTGGTTACATAATGGAAATAAGAAAAGAAGAACAGATGATGTACCTCTTCTGGAACATCAAACTTCTGCCCAGCCAAGGAGTAAACTTTCTTCTCTCTTGGTTTAACTGTCGTTTTTGTTTTGGTCTTCGAAGAACTTATAATTGATTTTCCTTTAGCCTTCATCGTAGAAATGGACACAGTATTTCAGCAAAAAATCGTAGTGCATAAGTAATTTTTTCGAAAATGCATCCTAATATGGTATCAGGGGCAGGTTCAAGGGAAAACCTCAAAAAAAAAAACTGTTTTTTAGTTTTTTCAGATGGAGGGCTTCCAGGGTGTTCTTCAGTTTTTTATTTATTTATTTGAAGTTTTCCTTGAACCTGACCCTATGGTATCATTCCTATTTGTGTAATGTACTTTTCAAAACCTTCATTTAAGTACCTGGTTTACATATGAGAATGCATGAAAATGTAACGTACTTTGATCCGATTCCCATCTTCTGTGACATATATTGTCCAAGTGTTGAGATATCAAATTAGAGATACCAAAAGGAAGATTTTGAAACTATGTAATATAAAAGAGGAATTGGAACAAAATAGGTTGGATTTTCATGCAATTTGTAAACCTAGATACAGTGTAGTTTCGGATGCTACTGATAGAAATTGAATTACTCAAATTTACAATTATTAAACCTACTACTTTTCAAACTTGAAATAAATGTTCAAATGAATTTGACACTAATCTTGTGCTACTTGTTATAAATATTTGAAAACTGTTGAAAATTTCCATTAATCTGGAAGTCATAAATTTATCTGTTTGGCATAACACATCAAGGCCTCTTTTTCCTTTTTAAGTTTCTTTATTTGGGAGATGAGGAGTATCAATTTGGGGATCAGGGCACAGAGAGACTAATAATTTTCAATCAATTGAAACAATAGATTTCAGATTGCAATTCGGCTGAATCTACAAACTATACGAATCATCAAATCGACTGCAAATTGTTCGATTACTTTCAATTTCACGCCCAATTAACTCAGCAATAAATTATGTTGTTATCGATACAATTCAACAAAAAAAATCATCAAAATTGGAAAAAAAATCACATGAAACTTACGAATTTACCTCAGTTTTAGAAACATTAGTTGTGGTTGTGGTCGAAAATTTATGCTTGGAATCAACCGATTGCTTGCTTGAACTCCCACTAACAACTCTGTTCTTGATAACAGACGAATCGAATTTTGTTTTTGCTGTAGATCCATCTCGAATTCCGCTACTGGGTTTCACCTTAACCAAATTAGATTTGTTTTCTGTAGCCATTTCTGATCGGATACAAACAAACCCCTTCCGATCCGATGAAACCCCCCAACTTTATTCTTATCTGGATCCTTGAATTATTGAATACAATATCTCTTTCTCTCTCTCATACTCTTTTGATCTTATACAAGTAACGAACCTGTGGAGAGAGATAAGAATGTGGATTTGGAGCTTTTAACAACTTTTTTTCTGAAAGCCAACAATTTGTTGGTCATCAAAACCTGTGTGATTATTGTGATTTGTTGCAGTTATGTAGATCTGTATGTAATAAAAGGTATTTGAAACTAGTAACATGCTTTAACTTTAATTCTAATTTTAGATTAGTGTAAGGGGGCTGTTTGGTTGGTTTTCCAATAAGTCCTGTATGGATAAAGCTATCTGTGTGAATTAATTTGTCTGGATAGGTTGAGAAGGTTTTTGTTTGGAAGAGTTTTTTCATAGATCGAAGGAGGGTGTTTTTTTTAATCGGAAGGACACTGTTTGGAAAAAACTTGGCTTTTTGTATAAAACTCCGCCTAGAAGCTTACTGATTAAGCCACCTTCTATACCATTAAGCCACTATCAAATAGTCGTGTATAGTTGACCAAATAAGTTGTGAGTCTTATTACGCTCATTCAGCCGCTAACAAACAGGCCCTAAGTTTCTTTTACTTAGAATAACATGTTAAATTTCCCTTTGTATATGATATATTTTTTGTTTGTTTTCTAATATTATAAGATACTTTAAATTAAATTTTTGTCAAAACGAGAAAAGTTAGAAAAAACCAATAAATTATCTCATTTGGAATTATTAAATCTGTGAATTATTATTTTTAAATAAAAACCATTAAAAAATTTCTTGTTTTGAATGATTAACACTTTGAACTGTTTTTTGAATGAAAAAACCATTAATTTTTTTTAATGAAAAAATCATTAATTTTTTTAAATGATTAAATTCCTGAACTATTTTTTGTATGAAAATCCATTAAACTCTAGCATTTTGAATAATTAAGTTTCTGTACATTTTTTTTTAATATAAACCATCGGACTTCTAAAAATTAGTTACCTATATCTTTTAACAAAAAAAAACTTGTAACATGCTCAAGTCCATATACATCCGGTACTTTGTTTTACTGTTCACCCGACATACTAAATGATGGACTAAGTTAAAATAGTGTCTACATCAAACTCAAAGCTTGAAATGAAGAGTACTAGAATACATGGACCAACCAACCACAAGAAGACACGTAGAAAAGTTGGACATAATGCATCTAATGAAGCAATGGCTATAAAAGGTGATCATTGGAATTCATTGCAACTCACCCGTTTTGAAATAACATCCTAGAGAATGTTTTTGAAGTAAATTCGGCGTCATCCTTTGAAAAACTTCCTTAGTTCTTTGGATCTGAAAGATAATCTTCTTCTTCCCACTCTTTAAGATTAGCAAATTTGTCATGGTCAGATTGTTTAAGATCACAGGTCTTACCTTCCTAAGGATCTCAACAAATTTGTAAATCTTGTTTTTATACAAAAATATAGAAGAAAGAATTAAAAGTTAAAATAGGTTGTGTTTGTATTCATCATCAAAAAGTTATTACTCATTTCTTAAATAATTATCATGTTCTTATTATAAAAGAATCGGATTTATTTTATCCTTGTCTGCATCTCTTATAGTCACATCCGATGAACTTGTTGTCAATTCTGAAATATTTAGTTGTCAACAAAGTATTTTCTCGTTTCTAGTAACCTCTTAAATCTAGAGTAAGAAAATCCAAAAAGAATATTCTCTCTTCTTCACGAAAAAAATCATTGTCTAGCACATGTTCGTTTGAGAAAAATCTATCATAAAAACATATGCTTCATGGCTCACATTTTTGAACCCAATGTCTCTAACAAACAATGTTCATAAACCTCCTTATCAAAGAATTAATCTTAGATACACCTCTTCTTTCTCTATGCAAACCATAAAAATATCTACCTCAAATACAAGGCTTGTGGCGTACTGGTTAAGGCTTGTGGCGTACAGGTTCGAATCCAGGCGCAAACAACCTGTAGACACTGGAGAATTATCTTAGGACTGCATGCTTTAACAGTCTTAAAATTGTCAGGGATTAGTCTAGGCAAATGCCTAGGATACTCTTTCCAAAAAAAAAATATCTACCTCACCAAGAACCTAAGTGTTATCATTCATTTCTCTTACCCTGAAAACCCCATGAAGGTAACATTTTCAGGCGGTGGTTTGAAGGTATCTTGTGGTTATATGATCGTGACGAATTGTATTCCCTTTCAGGTTAGACTCCGACAACCAACGCATATTTGAGTCACAATTTGTGAATCTATCACCACATATGACAATTTCAGGAATTCAAACGGTTGTGATAGCACAAGTTTGGGAAATTTGACCCTATGAAGTTTTAATTACTTTGTGAATGTCGGTTTTATAGAAAGGCCCAATTTTTTACATTTTCGCTTTATGCGGGTGTGAGAAACCCTTTTGGAGGAATCACTCTTTTCAAAATTACAAGCATTTCTTGCTACCATTTGAACATTGTAAACTTGGTAAGCTATAGTAGCTGAAATGAAATGCATCATCTCGCATTTGTGGGTCTTACCTTATGAAATAGATAGTGGAAAACATCAAACATCGTACTGTTAATATTTTTTTGTTTAATGTGCTTATTTGGTTTCAACAAACTTCAAATAAGAAAGACATACATGTTGAGAACATATGAATAAATAATTCATATGTGAACAATTGATAAAAAGACAAGTAAGCAAAAGTATTTTTGCATTTTCAATGGAATTTATCAGGTTTAACAGTGATTCACATATAAATCATTTATTCTTACATGTTCAACCTTTTTATATTTCTAATTTTAAACTTCTTCCTAGGTCGTGTGAAAGATTAATCAAGCTCCCTAATAGTCTTTACTTATGGTTTTTCTTTTTCTTTTTTGGAAATAGCGGCAAGTAACAACTACAATAACCTTGGCAAGAATATAACCACAAGGGTTATGGTGTACTAGTTAAGGTCCTAAGGGATGTAGTGTAATATTCCATCTGCCCAAGGTTCATGCCCAAGGTTCGTTTCCAGGCATACACAATAATTCCGACCACAGAGTTTATCAAGAAGGCAATTAGAAAAAACAAGAGAGAACTTTGTACATAGAAGATGGCCAAGTCCTAACCTTTATAAAGGCAATTTATCAATTATCAAGCCGGTAAAAAATTGGTATGTACACAAATGGTCGTTAGACCAGTGATACCCAAATTATCGAAAAGGCCAGAAACACAGCAAGTGTAGGGTTCAAACTTTACCAATAGTGAGGAATGTACTTGACTATTTGTCGTATATAAAATTATATACTTCTGAAAAAAAAATCGCTTTTCCACATATTGAAGAAAAAAAATAGGTCAAATCCAGCCTACAAACGATCACCTCTAGTGAAAAAGACATACAAAGAGCTTACACTTCCAATACAAAATTATGTTACAAAATCGTTCTTTCTATGTGATAAAAATAAGGAAGAAGGTAACTGGGAAACACAAAGAACATCTAGTTTTTAAGATTCATCATCATCATCATCATCATCATCATCATCATCATCATCTTCTTCTTCCTCTGGGAGTTTTATTTCATCCACATCATCAACAGGTCCATCTTCGCTATCATAGTCAACTGGACCTGTTGTTTTTGTATACAAAAAAATGGTAACAATGGCAAGCACACACATGTGGTATAATATAATAATACACAAACATGAAAACCAAATGGAAAAATGTTGTCAAAATTTGTTTAATTTAACATAAGAGATCTTGTGTTTGAATAAAAGCAAACCGAATGGACCAATAAATCCCACACTGAGATAGCTATTCCCTTAAGGCGGATCCTAAGTTTGAATCACATACTTAGGGGCTGTTCGGTTCATTTATCATTAAGTCCTGTATGGATTAAGTTGTCCATATGGATAAAGTCGTCTGTATTGATTCATTTAGATTGGTGTTCAGTTATTGTGCTGAGTAAAACATCTGAACAAATAGAGCTGGATAGTACCATTACCAAGGATATGAGTTGACCCATGAAGCTGAAATTGAACTAAGTTGGCAACAAATAATATTTTAGGTTGCGTTTCGTTTGTAGGATTGGATTGGATTGGATTTGGAATTGAATTCCATCCCAATCCCATATCTGGTTTGAAGGATTTTCTGGATTTGAAATCTCGTGAAATCCCACAAACTTAGGATGTCGAAATCCCATGGGGTGGTTGGCATTTCATGGGATTTCGTATGATTTGTATAAAATAATGTTTTAAAGATGTTAAAAACATTTGTTTTGTAATAATCAATTAATAAAGGTAATTTAATTATTTATAAAAAATGGAATTCAATTCCATTCCAAATCCAAATCCTTCCACGAAATCCAAATCCCTCAAAGCCATTCCATCGAACCAAACACGCCCTTAGTAAATTGTTCAGCAGATTTTCTATGTACCAAGTGAAATTATCATGACTAGATATAGATGATTTACATGGCTGATAAAAATAAAAATAAAATAGATGCTATAGAAGAACATAAGAAGTAAGAAAATGATGTGCTTATTTATTTTCTTAATAAATAGAGAAAATGTCTGAATTTCAGATAACAGCGATTATATGGCACCCTTATTCTAAAAAAACACCAGAGATAGGAAAGCAGTTGTATTCATGATTTTATAAAAACCGAAGAATCAGTAACTTGAGTGATCAAATGAGCTTAAAATAATCCCAGAAAAGTAAGAAATTATACCTCTGGAAATAGATGATGTTGGACTGTGAGCTGGCTCATTCTCATCAAGAATGTACGGAAGTTCTAAAAACTGTAACAAAGCTTCTGTTTGAGGATTACGATTATGTCCTGGAAAAAAAAACAAATGAACACAGTAGTTAGTTAACAAAAGTGCACGGAAATTTACTTGCACCAAGGAAAGATAAACAAGAAACATAGATTTCTCAGTTTTTTTTCTTTTCTTTTCGCTCACAGTTGTTTTAATTAAGATAATTTAGTTAACCTCACTGCAGCAGGGGAAGTTGAATTTGAAACCTCAAATAGGGGCAGACCTTAGCAGAAAAGGTCCATCCCTTGGGGTTACTTAAGTTATTTCACGATATATATATATATATGTACATATATATATGCAATATCAGCAACAAACAAAGAATTAACTGATAAAGACCAGCAGAAGGTGTTAATCTCCAAGAAACTTGATTAAAATAGAGTAAAATGAATCTCAGATAACAAAGGCAAAGAAATGGAAGCAAAAATATGTACTTAGATGTTATCTGGAGTGGATCGAATTCAGTTGCTCTTATGCCGGTAAAAAGCTCAGATGAAAATGTTCAAAGTGATTGCATCAACTAGTGTCCAAATAAACAAGCATGTTATCCTAAACCAATTTGTATAAAATGAAAATCAGAAATGTTCATAATTAACCTAAGTGAACCAATGTCCAATACTAGATAGTGGATATGGATCGCCTGGCTTAATTTAACCTACACAAGGTCAACTCATGTTATCTATACTATACTATAACGCATTTAGGTTTTTGTTCTTAAAAAATCTTAACTTTTCAAGGGTGCAAGTGCAACTAATAAAACATTAAGTATAAATTATTAATGCATATAAAATCTTCCAATTTCAAAAATATTCTTAGTCTGCCGTACTTTAAATGTTAAGAACAAATTTGTTAGAAACCTTTTACTACCCTTAAAAAGAAGGTCAATCAACCAAATAAACAACAGAATATTTGAGAAGTTACTAGCCAGTTTGGAATTGCTTGATGTTGAAGAAAGTATCATGTCCATAACTATATCTTCATCAACTATCATAAAATAGTGACCAAAAACTTTTTAAGTTATTGAGTTCACACCATATCATCCATCTTTGTCACTATTTAAAAACCTCTCTCATTGCATGAAATTGGTGGGCACCATGACAAGTCTTAAAAGTATAGATTCATAAAAAATTACGAGCAAAGCAATATGATATTTCAGTATATATATATATACCATAAAACGTACCATTAGCAACAGTTTCAGAAGAATTGTGGCATGGAACTGTCCGAACAAACTCAAAAGGTTTAGCCCCTCTAGATTGCAGTTTACTCCTTACCCATCGACGACATTCTTCCATGTCAAGCTGTACACCCCTAAAACCAAGAGATGTCACCATCTACTTTTTATCCAAATAATTATAAAAAAAGATGTCTCCTTAAATGTCAATACCCAAAATTGGCACGTTTTGCAGTCAGAGGGAAAACGGAATGGAATCTACGGGTTATTGCTAGCCACTCTTCATCATACTGAATTTCATGTGGCCCAGGGTCTGATTCCACTTCAATAATCTACGCAAATTAGAAATCACGAAAATAAATGTCAAAAGAGACACTCCCAGTTGAAAAGCAAGTGAGCAAGAATATCAAACTGCACCTGCAAAAACTTTCGTCTTGGGATACACTTATCTAGAGCAAGAAATTTTGTTACTGGACCTCCATCCCCATGTTGAACTAAAGCAGCAAACTTGCAATGTAAATGAGCAGAGAACCAGTAAGGAGGTTTCAATTTTTCTAGCAACTCTGCAGCAGGTTTACTTCCCAAAGTTCTGTCATGAATCTGAAGAACAAAACCTTTAAGATGGTCAATTTTGTAGATAGCAAAATACTGCATATATGTAAAGTGTCTTATTGTAGTCTTTTTCATTCTGCAATGCACGGAAAAATAAAACAAAAATCAATGACTGAAAATTTTGATTTTTTTTGCCTTCCCAATGAGTATTAATACATATTGGATCGGTGAAGATATGTGCTATATATATATATATATATATAAAGACCATGTACAAATGAGTTGAGCATAGTGATGGCCAAAATGGAGAGTTGAGCATGCTTCCAATGAAGCAGTGATACTAACTAGTGTCTCAAATGCAATAAGTATCAGCTCAAGCTAAGTCACTCTTAAGAAACAAGGCACAATGTATCCATATTGATGAGGATGAATTTGGTAATGCTTTTAGGTCACATTAAGAGGATGTTATTCAAACCACTGGCCACAATTTACATCACACAAGAATCCCAATTACCTCCTGCTCGAAATGAGGCTTATTGCGGACAAGGTCTTTCCAGTTCCCATGGTCAGTGATGCCAAGGGGCCAATCATGTGAAACGAAAATATCAATAGGTTCCTCAACTTGCATGAGCTTGTGAACATCATATTCCCGCACATGGTACACTGACTTGATATCACTATTGTTATACGGAGGTCTTTCAAAATGTCCTGTTCAAGGAAAAGGAAGGCTGCTAAAATCAGTTTGCTCATATGCATGGATTTGTAATACAAATTAAATCTACCTTTATCCAGTTGTAGGCATACAGGGATCACATAAAAAGCTCTAATTTATGCAAATTTATATTTGAAAATTTCCTTTATAAAGATGGGTGAATAGTTGTAAAAATTTAATTTTTGAACACTTTAGACAAGTTAGGCAGTAGGCACATAACTAACCTAAATGATAATCACGAGACTTGTAAATCCCAGAAAGACCACCAATGCGAATGTTCCCGAACTTGACCACTCCTGCAAATCCTAAATAGTATATATGAGGTGCTGCCCATCCACCATGGTATCTAGATAAACAACTAATATGTTAGTAATCTTCCACAACTTATCAATAAAATATAATAGATCAATGACCAAACTGCTAATTAAAAATATTATCAACAAAAGGAAAGAAGGTTCTCAGTTTGTCATGCAATCTATTTTTGTGTACGCTAGATAAGACACATGCTCTTTTAAAAATCAAACAAAGATAAACAGGTGACGTTTGTTCACTTTCTCTTTTCAGAGTCCGAGGTGGCGGGACCATTACATTTTTTAACTCAAGATCTTGCCTTTGAGCCTTGGGGAAGTGATAATGTTGGTCTATCTTCTGGTGAAAAGCATGTGGAAAAATGATTGAAAATGGTTGCTCAATTTTTATATATTGATATCCAACATACACAATTTATATAGAATAGAAGATACTCGGATTGTAATCCAGAGGTGATACTGTTAGATCAAACTAGTTATGCGAACGGCAGTTATATACCTATTGAACCCAACCTACAAACTTCAATAAACAGATATTAAACACCACAATTCTACTTAATACTGACAGAATCGCAAATGCAAGAGAAGCACAATGAACAAGCCTACGAACGATACTCTAGAAAAGGCGCTAAACAGACAACTAAATACCTGATACAAAATTGGTTAAGCAGGAATTAAGAGTACGCATTAAGTAGTTCAGTTTTAATGTATACAGTTTGTATAACATAGCTTTTAGTGTTAACTATCGACTTTTTGTCAATCAATTTTTTTTAAAAGTGATACACGCTTGAGTGACCTTCCAACACAATCACCTAGCAAGGATTAAAGGACGCTTAAGCAAAAACATAATTTCATGTAACATATAAAATATAACCGTCATATAAGCATATGAGAATAGAGTTTTGGTAACGTATAACATTGATATACTTACTTCTTTGAATTACTAGTTTTAGCGTTTCACTGATACAGTTGCACAAAAAAAATGGTAAGATTCCCTTCAAATTGGAGAAAGTTATAATTGATGAACAGAAGTTCAGAAAAGTCAACTAATTCCTGCTTAAACTTTGAGTTACTTAACTTAACCATTAGTTGCCAATGAATTAATGCACAAAATTCCTAGACGGCCAATTAAGTTGCCCTAACTAACTGAGACAAAGTTTAAAATGCCTAGGTGGCCACTTAAGGAGCCTTACTGCCAACTCAACTTCTTTCAAAATGAAGATACAATGAACAACTAAAAGTCTTTCAGAATCGAGATATTTTAAAATCCGAGAGTTTACATGCTTCTACAATTCCCTACTTCTAATTTCTAAACCGTTAACTCTTAAAACATGCTCGTCAATATATATTATAAGCATACACATCCTACGAAAACTGCTTCCACTCACCCTTAGGCAAATAATTAACTTATAATCTGCCTCTCTTAAGAATTTGTTAGGCCTGAAATACGATAAGCGTACTCTAGAAAAAGGAAAGGGTAATTTGGGAAATTCAATTAGAAGAAATGGGTTGAATTCTATTGTCAAGTAGTGTAGTCAGTTGAGGAGGGGATTGTATAATGATGAAGAAATAAAAATAGGAGTTTGTAAGGAAAAATGGGGTTATCGAGAAGTTTTTTCAGGTGTAACGTGGAGATCCGTAACCTCTCTAAAGTTAGGAAAGTAATAACATTAAATTTCCAACATAATCAACGTTTAATTGCAATTGATTTCATCAAATCATATTAATTGGTATTAGAGCCAGGTTCTGTGGCCATGATAGATGACGACCCGAGCAGAGGAAATTGAAGGCAATTAACCAATTTGGGTGAATTTCAGGAGAAGATCGGCTCACTTGAAGAAAAAGTGGAGTTGTCAGTAATGCAAAAGTTAGATACTATTGCTCATTTGCACGAGGAATCGGCGAGAAGATCAGCGGTCGGAAGTGGCGACGAGGCTAGCGAAGGTGAAAGACGCGGCAGAATTGGCGAAAGAGTTTCACCGACCACAGACCATTCTTCGCAATAAAGGGGCGCATACTGGAGTTGCCGGTATTTGATGGAACTGATCCCAATGGGTGGCTTTTGAGGGCTGACAGGTATTGTGCCCTCAATAAATTGACAGCGAAGAGTGTGTGGAGGTGGATTTGATTTCTTTGAAGGGGATGCACTGAGGTGGTGTTAATGAGAGAACACACAATAACCTATTGTTGTCTGGGATGAATTGAAGCGGTTGTTGTTGATAGAGGTAAAGCAGAGGAATGAAAGCGAGTGATAACCGAGCCAAGTCTTTCAAGGGTTTCCCACCGCATAGATGAGCCTATGAAGGGGGAAATACTAGAAACACTCACCCAAAACAAGAAGGCCGTCCACGAGGAATCCGACAGAATTCCGATAACTATCAATTAAAGAATTGAACTAAAGAGGCAGCAGGGGTTGTGCTAAAGATGTGACGAAAAGTACTGGTTAGGACATCGGTGTAAGAAAAGGGAGTTGAATTGTAATCGTGTTGCAAGAAAATGGGGACGACAATGGAGAAGAGGAAATAGAAGGAATTTGAGGGAGACACAAAATTGACAAACATATGCAGAGAACAAGATATGACAATGTCATCGAATTCAGTGGTTGGTTTCTCCACTTCAAAAACAATGGAGTGTTTGGGACTCAAGAGTAGTCCTACATAGGGGCCAAAGAAGTAGTGAATAGTCAAGGGGTGTGCAAAGGACTAAAGGTATAGACTCAAGGGATTGAGATTTTTGAGGATTTTTTGCCACTAAAGTTGGGGAACTCAGATGTGATTTTGGGCATTCAATAGCTTGCTTCTTTGGGATCCATGAATGTGTATTGGCAAACGCGAACAATGAAGCTCAAATGGGGAAAGGAACGAGTGAAATTAAAGGGCGGTGTACCTTTGGGCAGATCGTTGGTTTCTTTAAAATACATGCTAGAGACCATTAGACAGAATAGACAAGGAGTAGTAGTGGAACTTGGTCAATTGGAGAGGAACTAGAAGGAGCCACAACATAGTACAAATGAAGTGAGGAAGTTAGTAGAGGAGTTTGATGAGGTTTTTCAATGGCTGAAAACACTATCAGCGAAAAGGGGGCGCGGACATGGATTCATATTGAAAGATGGAATAGAAGCGGTGAACGTACAACCCTATAGGTATCTGCAATATCAAAAAGACGAAGTGCAGAAAATGGTGAAAGAAATGTTAGAAGCAGGAATTATCAGACCCAGTCAAAGTCCCTTTTCGAGTCCGGTTTTATTGGTTGAAAAAGAAGACGGAAGTTGGCGGCTTTGCATATATTACACAGTGCTCAATAAAGGAACTGTACCAAAAAAGTTTCCCGTTCATCGATGAGCTTTTGGACGAGTTGCACAAAGCAGCGTGTTTTTCGAAGTTGGACCTTCGATCAAGGTACCACCAGATTCCAAGCCTTGATGAATGTGGTGTTTCGGCCATTGTCGAGGAATACATTCTGGTGCTTTTTGATGACGTTTAGGTGTATAGCAAGTCGGCAGAGGAGCATTGTGCACATTTGAAAGTCGGGTTCCAGCAGTTATTGAAATGCAAACTGTTTGGAAACAAAAAGAAATGGGAATTCAGGAAGATACAACTAGTGCATTTGGGGCTCGTGATCTCCTCGAAAGGACTAGCAATGGGTGGATCGAAAGTGGAGGTGATTTTACAATGGCCAAAGCCAAGATCGATCACACAATCAAGGTCTTTCTTGGGCCTAACCGAGTATAACAGAAAATGTATTCAAGGATATGGGGCAATCCCAAGACGGTTAACAGATTTTCTTAAAAACAGAATTTTGGGTGGAATGAAGAAGCGGCAGAGGCGTTTGAGACACTCGAGAAGGCTTTAGTGCAGGTTCTGTATTATCATTATCAGATTTTCTCAACCCTTTGTGATTGAGACAGACACGTGCTGATGTGGATTGGGTGTGGTATTGATGCAAAACGAACAACCATAGCTTTTCGTAGTCAAGTACCGGGGATGCAAGCACGGCAAAAACCAACGAAAGAGTTAATGGTGATAGTGCTTGCCATTATGAAGTGGCGTCCTTATTTACTTGGTTGGAAGTTCACAATAAGGTCTGATCAGTAAAGTAGTGGGTTGTAGAGCCTCAATATCAGAAATGGTTAGTCAAATTGTTGGGGTAAAATTTCAAGATTGTGTATAAGTCTAGTAAGGGTAATGTGGCGGCAGATGCACTGTCGAGACAGGATTGTGAGTTGTTGTTGATGAGGGGACCACACTGGCGACAACGGGAGGTGGTCAAGGAGAATGTAAGACATGATACGTTTCTCAGATAGATTGTTAAGGACCTCATTAAGGAGGTAAGGGAGCATAAAGGATTCTTTTTATGGTAGGGCCTACTTTGGTACAAAGATAGAGTGGTTATCTCCATAATTCATCGTCAATTACAGTAATATTGGAGGAGTTTCATGCATCACCGATAAGAGGTATTCGGGGGAAGAAAAAACATATCAAAGGGTGGCGTCTGAATTGTTTTGGATGGGTATGAAATCGAATATAAGACAGTTTGTACGTGAAGTCTGCCAACGGAATAAAGCATTGGAGGGTTCACCAGCCGGTATATTGCAGCCCATCGCGTTGTCAATGAAAGAATGGGACGAAGTAGCGATAGACCTTATTGAAGGTTTACCCAAGTCCAAAGGTGTAGATACGATTTTGGTTGTAGTTGATCACTTGATCTATTGAGCAAATGCGCAAATTTCATGGCCTTGAAAGCAGACGGTGACTGGAGTTTCACACAAGAAATAGTCCATTTGCATGGGATCCCTAAGGCAAGATTTTGAGACAGAGACAAGGTGTTTGTGAGCAATTTTTGGAAAAGAAATGTTCAAACTGCAAGGAACCAAGTTATGCTTTACAAGACTTACCAGCCACAGTCGGACGGGCAATCGGAGGTGGTTAATCGATGTTTAGACCAAAATGTTTTGTGGCTGACAAACCGCAACAATAGCGGAAATGGTTAGGTATATCATGGAGCAATCAAGTGCTCACTATTTAAGGCAGTTTAAGGTCGCCATCCACCGGCGTTGCTCAAACACAAAGAGGGTTCTGCGGTAATCCCAGTTGATTGAAGAGATGTTACTAGAAAGGGATAGCATGTTGGATGAACTTCACGTACAGTTGATTAGAGCTCAACAAAAGATGAAGTTACAAGCCGATAAACAACGGCAACAAGTAGAGTTTGCAGTGGGGGAGTTGGTGTTCCTAAAGTCCAACCTTATCGTCAAATGTCATTGCAAGATAGGTGAAATCAGAAGTTGGCAGCAAGGTTTTATGGCCCATTCGAAGTAACAGAGAGGGTAAGTAAGATGGCGTACAGGCTACGTCTACCTCAAACAGCTCGAATACATCCAGTGTTTCATGTGTCTCAATTACAGAAAGCAATCGGGTCGACTTTTTCTTCTATAGAACTTCCTAGTCAGCCAAGTGACGAAGGGGTCTTGGAGGTCGAACCGGAAAAATTGTTGCAATGCAGAACGACAAGGGAAAGAGTATTAGAAGTGCTAATCAAGTGGAAGAACTTGCCACTTTCTGAGGCAACATGGGAAGATTTTGAATTGTTGAATTCTCGATTCCCCAATTTTAACCTTGAGGAGAATGGAGAAAGCTTAGAGGAGGACATTGTTAGGGCTGAAATACCATGTACGTACTCTATAAGAAGAAACGGCAAAAGGGTAACTTGGGAAATTCAATTAAGAGAAATGGGTTGGATTTTGTTGTCAAGTAGCATAATCAGTTGGGGGAGGGGGTTGTATAGTGATGGAGAAATATAAATAAGAGTTTGTGAGGAAAAAGGAGGTTATCGAGAAATTTGCCAAGTGTAACCATGGAGAACCCTAACCTTTCGAAAGTTAGGAAAGTAATAAACATTCAATTTCCAACATAATCAACGTTTAATTGCAATTGTTTCATCAAATCATATCAATGAATTCTATTGCAATTCACCTACATCAAAGCAAATCTCATAATATTCCCAAAGCAGCTTCATATATGACCTACTTTGGAATCATCCTAGCAAACCTAACATCCAATCGTAAACTATCATCGGTAATGAAGCCTGTGTGATAACAAAATTCACATTTCCATTGAAGTAAAAGAGTCCCAAATAAATAAACCTTAATACCTAGTATTTATTTCAGAGTTCCACCACACCCAGACCAGTAAAGATAACAATGGCATCACGTTTTTACCCGATCCATGGAAAGAAAGAAGCCAAGATTTTCCAAGATCAATGTAGCACGGTAAGAGATAGAAATCACCATGTTCTTGATATCGAATCCTCAACATAGTTAAATAACATAAGCGAAAAGAAAAATAGTAGAAAACCAACAATTAGGCATGGTAGAGCATCAAAATAAATATCCTTCTTCAATAGCAATAACATGAAGTAAAGACAAAAACACTCACAATTCCCAGAGATAATTGGATGCTTCATGATTTCCTCCGATGAATATAGTCGGAAATGGAGCTACTTTTTCTCCCGAGTAGTACCTCCAAAAAGAATTCATGCTCCTGTATTTAGGTGGTACACTTAAGCTTTCCAAATCCTTCTCATTCCTAACAGCCTGGTCAAAGAACACTATCTCAGATTGACACTCTTTCATATAGACATACAGTTATGATCAAAAGGTTTTAAACGTGTATTTAAACACTTAAAGAATAATAATAATAAATAATAACTACATGTGTTTGGCATTCAGAAAAAAATTCATACAGATAGTGAAACAAAGACCTGTTCAAATACCACCGAAAAATATCTGCTATTAACAATGAAAATCAAATGAAGGCAGCAACTTCACACTGTTTATATACAGAAGAAATAAAGAAGAAAAATAAGAAAGAAAAACAATTTTTAAGCAATCCACAATTTTCAGGTTCTAAAAGCATGGTCAAAAAAGAGCAGTATCATGGGTAAACATTATTCATATGTTGATCATGAAAATGTTTTTAATAAAACAAAAGAACGTCCGTTAGGCTTCAACCAAGCTCTTAAATGTAACAAATGAGGGCAATGGCAGATGTTTCTATTAACAAACGTCATATTATTCATATTGGGAGAAGGAGCAATAAAGGAAAAGTAAAAAAGTACTGCTCCTCTCTTATCCTTTGCTTTTTTTTGTTTTTTGAGTTGTTCGCTTTTTTTTTGTTTTTTGATTTTTTTCTGCACATAACGATTGCCATTGATATTTACTACAATTGCAAGTGAAATAACAAGGGAAAAAAGATCCTAGTGGAGCCGTGTAATGTGGATGAATAACAAATGATATAAACCCAATAAAGAGAAGACAAACCTCAAACTAGTATATGGTAAGAGTAAACAACTTGATTTATAAAACAGACTTTAGAAAGAAAGTTGAAATAATGTAGTGCTAACCTGGAAATCACCACAACAAATTAGAAGATCAATTTTTGTCCTCTCAGCTTCTTGTAAATGCAAGAGAGTTGCATAAACATTATCCAAATCCCCATGCATGCATCCTTCTATTGCGATTTTCATCGATATCTGTAAGTCAAAAGAATTGTGAACTTGTGATCATCCATGAAATAATAAATTGGTAAAAATAAAACCAAGGCTAATTTGAGTCATTATATACAGGTGATCAATGGACAAAACATGAGAAATTGTAGTGTTAATCTCTCGTTATAACCTATAACAAGTAAAGAAACAATGTAAAAAAAGATCAGAAATCAGAAAGGCTACTGCTTTTATATACACAAAGTACAGAACATTTTGAAAAAGGCAAGGCAGTGACCATGTAATCTCTCCTAACTAATTGAGTGACCAAACTTTTGTTTAAAATCAAAATCAATTGACTCGTGCCATGCATCCATCGGTGCACTTCACTTATGCTAGAAGAAAGGCACGTAAAGGAGGTAATTAGGGAACACTATGAAGAAATAAGAGTAGTAGTATTTGTTTTGCAAATAGCAGTAGATTATAATACAGTAAATGCTAAATGCATGTTTGACCAATAAGTTCTCCAAAAAAGTTCTAGATAAAAAAAGTAAATGTTAAATGTTATACATACAGGGCATAGGAAAGCTACTGTACATGAACATAATCCAAAGGACCAAATGTCACTCAACAAGTTGAAACTAATAATTCTAGCATTTGAAAATTGAGCAAGTTCATTGTGAAGCCATAAAGAGAACCCTCTAAATAGTTCGTTAGTTTCCAACAGCTAGTGTAAAGAAGCATCATCATTGCAGTATATCATGATTCATGTGGTATTGAAAACATAAAACCATTCACCATATCTGGTAATGAACCATCAAAGGGTGGACATAATGATTGATCTAGAGTTTTCTACAATCAATGCCGGCGTGAAACAAAGATATGTGGGCATCATCTAATAAACTTCTTGTTTGAGACATATACTCAAACACATCATATGCATCAAATTGTAACATCTCCATGTGCAGCATTACAGCATGGCACGTTGCAAACAAACATCAAAGCTATCACAATTTTTTAGTCAAACCAAAAACAAAGAGGAATGCAATGCAAAATAAAGAGAAATCAAGATACCAAAAGAAATGCAAATAAAGAGAAATCGAGAGGAAACGAGCAAAGCTGCAAAAGAACTGACCTAGAACGAAATAGCAGAGACGAGAAATGGAGCGACTAGCGAAGAGAAGAGATACCAGAGACAACTTGGACTTCAATTTGGAGAAGATGGTGTGGGTTCAAAGGGGTTATAAGCGGGTTTATGGTCGATCGAGACTCAGAAGGGGGTGTTAACTTATGTCCTTTTTGTTAAAATGCTTTATCAAATAATAGTGGATGGGTTTAAATGTTATAATTACTTATTTAATTTATTTTACAAGACTCAAAACTTCACGGTAAATTACTGTAAAGATAAAAAAAAATCAATGTTTTCATGAAACCATTTTTTTACGCTTGAAACTTTACAACAAAACACTTTGAAGGTAACATTTATAATGTTTTTACTTTGAAGGTTTGTATTTTCTTTATCTTCACATTCATTTGTTCTATAAAATTATGGTCTCACAGGTTTCACGAAAATAAGTTGGTCTCACGTAAACCCAACCCTATATTATATTTTTTTTGTTTTTTTATTATGTCCACATAAATAATCATATTTGAATAAAAATATTTTTTTTATAAATAATAAAATTATAATTATCTTATTAATACTTTCAAAATAAACTCAATATTAAATATTTTTTAATTTAATCATGTTATTCAATCTCATGAATACATAAGAATTAATTTGTTTTATATACTTACATTTTATTTTTATTCGTTAACATAATAAAAATAAATTATCATCAACTGACTAAAATACATTAAAAATATGTTTTTTGTTATAAATTATATCATTATTATTTTGTAGTCCATATCTTCAAAATAAGCTTACGAGTAAACTACGATTTCCGTCTCTATGGTTTGACAAAGATTGCAAATTCCGTTCCTGTGGTTTTAAAATTACTATTTGCGTCTCCATGTTTGTAATTTATTGATGTTTTCGTCCCCATGGTTTGTAATTTGTTGTTGTTTAAAAATCCCTCATCTAATCTAGAGGTATTTTAGTCTTTTTTTTTCTTTTTAGGTTTATTAGATATTTTTTTGGTTTCCTTTTTGATATTTTTGTCTTTTTGATTTAATAAAACTATATATTTTTTGATAAAAAAAATTATATTATTTTGATATTGTTTATGATAAAAAGATTAAATATTTTGCATACATTTTTTTTCTTCATATTTTTGGTCATTATAGTTTTAGTATCTTATTAATTCGATTTATGGCACTAACATCATTCAAGTACAAACCTTTGAGTACCCTGCACGCGATAATATTGTAACACCCCACCTTTAGTAAAAAAAAATGTAAAGTATGTATATGTGAAAGGGCTGATAAATTGAAGGTGTAAGAAGTAGAGGGAGGGAATGTGTATTATCCTTGGTCAAACCAACTCAAAGTGGGGTAACCACTCCCTCTTTAATTTCCGCAGGGAGAGAGGAAAGAGAAGGGGGAATACTCCTTTTTCATGTTTATCAAATAGAAGAAAAGAAGGAAACCCTTTTTGCTTCTTCTGGAGGACCCACGAACAAAAAGAGAGAGAGAAAGAAAGTTGGAGCAGTTTGAAGTCACAAGAACTTCGGTTGGAGTAGCAAGTTTGAGAGGTTAAAGTCACCATTGAAGGTAAGCGTTAATTCCTCCATAGTTTTTGTGTTTTAAAGTCTGTTTGATTGAAAAGCATAGAAGAGATTGAACCCGGTGGAAAGGTGGTCATGGCCACAGTTCTTCCCGATGTAAGAGTTGGACTCCGGTCAGTTATATATGTGAGAATGTAGCAACCATGGTTATACAGATGTATATATATATATATATATATATATATGGATGGTTGAGTCATGTGGGTATGGTGCAAAGGAAGAAGAAAAGAGTAAAAGAGAGCAGAAGAAAAGAAAAGAGAGAGAGAGAAACAAAAGTAAGACCATGATGTCATGGAGTTACTGGACAAAACAACTTGTTTTGGTAGTCATGCATGCACATGCATGTTTCTGTGGCATAGGAGAGATTCACGATGACATATATAATCTATGCATCATTAATAGTTGTCATTAATAATAGTAATTGGCATTTACTATTATATAATAGAGTGGAATTAATAAGGTTTGGGAGTTGTCAAGTAAAAATAAATAAATTAGTGCATGGGTTTGTTATAATCCTTATTCGTCAGGATTAGTTTTATTAGTATTTTAGCTTAACATCGAAACTCCTAAATTTATTGTTAGGTATTCGGTTCATAGAGAATTTACAGAATTCTACCGTTGCTCAAGTATTCAACAGTTCAGGTGAGTTTTCATGACTCGTTTCCCCAAGGGGAGGATACACGATTAGTTTAGTTACAGTATATGTAATTTATTTATTACACAGTTATTATTTAAACTGCTTGGTATGTTACAGTTTATTATTGTTATTGTTGTTTTACGTTATTTATGAAAGAATATTTTGTTAGTCCGAGAGACGCAGTCAAGCTCAGTATTTTTCAGAACTTGTTACCCGTTGGGAACAATTATGTTGCTCAGTTCAGTGTGTGTGCCATTTGGCACCTATAGAAAAGTGAATGGAAGAAGCTTATGATTGATCAGTTTATCAGTTATATACTTGGTTAATAGTTGTAACTCTTATGTTATTATACACTGCTAAAAGTTAAGTTGTTTCAGTATTTCATGAACTCACTTAGCCTTGTAAGCTAACCATGTCGTGTATCTCAGGAGGCACTCATGTGGGATCTAGCAAAGGGAAATAGTCGGCGTAGTTCGTCAGTTTGCTCAATCACTAGGATGGTTTTCATTTCTTTTTATGATGTAATAAATAGTCCGGTATGGGACGGACTAGTTGGTTCACTTTGTTTTCCTTAGTTTCAGGCTTCCGCTATTAGCTTGACTTTGATGTATTTGACGTATGGTTTAGACGTTTATTTTATTTTTAGCACTTTTGTGGCTTATTTTCAGTAATACCTTCCGGGGTCTAGGGAGGGTGTTACAAGTTGGTATCAGAGCTGTAGTTCAAGAGAAATAGGTTATGATATATAGCCTAAGCTTGAACTGTTAGATGTTAAAATGAGGCCTCAGTATAGATTCCACTATGCAATGCACGACATAGTCGGAGCACAATAGGTAATAATACAACCTTGCATTGAGCACAATAGTAGAGTTAGACAAGAGAACTAATTTCCCTTTTAGTGGTAGTAATTAATATTAGCTGTAAAAGACGTTGTTTCATCGTAATTGTTATGTTGTTGCAGTGAGGAACCGAGGTTCCATTAATTGATCGGTTAAAGGGACCAAGGTCCTAGTTATTGAATGATTATTGGAGAACCAAAGTTCTATTTGGTAATGTTTTCAAGATTAGTATCTGCACATATATACGCATGTGCCTTGCGCGTGAAAATAATAATATAATAGTAGTGTGATTCATTTATTTAATACTGAATTCTGTGTATTTATAGTTCAGAATGGTGACTAGAGGTTCAGTACGTACAGCCACAGCCAGCACTGAGAATGTTGGGGCATCAGCTCAGCCATCAGTTGGTAGGGGCCGAGGTCGAGGCCGAGGTCAAAGTAGGGTTGCAGCTCCAGCCCCATCTGTGCAAGTAAGTGCAACTAGCGGACGAGGTCGTGGTAGGCCTCCTGGAACAGGTCGAGGGCGGCACCCATTACGGATGAGATGCTCACGGAGAAGATAACTCGGGTACTACAAGCTACATTGCAGGATGTTGGCGGCCATCGCGGCCGGGGGTTGAACGTCCAATGAGTCCGCCACGAGTGGAGAGGACTGATGATAATATTAGAACCGAAAGCAAGAAAGGATGCAGCTACAAGAGTTTCAGTTGTACACGCCCTAAGGAGTTTCATGGTGAAGAGGGTCCAATGGCCTTGATGAACTGGATAAATAAGATTGAAAGGTGTTTCAGCATTTGTGAGTGTGCGCCTGAGCAAAAAGTTAAATTTTTGTTGCAACCACATTCTGTGATGCAACACTACACTGGTGGAATTTAGAAGAATCAGTTAGAGGTGAAGCTGGAGTTTCTACAATGACTTGGGAACAGATGAAGGAGCTCATGACTGAAAAGTACTGCTCCAGGGTTGAGGTTAAGCGTTTGGAGACCGAGTTTCTGCAACTAGAACAAGGTGATAATACAGTTCAAGAATATGTGAACTTATTTACTGAGAAGTCCAAATTCGCTTCCCATCAAGTGGCTACTGAGCAAAGGAAGATAGACCGATTCATAGACGGTCTTAGAACTGATATTCGTAGGTATGTGGAAGTGTCTGCTCCCAAGACATTCGTCGAAGCAGTTGAGATGGCAAAGACAACAGAGAAAAGTAGTAGTCCAAAGATGGCACCAAATAAAGAGGGAAAACGTAAGTGGGAAGGGCCCAGTAAAGGGTCCAAGCAAGCTAAGGCCAGTTCAGGGCCAATAGTCAAGGCGAGTGGTACAGGGTACCCGCCATGTGCTAAATGTGGAAGACGACATCCCGGAGAATGCAAAGCTGGTAGTCTTGGTTGCTTCCGTTGTGGGAAGCCAGGACACTCTATGAAGGATTGTACAGGTAGTCGTGCCTGTTTTGAATGTGGCTCAACCGAGCATCTTAGAAACGAGTGCCCAATGGTACAAAGAGGTCAAGTCGGGACGGTCAAAGCCATTTCCGATGGTTTGAGAAAAGGCTTAGCTAATAGGAAAGTGGTTCCTAAGGCTAAGGGTCGAGCATATACCATGACCTTGGAAGAAGCAAAGGAGACACCCGATGTTGTGTTAGGTACGTTTCCTGTCAACAACGTCCTTGCTCATGTTTTATTTGATTGTGGTGCAACTAGGAGCTTTGTATCTTCTGCTTTTCGCCACTACTTGAATAGAAGTGCCAGTAAGTTAAAAGGAATTACATTGTAGAAACGGCCGACGGTGGTCAAATCAGCATTAAGGAAATCATTGAGGATTGCACGATCAATATAGATGGTAGAGACTTTCCCGTTAAGTTAATGCCTATGCGCCTAGGTGGTTTTGATATAGTATTAGGCATGGATTGGTTGTCAGAAAACCATGCTCAAATTGTTTTCAATCAAAAGATGGTCCAAGTACGAACTCCGTCCGGAGAGACCATCCACATGTATGGAGATAAAAGAAAGAACGAGATAGGTGTCATTTCAGCAATCAAGGCAAGCAAGTGCCTTAGGAAAGGGTGTATGGCATATTTAGCCCATGCCATTGATGTGAAGTGGGAGAAGCAAGCTATTGCAGATGTGCCGATTGTGAGAGAGTATCCAGAGGTATTTCCTGAAGATTTGCCTGGACTACCACCGGAACGTCAGGTTGAGTTCAAGATTGAGTTAATGCCAGGGACAACACCGATTGCTAAGTCCCCATATAGGTTGGCACCAACCGAGATGCAAGAATTGATGAAGCAACTACAAGAGCTTTTGGATAAGGGCTTTATCCGTCCTAGCTCATCACCATGGGGTGCACCTATCTTATTTGTTAAGAAGAAGGATGGATCGATGCGCATGTGCATCGACTACCGAGAGCTAAACAAGGTTACTATAAAGAATCGGTACCCTTTACCGAGGATAGACGATTTGTTCGACCAGCTACAGGGCTCAAGTTATTTTTCAAAAATTGATTTGAGGTCAGGATACCACCAGCTGAAAGTACGAGATGAAGATATTCCGAAGACAGCATTTAGGACGAGGTACGGTCATTACGAGTTCCTCGTAATGCCGTTTGGTTTGACAAACGCGCCAGCTGCGTTCATGGACATGATGAACAAGGTGTGTGGACCGTATTTAGATAAATTTGTTATTGTCTTTATTGACGATATCCTTATCTATTCAAAGAGTCCGGAGGAACACACAGCACCTCAGGTTGATCTTAGAACTATTGAAGAAGGAAAAACTGTATGCCAAGTTTTCCAAGTGTGAGTTCTGGATTCGTGAAGTACAATTCCTGGGTCATGTGGTTGACAAGAGTGGCATAAAGGTTGACCCAACAAAAATTGAAGCGGTGATGGATTGGGAACAACCTAAGACCGCTACTGAAATACGAAGTTTCCTTGGACTAGCAGGTTACTATAGAAGGTTCATACAAGATTTCTCCAAAATAGCAACCCCATTGACAGCATTGACTAAGAAGTCCATCAGGTTTGATTGGGGTGAGAAACAAGAAGAAGCTTTCCAGCTATTGAAAGAAAAGTTGAGCAGTGCTCCCATCCTATCTTTGCCAGAAGGGTCAGAAGACTTTATGGTCTATAGTGATGCCTCAAAGTTGGGACTAGGCTGTGTATTGATGCAAAGAGGCAAGGTGGTCGCCTATGCATCACGCCAATTGAAAGAGCATGAGAAGAAGTATCCTACTCATGACTTGGAGTTAGCAGCAGTAGTTTTCGCCCTCAAGATTTGGAGGCACTACCTTTATGGTACAAAGTGTGCCATTTACACAGATCATAAGAGCCTCAAGTATTTGTTTGACTAGAAGGAACTCAACATGAAGCAGAGACGATGGATGGAGTTGCTAAAAGACTATGATTGTGTGATACACTACCATCCAGGAAAGGCGAACGTGGTTGCCGATGCTTTAAGTAGGTAAGAAAGACCGAAACCAATTAGAGTTCGAGCAATGCGGATGGATATCCGTCTCAACTTAAAGGATCAAATTCGAGAGTTACAGCAGGAAGCACTTAAAGAAGGGAACGTTAAGAAAGAAAGGATGACTGGTCAAGTCAAACTTTTAGCAACCGACTCCGATGGTGTATGGAGGTTTCAGAATAGAATATGGATTCCGAAAATGGGGGAGACAAGAAAACTAGTACTTGATGAAGCACACAAGTCCCGATATTCGATACATCCTGGCAGTGACAAGATGTACAAGAGCTTAAAAGAAGGTTAATGGTGGCCAGGGATGAAGAAGTCAGTAGCACAATACATGGAGAGATGTCTTACTTGTCTACAAGTAAAGACCGAGCACCAAAAACCATCAGGCAGTCTGCAGCAAATGGAGATACCAGTGTGGAAGTGGGAGAGGGTGACAATGGACTTTGTAACTAAGCTCCCGAAGACCCTAAGGGGGCATGATGCCATTTGGGTTATCGTCGACAGACTAACAAAATCAGCTCATTTTCTGACAATAAGCGAGAAGTACACGGTAGAGAGGTTGGCCCGGATATATGTCAGTGAGATAGTATCAAGGCATGGAGTGCCGTTGTCGATCGTTTCGGATAGAGATTCAAAGTTCAGATCAAGGTTTTGGACGAGTTTCCAGCGTGAGATGGGAACCCGATTGAATTTGAGTACCGCCTATCATCCACAAACAGACGGTCAAAGTGAGCGAACCATTCAGACTCTTGAAGACATGCTTAGAGCATGTGTAATTGATTTTGGTGGTAGATGGGATGATCATCTGCCATTAGTTGAGTTTTCCTATAACAATAGCTACCATGCTAGCATTCAAGCAGCACCATTTGAAGCATTGTATGGAAGAAAATGTAGAACCCCAGTTTGTTGGACCGATATTTGGGAAAAGTAGCTAGCTGGGCCGGAGATAGTCCAACAAACCTCAGACAAAATAATTCAAATTCGTGATAGACTGAAAGTCGCGCAAGATAGACAAAAAAGTTATGCAGATAAGCGGCATAGGCCACTAGAGTTTGAGATGGGTGATAAGGTGATGCTAAAGATATCACCATGGAAGGGCCTTTTTAGGTTTGGAAAACGAGGGAAGTTGAGTCCAAAGTATGTTGGACCTTTTGAAATCACTGCAAGAGTTGGCCGAGTAGCTTATCGACTGAAATTGCCAGAAGAACTCCAAGGCATTCATGACACATTCCATGTGTCAAACTTGAGGAAGTGTCTAGCAGACGAGACGACAACAGTGTCGTTCAAAGATATTCAGATAAACGATAAGTTGAGCTACGAAGAAGAATCAGTACAGGTGATAGATAAAAAGACTAAGACTTTGAGAAACAAAAGCATTCCCCTAGTGCTTGTAAAGTGGAGGTTCCACAAAGGGTCAGAAATGACGTGGGAACCCGAGGCAGAGATGAGAGCAAGGTATCCTCAGTTATTCCAACCCGATGCAAATTTCGAGGACGAAATTCTTGTAAGAGGGGAAGAGTTGTAACACCCCACCTTTAGTAAAAAAAAGGTAAATTATGTATATGTGAAAGGGCTGATAAAGTGAAGGTGTAAGAAGTAAAGGGAGGGAATGTGTATTATCCTTGGTCAAACCAACTCAAAGTGGGGTAACCACTCCCTCTTTAATTTCGGCAGGGAGAGAGGAAAGAGAGGGGGGAATACTCCTTTTTCATGTTTATCAAATAGAAGAAAAGAAGGAAACCCTTTTTGCTTCTTCTGGAGGACCCACGAACAAAAAGAGAGAGAGAAAGTTGGAGCAGTTTGAAGTCACAAGAACTTCGGTTGGAGTAGCAAGTTTGAGAGGTTAAAGTCACCATTGAAGGTAAGCGTTAATTCCTCCATAGTTTTTGTGTTTTAAAGTCTGTTTATTGAAAAGCATAGAAGAGATTGAACCCGGTGGAAAGGTGGTCGTGGCCACAGTTCTTCCCGATGTAAGAGTTAGACTCCGGTCAGTTATATATGTGAGAATGTAGCAACCATGGTTATACAGATGTATATATATATATATATATATATATATATATATATATGGATGGTTGAGTCATGTGGGTATGGTGCAAAGGAAGAAGAAAAGAGTAAAAGAGAGCAGAAGAAAAGAAAAGAGAGAGAGAAACAAAAGTAAGACCATGATGTCATGGAGTTACTGGACAAAACAACTTGTTTTGGTAGTCATGCATGCGCATGCATGTTTCTGTGGCATAGGAGAGATTCACGATGACATATATAATCTATGCATCATTAATAGTTGTCATTAATAATAGTAATTGGCATTTACTATTATATAATAGAGTGGAATTAATAAGGTTTGGGAGTTGTCAAGTAAAAATAAATAAATTAGTGCATGGGTTTGTTATAATCCTTATTCGTCAGGATTAGTTTTATTAGTATTTTAGCTTAACATCAAAACTCCTAAATTTATTGTTAGGTGTTCGGTTCGTAGAGAATTTACAGAATTCTACCGTTGCTCAAGTATTCAACAGTTCAGGTGAGTTTTCATGACTCGTTTCCCCAAGGGGAGGATACACGATTAGTTTAGTTACAGTATATGTAATTTATTTATTACGCAGTTATTATTTAAACTGCTTGGTATGTTACAGTTTATTATTGTTATTGTTGTTTTACGTTATTTATGAAAGAATATTTTGTTAGTCCGAGAGACGCGGTCAAGCTCAGTATTATTCAGAACTTGTTACCCGTTGGGAACAATTATGTTGCTCAGTTCAGTGTGTGTGCCATTTGGCACCTATAGAAAAGTGAATGGAAGAAGCTTATGATTGATCAGTTTATCAGTTATATACTTGGTTAATAGTTGTAACTCTTATGTTATTATACACTGCTAAAAGTTAAGTTGTTTCAGTATTTCATGAACTCACTTAGCCTTGTAAGCTAACCATGTCGTGTATCTCAGGAGGCACTCATGTGGGATGTAGCAAAGGGAAATAGTCGGCATAGTTCGTCAGTTTGCTCAATCACTAGGATGGTTTTCATTTCTTTTTATGATGTAATAAATAGTCCGGTATGGGACGGACTAGTTGGTTCACTTTGTTTTCCTTAGTTTCAGGCTTCCGCTATTAGCTTGACTTTGATGTATTTGACGTATGGTTTAGACGTTTATTTTATTTTTAGCACTTTTGTGGCTTATTTTCAGTAATACTTTCAGGGGTCTAGGGAGGGTGTTACAATATTTTAATTGTTTTTTCCTCATGAGGGACCAAATAATTAAATCTTTATAGAACTAAACAATTAACTATTTTTAGACAATTTTTATCAAATAAACATATGTGATTTTATTAATAGAACGTATAACTATTTGGTCTCATAAATCATTCAATTATATCAAACAAATGTATATCTCATATACAAATTTTACAATAAGTTTATAAAATAACATTTGCAACAAGACTTCTTAAAATAAACCGTCCAATTAATTTTTTTATACAACATTTTTATATAACGTCTTTTCGGAGTTTATATGAAGTTAAAAAAAAAAACTCTGAACTTTCACAGCAAAAACACTGCGAAGGTTACCTTCATAGTGTTGGAATATGCTCATGTCATAATACATAATTATATGGCTACACATGAGCCTATATGGGTCACACACATATACATTATGATACCACTTTAATGTAATTATTGTATTTACATTAAATAATTAACCTAAGTAACATGGGGTAATTAAGTTTGACTTAATGGATTTATATTAAGTTAATAGCTGGCTCATTATACTTAATTAAATCCTAGACCCATAAAGGTTTAGTAGGGAATTCATTTAAAGACCCAAGGAGCTTTAGGGTTTATTTATATATAGATATTAATAAACCTAATGAGGCTAACCCTAATTCTCGCCTCCCCTTTTCCTAAAATCGGCCCCCACCCTAGACCTCTTTAGGGTTTTCTCGTTTTAATCTTCAAGCCCGATTCTTGATTAATCGAGGCTTCAAGATCCGTTACTAAGGAGGACTAGCATCCGTTACTAAGGAGGACTAGCACCCGATTCTTGTATGTTTATTTATGTATTTTTGCACCAATCACCAACACATAGTGTTTTGTCGTGAAGGTTCTATTTAGGTTTCATGGGTGTCACGAAAACAGACTAATCTCATGTGATTTCAAATATATATAACGTATATAGATACAATATTTTTATTATTTTTTGAATAGTTAGCATTCTCGTTTGAACCTTCCTCTCTATGTATAGGGAAGGGTTCAAACGAGAACACCTTCATTTTACGAGAACGCGAGAACACCCATTTACTATAGAGAATCATCTGCGATACTATTATTCCATCACATATGATACAAATGTGATACTAAATCAGAGATGCGGATGATTTTTGGCGCGATCTAGGTTACTGGCCAAGTCCTTATTGCACCACTAAACTCCATCACATATATTATCACATGTGATAAGGATGTATTTGATGTGATACTATAATCAACCAAAACCATCATATGTGATATTATATGATAGACGCAAACGATCTTTGGTGCGACCTAAATAGCAAGGCACATCATCCGCACACCACCAAGTCCCCTCTCGTGTATTATCACATGTGATAAGAGTGTTCTCGCGTTCTCGTAACCACCTATATGTGTGTGTGTGTGTGTGTGTGTGCGGGGTTGGGTTCCGGTAAGAAGTGAAGTTATGGTGAAAAGTGAAGTTATGGCGAGAAGGGTAAGAAGGGATCTCCACCCTTGGATGCACATTAGGATGAGATGCACCGAGATGAGATACACCGAGATGCACTGGATCAATCCCCGTACCAAGCACGATTCATATGTGGGTTTGAGATTAAAAATGATCAAGGGTCAAAGTCCCTTCTTACGCTTCTCACATTAACTTCATTTCTCACACGATCCCATCCCTATACATGCATGTGTGTATGTATGTATGTATGTATGTATGTATGTATGTATGTATGTATGTATGTATGTTGATGATTGATGTCTTGATGATGGTGGTAATGGATATGCATGGCCCTAAACCAGAAACAAGTCATGAAAAAAAGCCCTCTTTCCAAATTACATAACCCCTTGGTGTTCTACCAACCATCTAAAAACGCATAGTTACTTTACTCAACCTCATGGCAAATCCACCAAACATCACACTAAACATTGGTTCCACCTTGTCTAATAGTAATAAACCTTATATATAATAACCCCATGTAATCAACTAGAAAGGCTATGCTTTTGAAACCCGTTTTAATATAAAATAAAAAAGTCGAGCCTTTTAAATATCCCAGTCTTTGAATGTAAAAATTAGGCCAACGAGGCTTTTTAAAAAAGTAATCTGGCTTGATCACGCAACTCGAGCTTACTAGGCTTGGACTTTTTTGGGCTAGGCTTCAAGTATGGACTTTTTTGTATATCTCTCAGCAACTAGAGATGGTCAAATAGGCCCAGCCTGCCCACCCGGTCCTGGGTTGGGACCGACTTGAGACCGGTAACACTTTTCATCAAAAAACAAGACCCATCCTTCATTTTTTTTATAAAAAAAATTATACGTATTTCTAACTTTGTAAGTGAATTTGATAGAATATAATAAAACGTATTTTTTAGGTGCATTTGATTGAAAAACAATTTCAGAACTATAAAAAATATCTTTTAAGTGTATTTGAATGACCCAATTATATATTTAAAGCATATTAGAATACCATTTTTGTATTCTTTATGAGAAATTCGATTTTTAAAATAAATAAATATTGGGACTGATTTAGGTCCGACCCAAGACTGGTTCTCATAATCGGGCCTATATAAGCTTAACCAAGCCAAGAAAATTTGGTCGGACCCGTTACAGCAAAGAGGATTTGGGACCGAGACTGATTTGGACCCGGCCCGGCCAGGACCGGTTTTTGGCCATGTCTACTTGCAACCATAAAGAAAATGTCACACTTTTGAATGATCAGAGACAACCCGAAAGCCGAATTAGCAACATGAATCAATAAACAAGAGATCAATTGAATTTTAAGTTTTTAACCCATCAAGCTAGCATAAAATGATGCCGTATTCGTCAATAATGCATCACCTAGTTTTTACAGCCATATTTTCGTCACTTGTATTCAGGGGTAAATAGTAAAAAGAAATAACGCTATTTTTTCATCCCAGTAACAAAGTCGAAAGTATTTCTCCCATGGTCTTATCGGACGTTTCACCTTCATTTTCCACTTCGATACCATTCTCGAGCACAGCAGCATCAAGTACCAGTTTCCTTTTCGCAATCTCGTACACATTCTCATCAACCGTATCCTTTGTTACCAACCTTTAATCATATCATCACATGAGAGTTTTAGGACACAAGAAACCACATGGTCATTTGACCTTAAACCTCCACGGAGGTCATCATGCCTCACAAAAGGTGAAAAATGTGAGTTTTGACTGTATATCACTATTGGGTCAGGTTCATCCGGATGATATGCACATGTGCATACAGTTTTTCATTTTTTTTGTGGTTCACATGTGCATACCAATTTGACTGAACTGCAAAGAAATGAAAAACTGAGGGACACCCTAGTAACTGTTCATCTGGATGGTATGCACATGTGCATACAAGTAATTTGTAAGCAATTTGTCCCGTGCATATACAAAAAAAACCAAGAAACAACTTCAATTACTTGTATGCACATGTGGATACCTTCCTAGTAACTGTTCATATCGATGGTATGCACATGTGCAAACAAGTAATTTGTAAGCAATTTGTCCCATGCACATGCATAAAAACCAAGAAACAACTTCAATTACTTGTATGTACATATGGATACCTTCCGGAGATGAATGGTTACCAGGGTGTTCCTCAGTTTTTCATTTTTTAGGGGGTTTTCCACTAACCTTCCCTCTATCACTATTATACTAGAAAGGTACATACATGTGTGTGCATGCGATGCAGCAGAATGTAAAAAAAATATATTGTTTTAAATTTAATTTTTTAAAGAATTTTTGATTTTTCGGAAATGGGTCAATTATTAGATGAGGTCCAAAAAATCACAAATATTATGTTGTTTATTTGATTAATTAAGCTTATATTTGGGAAAGGTAATAGAGGTTTCTAAAAACTCTGTTCTTAACATTTAAATAAAAGGAAACAATTATTTTCGAAACTAAAATATTTCGTATGCATTAATAATTTATATTTAATGTTTTATAAGTTGTACTCGTGAAAAATTAAGATATTTCAAGAACAAAAAGATGCTTTATAATATAATATAATATAAAATATAAATACTTCCAAACAAAGGCCAAGAAAGAGTTAGGGAAAGAAAGAAAGAGAGATGCACCTATAAATAGTAACTGGTTTGGTTTGGCCGATTCGGTGACAACGGTCTTCGGCTTGACGATCAATCTGAGGATTAAAATCCATGTCATGTATGATGACGGTATCAGCTCCAGTCAGGTTCAGTCCCTGCCCTCCAGCCCTTGTTGACAACAAGCATGCAAATATAGAAGTGTCGTTATTGAATGTGTCCACGATTGTTTGCCTTTCTGTTACCTGAGTGCTGCCACGAAAAAATAACATAAAATGAACAAAATATTTGTGCATATATATAATTGAAAAGAATTATTCAGCCATGGTTATATAGATAATATCAGAACAGAAAATTTTAGAAAGAAAGAAAAAAATGGCATAAATTTCATGACCAGTGACTATTCCTTATAGGTGAAAAAAATACCCTTCAATAATAATGGGTACATTGGTTTATATACTTCTCAAAAGGGTAAATTGCATTAAAAGGAAACCAACTTCTTGTGTTTTGAGGCCCTAAAAGTAAATTTTACAAATAATTAAGGGTCTCGATGAACTTTTTAACAAGTAACCGATGAATTTTGCTGATGTGATGTGACCATGATGTGGCTAATAAATAATTCTGGTTTAGCATATTTCAATTTTTTTTATTGCTAACATCACGATGTGGTGAAAGTTTTGTTGGAAAAGAGGACATCTAAACCTTTAATTATTTGTAAAGTTTACTTCTAGGTCCTAAAATTTAGGTTTAGAATGTTGGTTCCACAAAACAAGAATAAACCCAAAGTTGGTTCCATTTTGGTGCAAACTTTTCCTTCTCAAAAGCATAAATTTCAAAACCCATGTTCAGAAAAGTACTAGGTTTAAATCCATAAAATGAAAAAAATAATATTCTCTCCATAGTCATTATATAGATAGATCTATCTTGAAGAAAAGAGTATACAATGACGCAACAAAGATGTAGGAAATGATTTTGCTCCAATGATGTGTAGGCTATGAGCCACAAGAGAGTCTAAGGGGGCGTTTGGTTCGCAGAATGGAATTGAATGGAATGGAATCTGTCAAAGGAATTTGACTTTGAAGGAATTGGAATTGAATGTTGTCAGGTTTGACCAGCTGTTTGGTTGGCAGAATTGGAATGGAATCTGTTGAAAGAATTGGAATCTGTCTGTTTGGTTCACAGAATGTAGCTTTGGAATTGGAATGAAATTCCAGTAAATGACTAAAATACCCTTTTTGTTAAATTTAATTTTTTAAAACTAAAATTAATAAAATAAAATAATTATTAATTACTTCAGTTTTTTTAACACTAAAAATAATGAGTTTTTTTACAACTAAAAATTGCATAAAACAGCTAAAACAGCAAAAATCATAATTTTTTTACAGCAAAAACGGCTAAAAACAGCAGAAAAACAACAAAAACAGCAAAAAAAGCAGAAAAACAGCAAAACAACATATGTTAGGGCAAGACATAGTTCAATTGTTGCAAGAGACGATGGAGAACCTAACTGCTAGGGGTGAGCAAAATCCGAAACGAAACCGAAAAACCAAAACCGAAAACTGAAAAAACCCCCGAAAAAACCGAACCGAAATCGAAAAACCGAAAACCGAAAAAAAAACCCCCGAAAAAACCGAATCGACAATCCAAATGGTTCGGTTTTTGTATTATTGGGTAATGTGGTAAGGGTATTTGAGGAATTAAAAAAGATGCAAATTCAATTCCCATGAAATCCCAAGGGTAACCCAAGGAATCTCAAATAGCCCTCTTTTGGAATTCTTTGGAATTTGCCAAATTCCAATTCTTGAAAACAATGAACCAAACAAGGGAATTGGAATCTGGTCAATGGAATTCAGATTCCAATTCCAGCAGATTCCATTCCATTCCATTCCAGCGAACCAAACGCCCCCTAAAGGAGACGAAATACATGTATATATAAGGTCAGGTCCAGGAGAAAACCGCAAAAAATTGAAAAACTGAGGAGCACAATGGTAACCCTTCATCCGGACAGTATGCACATGTGCATACAAGTAATTTTAAGCAATTTGTCCGGTATGCACATGTATGTAACATGCACACGTGCAAAAAAAAACCAGAAAACAACTTCAATTACTTGTATGCACATGAGCAAACCATCCAGATGAATGGTTACCAGGGTGTTCCTCAGTTTTTCATTTTTTTGGGGGTTTTCCCCTGAACTTCTCTCCCTCTCTCTCTCTCTCTCTATATATATATATATATATGTGTGTGTGTGTGTGTGTGTATGTGTGTGTGCGTGTTATAAAACACCCCAGCCTCACCCCTTGAACATAAAATAAGAGATCACTAATTGCAGAGAGCAAGTGCAACAGAAGCTTTCTAGTATACATCACTTTCTTTTTAAGTGCTTGGAGATCAATAACATACCCATTCGCATGTATTAGGCATACATTAGAAAACTAGCTCAAAAAATGGCAATAAAAACAAAGTTGAGATGTACCTGCCATCAAGACGTCTGTATGTAACCCCGATTACATCTAGAGCCCACTCTAAGATATCGAGCATTGAAGTCCATTGACTAAAAATAAGAACTCGATGCCCACCATGCATAAGTGTAGGGAGAAGTCCAGCCAACGCCTGCAAAATAGGTCCACCACCTCAGTTACTGCAGTATGGTAAGTTTTAATAGAACCCGATTGAGTGAATTTGTGGGATTCTTAAGGGCAAAAGAGTAATTTTGCATGAAATATCGCATCATATACCCGGCACTTTGCAGAAAGCATAACATGGTCATCTGAAAGATTTTCCGAAGTACCATCACCATAATAAAGTAAAAGCTGTAACAAAATAAAAGAAACGAACATTAGTACCACCATAAGAAAATAACTCCACTAACCAGATGGCATCCATTAGAAGTAATGTTGGTTTAAAAAAAGTTCTGATCCAATAACTTTGCGACACTCATTGTCACATGAGATCCAATAACAATTCATTAACAGGATTGTTCAAGTCCCTATATATACAGCAGTACTCATTATAATTGATGTATACCATCTTCTATATCTATTCATTAAAAAACAGAAGGATAAAAGCCAGATTTACCTCTAGAAGAGTTTGATGATTAAAAGAAAAATGCCAACTCTTAAAAACCTCACAAATAAACCACACATTTACCTCTAGAAGAGTTTGTTTCATTCATGAATGATATACTACTACATAACAATCACATTCTTATGAATCAATTCCTAATAGCTATGACATAGTTAGAGCTTTTTTGCATAATTGAGCAAAACTTCTATGTTCACCCAAAAAATATCCACTACAATTTATAGCACATAACTTACGCAGATTCAGATCTGAAAATAGTAGATCTACAGGACCAGAGTATATTAAGACTCAGAATGGATAAGAGATTATGATCATCTACAAAGTAGCAATGCTTATATGAAAAATTGTTACCACTTTCAAAATTCCTCCTTCAGAACCTACATGTTGTTGTACTCAAATACTCCATCAACCAAATCCCAGAATATATATATATATATATAGAGAGAGAGAGAGGTTCCTTCATTTAGAAACTCTATAAAGAGTAGAAACTTTGGAAACCAAGCGAAAAATCAATATAAAATAAAATTTTTCATAATTTTTTTCATCAAATGTTATGATTTAAGATATTGTTTCACGTATGTTTGTGTCATAAGAAAAAAAAATTATATGTGAACAAAAAACGTGGGTTTACTTTCACATATGAAACAAAATTCATAAGATGAAACAAATAAGTGAATCATCGTCTTTTTATTCACATATAATATTCTTTTTCCAATGAACACAAACATATGTGAAACAATATCTTAAATCATAACATTTGATGGAAAAAAATTATGGAAAATTTTATTTTATATTGGTTTCCACGAGTTTCTACTCTTTAAAAAGTTTCTAAAAGATTATTCCTCTCTCTCTCTCTATATATATATATATATATCCCACTCTCACAATTGAAGATCATAAGATAGGATCAGTGCTCAAGAGACCGGTGCTCTCCAAGTCAACACGCCAATAGTATTTCAAAAAAAGAATAATCCCTCCCTTCCCTTCCCCCATACTCATCGTGGACTATATAGTAATTCTAACCAATACCAACAGTCTAGGTGTTCTTCCTTTCTAATTTACAATTACCACTATGGTCATATAGACCTTTAAAGTCAGAACCGACTTCACGATAACCAGTGTAAGAACAACCCAAAATTGGATTCTATCTCAAGCTGCATTTAGAATATAGTTTCAAATAAATGGATAAAGAATTTGCTGTTCCACATGACACAAGCACCAAATTATTAAAATCACAATCAAGGACCTGCTAATTCGTGTGCTTAACCATCTGAATAGTATTTCTGGTTGCTAGAATTTAAAGTTAAAAAGTACTATCTGACTAGAAATAAGAGAAGCGTGCACCCACAACAATCACAGATCAATGTCGATCTTGGCATTAGATGATTTTTACACAAGAATTGTCAAAAAAAGTTTGGTGAATTGAAACTTCAAGAGAAAAGTATATGCCCTAACAATAAACCAAAGTGTCTTGGTAGCTTAGAACGTATTATGTTTCAATTTCTCCAGAAATGTTAATGTTGGCGCCAAAAACATCCTTTTAATTCTTTAATTGTTTTGTTTTGCTATAAAGAATAGTCACCTATAGTTTAGTTCCATTGTTGCTGAATTCACACAAGTTGTCATTTTCCGCCACCTTTACATATCATCTACGACTGAAGCAACAATCCCAACAACAAACCTTTTATTTTATACTATTTGGAGTAGGTTAAAAATTTCTCAATAATTTATAGAAAAGTAAAGCCTGCCATCCCCACCAAATGTCTTAACAAGGTAAAAGTTGGAGCACAGAAAGGTGTACGCAAATCATGATTCATGACAAAAGCTAAAAGCCATCACGTAAATGCAAAATCATTTCAAATGTAGTCTAATTAGTAGCTCATTTACTTGGTAGAAGAACCAATTACAAAAATAAGAAGGGAAACAATAGATAACTCTTTACCCTGTGAATGGAGAAGTCATTGTAACTCTTAATCTCCTCGATTACTCTGTCCAAGGTACACTCAGCACCAAATACACCTTTAGGATGCAACTTTTTAGCAAATCGAACAACATCCTTATCTGTGTAAATACGCCTCACCAGTAACGGATGATTTGCAATCTGGTAGTGAAACATATAGAGGCATCAAAGAACATTTCTTTGATGTAATTCATCTCAGCATAAGTATATTAATATTTAATAAGTTATCATTAATACCTTTCTGAACTGAACAAAATAGTTTGAAATCTGACGTTGAGGAAGACGAGCACTTTTAACTTCTCCAGACTTTGAAGTTCGAGCCCGTGCAGCAGCACGATACTCCTCAATGGATTCTTGATAAGCTTTTCTTTGTTCCATTTCCATGTGCACATATTCAATCTGCAGAAAAGGTTTTGTGGTATTTCATATATATAAAATATCAAAGCACCAAAAAGACTCGAGTTATGGTAGACAGATTTTAATCAGTTAATAAATGATGTTATTAGATCAGACATTCTTGATGTCTGAACATCTTACTAGATTTTTCAGAGCGTTTGTCTATTCTACTGGTAGACTACTAGTTAATTATATGTTTCTAGTGAGTAGAGAGTAGATTGCTTAATGCTTTTAGATGGTAAATAGTTTGTTTTCTCTTTCTGGGGGTTTTCAAATATATAATTTATTTCCAATAAGTAAAAGTATCTACCATCCTCTTTAAGCATATTGAAATAGTATATCATACCCTTTGAACCTTAGGAACTAATTGCTGCATTACGTCTGATTTTAAGCGTCTTAGAATAAACGGTCCCAAGATTGACTTCATTCGAACAATCAACTCTGTGTCTTCTGCATTTAGCAGCTTTTTCAAGTCCACATCTCCTGTTTCAAATAAATCGGGCATCATAAACTCCAACAATGACCATAGTTCCTGCAATGAAGCCCCATGTCAACAAATCTACATATCAACAAAACAGCACTTTGAAATAAAATCAAGAAACTAAACTTTAATCAGTTATGAAGTGCTCAAATGAATGTTATTCCTCATTGCTGTTACATCCACGTAGACAACAAAGAAATTGATAAGGGAAACACTTCATATGGAACACCCGTTTTGGATGTATAAACCATTCCTACAAGGAAGAGTTTCAACCCAAGTTTCTTTCTTCCAAAGTGCATTCATTTCCTCCTTCATGGTCTTACGCAATTTTTCAATGTTGGTATAGAACATAGCTTTAGTTATCAGCTATATCTTTATTAATGACCACAATATGCATATTATATACCTAGGTTACAAGTATATGTCTCCACTAAGCTCAGAAATGATAAGAATTAGGATTAACTAGCTAATCTGATATACATATTGAAAGTAACAGTCCTACTTTAAGTCAAATTGATTAAATGGTATCAGATACCTTAGTCCTTGCTACATTCTTGGGAAGAGATAACTATCTAGAATTGTGGTGATGGCACAATATTCAGAGAAGAGAATCAAATATGACATTAGTTATTGAACTGGATGTCGCTACATGTATCATTACCCTAGTGTATGGCAACAAGTGTTAAAGAAGGTGCATCATATAGAAGGCTGAGTGAAGATCAAGGTAAGTATGACTTAAAAAACTTGTGTTCACTAATAAGAGAAAGGTTGGTTACTTGGTTAGATTGTTAAGATATTAAAGAAACACATAAGCAAGCAGTACAAAATCCAATGTGAACGAGTATATACACTTGCTCAAGGTCAAGATGTTAGAAAAAAGGAACCCTAGGTAAACCTACAAAACTTTCAAAATAATGAAGAATGTGCAAGTAAATACAAAAGATAGGAAGGCAAATACATCATAGCTAAGAAAGGTAGAAAGATACCGACTACCTAAAACTAATATTAGCACAAGTGAGATCTTCTAAAAACAGTAGCATCCTTTTTGGAAGAAGAGAAATCCACAAGCACATATTTGAGACTTGCAGAAAATGCTTGGTTCTACCTAAAAGAGAATCATGGACAAAAGCATACACACCCTAGGGTTTACCCACAAAGTTGGGGCATGTAAACTATATATGAAGTGCTGCTACTCCATGAAAAAGATGGCATAGACCATAACATGTTTATAAATTATTAATATATGCTTTTATTGCTAATTGTCAGAATAAAATCACAAGGCTATGTTATACTTATACCAACTTGTTTTTAAACATTAAAATTTGGACCATTACGCAGTCAATTTGCATGTTATGCAACTGGTCAACCACCTAGCGCTGCCTATTGCTTTATATAACTGTTTTTTTTGCATTTTACATGAGATTTTATCACATTAACTGTAAAAACCATTTACTTATTTCTTTATTTTCCACGTCATTGCTCATGATAATTGCCTAGAAGTGTTCAAAAAGAGTTCAAAAGATGCATACATGTAGATCATTTTGCAAAGGTGTTCCTGTAAGCATTAAACGCTGGTTTGCATTTCTTGCAACAGACATCAAGTTTTTCCATCTATAGCTGTTCCTATCCTTTAAAGCATGAGCCTCATCCATTATAACACAACTCCATTTCCAACGCTTCAGGAGTTTACGGTCATCTTTCTGTTGTGCACTGTAGAGAGAATCTTAAGAAAAGAACAAAAGTCTCAACTAACAAAAATAACATAAAGAAATGAGTTGCTAACCTGTGTCGTTCAAAAAGTGAATAACATACAAGAATAACATTAAATGGGGGTGGCAATCTACTTTTGGACAAAGCATTCAACTGTTTAGAATGAGCTGATCTTGCAGCTCCGTGGTATTGGAGCACATTAAATGATGGACACCATTTTTTCAGCTCTCTTTCCCAGTTTTCCAAAACAGAAGCAGGACAAACGATCAAATGAGGTCCCGGATCATCTTCCAAGTGGTTCAGCAACGTAAGATATGTTATCGCCTAAATAAAGATAAATGTTACCATAAATGTTAAGGAGACCATCTGGATTTCTGCCGAGCACAAGAGAATCTTCAAAAAAACATACCTGAATAGTCTTACCAAGACCCATCTCATCTGCCAATATTGCTGTTAATAAAACCAAGATAGAAAGTTATGTATACTTGCCTCAAAAAACAAATGGTTTGAAAGTAATATAAAACAATTAAAAGTTTTACAAATAAGGACATCATGACATATTGCAATGCCTTGCTGTAAAGTGTTATGATAACCAATAGATCTTTATAAGGGAAACCATGATGATGCTAGAAGAGGATGTGAATACAAGATTAATGAGATGAAAAAACAAAATCATGTTTTCATTACTCTCTTCGTGCCAATTAAAATGCAACATTCTATTTCTAAACAATTAATGTTTCCAAATTTACCTATTTTAGCATTTATAGCAAGATATTGGTAAAATTAATTGTTGTCCACAAATTTTTCTCAATTGTGCTGAATGAAAACAACATTTCAAAATGTACAATAAACAAAATGAATGGAATATAAAAGAGGATAAAATAAATGTAAATCATGTCATTATCCATGATTGTTGAAGAGTGCAAAAGTAAGACAAGAAGATCATATTAATAACAAATGTGCCATTGTTATTGCAGTCCTCCATATACGGTGTATTTGCCTAAACTACATGCAATGGCTTGGGGCCCCTAATTCCAGAACAAACATTGATTCATCCTAATCTTGTAGATAACTAATTCAGACTAGAATCATGTGCCACACCAGGCCTTGTATTGCATCCAACCAATCTAACAAAAATTTCACAGAGTGGCATTTCCCAAAATAGATTCATCAAAAGCAATTGGCCTTCTTTCTAAAACAAAAGAAGGGAAAACTAAACAGACATGTCATGCCTTTAGATGGATATAAATCACAGCATCTTGCAAAAATATGAATTTGCTTAACCTTTGGTAAGTATAAAGCTTGTGAATTTGTGATACATGTTTCCGCCTTTACGCTTGTGCTCAAGTAGGCAATAATTATATAACCTCATTTTAGTTAGCAATAATCCAAACCCAACCCCTTGTTCATCTATTCGTACCTTAATAAAACCACTCAAAAGAGACTCAACCGTGTCAAATAAAGCTCTAAGCTCCTTGTATATGTCTATCATAACATCTTTAAAATAAAATTTCAATACTTTATTCACTGTGTGTGTGCTCATTTTCTAAAAGAGATACAGAACATATGAAAAGGTTAAATTACATACCTCCTGCAACTTTCTTCCTATACAAAAGCATAAGAAAATTGACACCAACAAGCTGATATGGTTTAAGAACAGGCTGAAAACCTGAACCCCCCGCCCCACATGCTTCACATATATCATCCTGTAACATTCAAGCAAACATTTAGACAAAAACAAATAAAAACATAAATTACTTTCAACCAGAAACAGAACAGCATAACTGTTAGTGAATTGAACTCCACAATGAAGAAGAAACAAAGACAGAACTCACATGAGTGACGATTCTAACAGACGAACCATCAACTTCAGCATAACGATCACAAGCATCAACCGACGTGGACCCATATAATTCACTCCGTAATTCAGCAGATATTTTCGCACACTTCTGCAACGCTTTCCCAACAACATCATCATCATCATCATTCTCTACTTCCTCAACCTCCTCACCAAACCCCAAGTCTTCACTTTCATAATCATCATCCTCTCCTAAATCAATGGCTTCTTCTTGCACCTCCTCATCATCGTCCTCATCATCAACCACAAACCTCCGTCCACGGCTCGTAAGCGTCGTCGATGGAGCCTCTCCAAAGTCATCATCCTCCAAATTCTCAAGTGCCTGTTGAGCTCCATCATTCATAATTTCAACACAATCGGAGGAGTCGGAAGAGTAGTGAAAGGAGGGTTTGGAAGTAGAGGGTCCGCCATCGCCATTGCCAGTGCCTCTGAAAGCGAAAGACTCGATGGGCGGTGGTGGAGAGGGTTTATTGAGGATTCGAGAGGAATCAAAATCGTGATTTGACCATTCGTCGTCTGATATTTCGATAGACTCGAACCCTCGCTTCATTGGAGCTGCGTAGGAAGATGGGGTGAACTGAAGAGGGTAGTAGTAATGAGTACGGAAATGGCGTTGGATTTGTCTCCGACTCTTTGGTTTACAAAAGACTCGAGATCGAAGGCGCCCTTTTTCACGGAACACTTTCATATAAAAATTCAAAACTAAATAATAAAATATCTTTGGAGAGCTTTCTATAATTATATATATATATATACACATAGAGGGTTAGGTTCAAATGTGAACTATTTTTTGTTGTGAACGTGAGGACGAATCTCAGTCACACATCTTCGGTTATGATGGACGCGATCACGGAGGATTGACGCGATTCATGGGAAGGTGGAGATTATTAAAGGAGGGAAGCGTCAAAGCGCGCTTTATTGACCGGATAAGTGGCTGAGATTCGTCCTCACGTTCACAACCAAAAATGAATTCACATTTGAACTTTCCTCTATATATATATATATATATATAGGAAGGTTCAAATGAGAACTTTGTAAATTTAAAGGAATAAAGGAACACCTTGTGGACCACATATGATGTGGGTCCTACATAATATTAAATCATTTCTGATTTAATATGAAAGTGTTCCTTTATTCCTTTAAAAAAGGGTGGTTCTCGTATGATCCCTCCCCTATATATATATATATAGGGAAAAAATCATACGAGAACCACATCATATGGGTCCCATATAATATTAAATCAGAAAATGAGGATTTTGAAAATATTTTGCTCCAATAGTTTCCCCATAATCATCTCCAAATGGAGAAAGTAGGAAAGAGAGTGGTTTTTTCTCCAAATGTGAAGTTCACTTCACAAATGATTACCAAATGAGATGACCAATAGAAACTTTGAAAAATAAATATTTAAATAGAGAAATAATATTTTAATAGATGATGCAATATTTTAATATTATAATTAATGTTGGATTCTCCTAAATGGGGAATTTGTTGGAGATGAATGTAATTTTTTTTGAAGATTTTGACTTTTGATTCTCCATTTTGAAAAAAAAAATTAGGCAGTTTGTTGGAGATGCTCTAATTTTTCTAAAATTAAGAACTAAAAGTCAAAATCTCCAAAAAAAAATTACATTCATCTCCAATAAATTCTCCATTTTAGAGAATCCAATATTAACTATAGTATTAAAATATTACATTTATCTATTAAATATTATTTCTCTCTCTAAATATTTATTTTTCAAAGTTTTCTATTGGTCCTTTTATATGGTAATCATTTTTGGAGTGAACTCCATATTTGGAGAAAAAAATCACTCTCTTTCCTATTTTCTCCATTTTGGAGATGATTATGGGGAAGTTGTTGGAGCAAAATACTTGCTCAAAATCCTCATTTTCTAAATTTTATTCATCATGGAGAAGCTGTTGGAGATGCTCTTAGGGTTCATTATTGATCCACTCTCTATCCATCACTCTCCATCGATTCCTCAGGACTCTGTGTACGGTGTACCAATTCACTTCCTCTATGTACCGATTCACTAGTGTTTGTTTATTTGTATTTTCAATTTTTGTTGATTCTGTGTACGAATTCAGCAGTGTTTGTTAATATTTGTTTTCAATTTTTGTTTCTTTGTTGATTCCTCTGCATAGAAGGTGTTTGAGGAAATGCCTCAAAGGGATTTTTTTTGCTTTGGATTCAAGATATGCTTGAATGATGGAATCGATCGATTAAAGAGTTCTATCCAATTTGAAAGTGAGCATCACCATCATCTGCACTTACTAAAGCCAATCTCAACTTTCAAGTTCAATTGGAATCATCATCAATGCTTATAAAAGCAAAAGTGTAATACCGATTATTGCACACATTTTTTGTTTATTTATGTTATATTTTCTAGTCTTATGGTTCAAATTACCAGAGTTAGAATTAGACACAAAGACATGTTCATGTTCATAGATAGTAAGTTTTTGAGATTTTGAATTTGAAAAAGGAACGACGTCTGTCCTTGGCATCTGCAGAGAAAGCTTTGGGATTCTACAATGAAGCCAATGACCGGTAAACTCTTTTACATTTTTTTCTCTCACACAATGTTATCCAGATTCACTTTTAGCCTTAGTTAGCTATGGGGGAAAGAACCCCACAACTATTTTGTTCATGTCTTCTGATTTACGTAATTATTTACAATATTTTACATTCTATCCCTTCATTTTTGATAACCCTCTTAATACAAGTGACCCAATTGGTTAAGAAGTATAACAATGCACTTAGATGATCCAAAAAAATGTAACAATTGTCCATAATTTAAACAAATTGTTTATATTCACCACTTGTTATTGTGGATGTTGTTTTGCATATTTTCTGTCATCTTCAAAGTAGCTTGCCGTACAAATAAAAGTAGCTTAGTTTAGGAGTCAAGCTTTTATTTCTACTATACGGGTATTCTTGAAGTACAATAAATGTTGCCTAATGTTTACCATGTTTGATGAACCCAATATTTCTGCCCTTTTTGCAATCCACTTCTACTTTTCTTATTTAGCATTTCTCCGGTTAAGAGGTTCAATTGTTGATTTTGTATACCTTAAAGTTGTTTTAAACAAGTAACCCTAAATACCCCCTAAGAATCTTTTTATTGCCTCAAGCCTTGCAAATAGGGAAAATGTTTCATCATAGTCAATCTCTTCTTTTTTATAACACCCAGATTTTTTGCTTCGGAAACTTTGGGGTGAAAAATAGCCAAAAGGGGGTAATTGGCAGATTTGCGAGGTTGTGCCATTTTGATCATATCTCACTCACCGAAGCCCCAATTCAGATGATTCAAGATTCCACGGAAAGACAAGAGTCAGACCTACAATCCTTGTGTTTTGAGTATTTATAAAATCGAGTTGCATCTGAGGCAAAAACGATGTCGAAGTTGATCAAAGAAAGCTGAATAGGAAAAAAGAAATAAAAGAATTATTTGGTGTTGTTTAAAACAAAACAAGGGTGCAGCATAGTGGTAAGGTTTTGTTGCTAGCTGGTGCAGGTCATGGTTTTGAACCTTGGTAGATGTAACATGTTAATCCTTTTTTTAATTGAAGCTTCGCTCCGTCTTTCCCCTTAGCGTACGACTTGCGGTCGCGACCTAGGCCGCATAACTCACTGTTTGGACGTTGGTTTGTTCTTAGGTCGAAATTTCTTCATTCTTCCATATCTTCTTCATACTAGTTCCGTTTTAGCCGATTTTTCATCCTATATTCTTGTTTTTGAGAGCTCTTCAAGCCTAAATCAATGGAGTAAACTTGTTGGATGTTCCTAGAGCATTTTGGAAAGGGTCCATCTTCATCTTCTCCATCCTTTCTCCACCATTGTTGACCAAGCTAAGGATTTTTCCCCAAATCAAGTTTGCAAGTCATTCTTACTCTTCTAAACCTTGTTTCTTGTCAAAACTTTCCTATTTAATTCTTTACAACATTTATCTTGAAGCATCTTCCTTATTTTAGAGTTTTGACCATTTTGAAGATTTTGGGGTTTTTGACTAGGGTTTTATAGATCTGATTGTTGGGAGTTATTCTTGGTATGTTCTAGGTTGTTCATGAACTAGATATGGCTATAGTAAAAAATGCTTGCAGATCCGGACTTTTCTTCAAAGGGAGCTTTTGGAGTAAACCTAGATTTAACTTAAATCTAGCAAGGTGAATTCAAGTTGTTTTGTGAAAACGACGTATATGCCAAAAATGTCCATTTTGAAGTTTTAACATGTTTTAAATTGATGATTATCAAATGTGTGAGTATTTTGACAAAGTGCGTATTATTTGGTATAAATGGTTTTATAAATCTTGTAAAATACTTATGTTGAGTTTCTTGATATTTTGGATAAATAAAACATAAATATGGATTGTTTAGATGTTTTATTATATAAACAAAGATATTTTTAGGGTATTCGATTTATAAACTGTTAGAATTACATGTTATTGTTTTATGAGACATTTTGGAAATATATGAATATGATTTCATTTGTGAAAATGGTTTGTCTTAACCAATGTTTTGAGTAACCACATAAGCGTTGAGTTATAGAACTTTTGCTCGGATTTGACTAAAATGAGTCTCATGGATAATTGTCCGATTTAAATGATTATATGTCGAGCTTTTGGAGTTATATGCGGTTATGGCATCATTCATGATTTATTACATGCTTTGAGTGCGTTAGTCATTCATTTTGGAGTCATGTAAAATAAATTGAGTTGCATTTGGATCCATAGGCACATGAGTCAGTCACTTGGTTATTGAAAGACCTTTGAGTCCCTTGTTTTGAGGCCACAAGCCATTTGGCCTTCTAGTAGTCGGTATTACAGAGATGGACCCAAGTGGGAATGCCTCTATCACCCTGGATATTACAATGATGTAACTTGTTGGAGTATGCTGTCGGGACCCATGTTTAGAGGTTGAAGCCTCATATAGCCTATACATGTATTTTGGGAATGAACTCCTTTAGAGTTGGGTCCCATTATCATTGGTTCTTAGTGTGAGTCTATAGTATTTATGTAGATCTGGGATCGGGGTGTTTCGGAGATGAATCCGTATGGGTCGGACTCGGTAGGGGTGGCAATCGTGTTGTGTTCGGGTTGGCGTGTCACGGGTTGGCGGGTTGGAGTGTCATGGATGTTCAACCCTAACCCAACCCGTTTAGCTAATCGTGTCAAAACACGCAACCCTAACCCGCACATGTTCGTGTTGGCGGGTTGGCGGGTCAACCCGCGTGTTGGCGGGATGGTCGCGGGGTGGCAGGTTGGCGAGTCAACTTGCGTGTTGTCGGGTTGGCGTGTTGCGGGTTGGCGGGTTGGCAGGTCGTTCGCGGGTTGAGGGGTCATGAAATCTCTTGTTTCTAGGTAGAGCGTCGTCGTAGTTGCTGTTGAGTATTCTGAGTTAGGGTTAAGGTGTTCATGTTTCACATTTCTACGTTTGAGTTTTGACGGACGGGATTACAATTTACACAACAAAACGAAAGAAACTCTATTGATTAGACTTTTAGATTTTAAAATAAAACATAAAATATATATATTATTATTTTTAATAAATTTTGGCAGGTTGGCGTGTCAACCTGCGACCCGTTCGTGTCAACCCGAACCTGACCCGTTTATTTGGCGGGTTGACGGGTTGGCGGGTTGGCATGTCAAAAAGTTCAACCCTAACCCGTTTATTTTCGTGTCGGGTTCGTGTCGTGTCGAGAATTGCCACCCTTAGGACTCGGGACCTTAGGTATTACGGTGGGTACTCATTGAGGGGTCGTACACCGGGACCATGATCTTAGGGCTACTAGCAACGTTGAAAATATGGTTTACTTTGTGTTATGCCATTGTCGACGGAAACGGGTCTTCCCCGTCACCTAAAGGTGTTGTTTTGGGTATAAAGTGTTATCCATTATTTTCAGTGACGTTTTTAGAGTAAGAAGTATTATCCATAATTTATATTATTGGTTTTTTGAAACTTAACCATATTTGGTATTCTAGACAATGGAGCTTTGTCCATACTTTGGTATTTGGAGCATTTAACTTATTCACGACTTGGGTGAGTATCGGGTGTAGAATTCGTTTTGAACGGGTATTTCTATTTAAAACTTTTGTTACCAACGATATTTTGGTGCAAAGCGTTTACTATGAAAATGATGAATTTGGGAAAGATATTGCTTTTATAATGAAGTCATTCTATTTGAGAAATTATTATTTTAATTATCAAACAATCTTTCGATTTCAACCGATTATAAATTTGTTATAAACTCTTGAGCTCATTAGGCGTTAAGTCTAACATTTTTCCTTTGTCGGCATGTGCATCAGGTTCTTGTTGGGATTGGTTCTAGCGACATGTGTGGACTTGAATGCTAAAAAGTGGCACGATAGAGATCTAGCCATTTGGTGACGTTTTCCGCATTCAGAGATAGCGACTCTTTTAGGTTTAGTAACACCGACCGTATTTATGTCTTAGTATAAGACTTACCTATCTTTTGTTAAGGTATATTTAGAATTACTATTCGAGGAAATTTCAAGTACTGATTTATAAGAAGGGATTCATCCTTCAATTGATGTAATAATGAAAGTTTTAAATTAGTCGCTCTTTCCAAAATTTGAGGGTGTTACATTCTTGAAAGTATCGTTTAGCAACTAATCTAGCTTTGTTTCTTACCACAATCCCAAAAATATGAGTTCCAAACCACAAGGAGTGGTGCCTCAATGGTTTGAGCTTGGGCTCCAAAGGTCAACAGTACTAGGAGGTCCCAGATTCAAATCCAGGGAGGGGTAAAAAAAATCCCCTTGTGGCCACGGAGGTTCAAATGCGGTGACTCCGGGCTACCTGCGAAGCGGGTAGTCGTCCTGGGATTAGTCGGCTCATATAGCGGGTTGGATATCAAGGTTAATAAAAAAAATATGAGTTCCCTTTCCCATTTGTATTTTGTGAATGTGAGTTGTTTTTACAAACACTCTATCTCCAAATACCCCAATTCAATTTCCAATCATTATGAAATTGACGACCATGATTAATCATATAACTACAATTTTATGTTCATATTTTGTAATTGTTATTTCATTTACAAATTGTTTTGATCTAAAGTGTTTCCATTTTACCTATTCTGTTTAGATCATTGATTCAGTATGAAATCTGAGATCTAACATAATTACAACCCTTTCTTTGTGACCGTCAATTTAACGAAAATACTATTGACTTGTCTTCTCACCACCGCTCCAACCCTAAACCTTACCACTCCAATCTCGATATTCAACGCCTAATCTTGGCTTTGATTTTTGTTTTTGTTTTTGATTATCGATGTTCAACCCTCCCACTCTAAGTTTGTGGTCTTTTTGTTCTTAATAGAGTGGGTCATCGAAGAAGACGCTAAACAAAAACATATTGACAGGAGAATAGGTCGCTGCTGGAGTTAGGGACGGGGTAGGTTTCCAATTTTTAATTGAAATGAAATGTTATCACCAATCATTTTTTATGATTGTAATGGAAAAACAAATCAGATAACATGATGAAAGACAAAATTGTCCTCAATTTAACCAATTTTCTTAATAGAATTATTCCCAAAAATGAAAATCAAAAGATGGAAACCGTAGTAACCAAAAAAGCAGTTTTTAAATCACAGGTTATAAATAATAAACCATAAGCACAAAGGTGGTAGTTCACTCTATTTCTTATCTCTTTTGTTTGCACACACTATCACTTATAATTTGCTTGCTTGTTCTTTTATTTGTTTGTTTATTAATCCTATGGAACTTCATGAAAACAACCTTTGCGTAGACTCTCACTTGTAATTTGTTTTGGTTGTTTTTGTTTGGTTTATAACTTCATGAAACAGCATTTCTAGAATTGGAAGGAATTGGAATGATCAATTCCATTGACCAAATTCCATTCAGTCGTTTGGTTTATCTATGGAATGGAATTGAATTCCACACATTCCACCATCCATGGATTTGGTCATTCCATCACAATTGAGATGAAATTCAATTCCATTCCATCCTATATTCTCAAAAAGACAAAATTATCCTCATCTTCTCTACTTTATCTGAACCACTACCGGTAACGAACGTCGACCATCGTCGGTCTAAACCACCGTCAGGTTGAACCACCGTCGACCACCGCCGCCGACCACCGGCAGTCTGAACCGCCGCCGACCACCGCCGGTCTAAACCACCGTTGACGACCGCCAACCACCGCCGGCCTGAACCACCACCGACCACCGTTGACGACCGCCGCTGCCGACCACCGCCGGTCTGAACCACCGTTGACGACCGCCGATCGCCGCCGCCGCCGACCACCCTCTGTCTAAACCACCACCAACAACCACCGATCTGAACCACCACCGACCACCGCCGGTCTAAACCACCGATCTGAACCACCACCGACCACCGCCGGTCTGAACCACCGTTGACGACCGTCGACCACCGCCGGTCTGAACCACCGTTGACGACCTGTCGACTACCGCTGCCGCCGGCCACCCTCCGATTAAACCACCACCGGCCACCATCGACCACCGCCAACCACCACCAATCTGAACCATCGTCAACAATCCGAACCACCACCGATCACCGCCAATCTGAACCACCACCGATCATCGCTTACCGAAACCACCACCGATCTGAACCACCATCGACCACTGCCAATCACTACCGACCACCATCAATCTGAACCATAGTTGTTGGATTTCAGTTTCAAAATATTTAGAAAGGGTATTTTGGTCATTTACCAATAGTTCATTCCTATTCCAAAGCTACATTATGTGAACCAAACAAACAAATTCCAATTCTTTTAACAGATTCCATTCCAACTTCTGCCAACCAAACATGTGGTCAAACCTGATAACATTCCATTCCAATTCCTTCAAAGTCAAATTCCTTTGACAGATTCCATTCCATCTGAAAACATTCTGCGAACCAAACGCCCCCTTAGGGTAAAGGTATGATTTATGTACATTTTACACGAGATTTATTTGGAATGGTTTAGGCTATGTTTTGCAAAAATAAGCTGGCTTATAAGCTAGTTTATAAGCTAGCGTATTTTCAGGGTACACGTTTGACAAACCATAAGCTAGCTCATAAGCTAGCGTACTGAAACGCTAGCTCATAAGCTAGCTTATTGTCGTTTTTTTCAATTATAACTCTCATTAATATTAATTATTATTTATTACTATTAATTTAAATAAATATTAATAAATATTATCAATATGTCATTTTTGATCATTTTACATTCTTATAAGCTAGTTTTTGTCAAACGTGATTTTTTCATCAGCTAACTTATCAGCCATCCGCTAGCTTATCAGTTACCCGCTAGAGTATCCGCTTGTTTGCCAAACAAAGCCTTAGTTTTCATCAAAATCGTCATCTTTAATTTGTAAATCGTAAACAGAAGCAAATAACAGTTCCATTTGACTAAATCTCGACACAAAGCGATTTGATAATGCAACCCTTCAGTATGGTATCAAAGACACAAGCATGATAAAAAAAAAAGACAACGTAAAATCATGGCTTAAACCGTTAAATAATCCCCATTGAACAAAAAAATTTCAGCATTTTTCTCTAAAAACATACCCTATTTTATAGAGTTGGGTTCACGTGAGACCAGTCTGTTTCCGTGAGACCACCTTTTTACTCTTGAAACTTCACAACAAAAACACTATGAAAGTAAAAAAAATCTGAACCTTCACAGGAAAAACACTGTGAAGGTTACCTTCACAGCAAAAACACTGTAAAGGTTCATATTTGTTTTTACCTTCACAGTGTTTTTGCTTCAAAGTTTCAAGTGTAGAAAGATGGTCTCACGGTCTCACGAAAACAGGCTGGTCTTACGTGATCCCAAATCCTATTTTATATTATCCGGATGATATAAATAGTAAAACACCAAATTTAGTATAAAATATATATCAACACACGTTTGATAACAAATTTGCTCTAAAAAGGAATGTACTTTCTATTTGGTGTTAAAGATTGATAGCTAGAAAAAAAGTACTCTTTAGAATAAATAACATATTTCATCCCTGTGGGTTGTTGAAAAATTCTTATTTTCATCCCTAAAGTTTTGAAATTACAATTTTTATCCCTCATACTTAGAGGTACAAGTTCGCCTCAAGAACAAAAATAGCAATAAGTTGCAAACCACAGGGACAATAAAAAAGAAATTTGGAACAGACGAACAAAAGTTACAATTTTTAACAAACCATAGAGACGAAAAACATAATCTACTCTACCGTATGCAACAACAAAATAAATCATTTTGATGCAAAAAATGACGTCTATGGTTAAAGATGCCCAAAAACAACCAAAATTAGAATCCACAAATCAACGTATCCATATGTCCTTGTTTGTTTTTTCATTTTAAGCTCTTAATCACCACTTATATCTGATTCGTTTAGACGTTTCATAACCATTTCAGAACTGAAATCAGACTTCAGACTTAAGCACCTCTTAAAAACAAACGCTACCTAAGATTCTCTTATAGGCATAGTCCGATCCCCTCAAGGCGACTGAAGGTTTGTCATATTGTTTTTTTAAGGATGTCCTAGACTATGCCTGGACTAATCCCGACAAACTGTGACTGCAAGAAATCAGCCTCAATAAACTCAGTGCCCAGAAATGCAGATTGTTCTCTACATCCACTATTATCCGGAAAAAAAAGTTCAAGTGCTTTGTACCAAATCAGCCTCAATATTGTTTTTTTAAGGATGTCCCAGGTTATGCCTGGAGTAATCCCGACAAACTGTGACCGCAAGAAACCAGCCTCAATAAACTCAGTGGCCACAAATGCAAATTGTTTTAGACATCCACTATTATAGAACTTAACTACCTTATTTGGACATTTGTGAAGGTTAAAGCCAGAAAGGTCAAAGCCATATTATAGAACTTAACTACCAAAAATTTAATTCTCCAAATCATAGGTAGCTTACCTCATTTAATCTTGACCAAAACCGAAATAGCGCGTCATTTAGTATCAACCGGTAGCAAAAAGTGCCCATTTCAGCAACGGTGATGAACTAACTGACCATGGAACATCACAAATTCCACGAGCATGCCATAACAAAAATGAAACGTAATATGTTCGCTTTGTTGCTAAGATATACAATGCAAAAACATACTAACAGATGTTGATAATTATAGATAGACTTGGGATCACGTGAGACCGGCCTGTTTTCGTGAGACCACTTGTTTACTCTTGAAACTTCACAACAAAACAGTGTGAAGGTACTTTCACAGTGTTTTTGCTGTGAAGGTTCAGACTTTTTTTTTACCTTCACAGTGATTTGCTACGAAGTTTCAAGCGTAAAAATGTGGTCAAACGGGTCTCAAGAAAACATACTGACGTGAACCCAACCCATTATAGATACCATAACGAATGTCTTGCAAATACAACATTACAAAAAACAACTTGTATAACATGTATATTCTGCATAGATTATATGGCCAATTTAGCTGACAATACTCATGTCCATTTAAAAAAAATAAAATGTTATAAAAAACCGATAAAAAGATCAAAATAAACTAATGAATACATGTAAGAAAACCAGGCATGTATAGAGAGCATTTGTCTTATTCTTTTTTTGTTAATTTTTTTTTGAAAGGCAGTTAACACACTCACACATCCTTTCCTGGGGTATCTGGGCTCCCATTTAAAGGTGCCACCCGACTAATCCTCAGCACCCATGAACCAGCCCTATGGACTGGCCCATGAACTCGCCCATGATCCGGCCCAGAGAACCGGCCCACTGGCTAGGATACCTCAGAATTGTCAGTTGCAGGGTTCGAACCCTCGCCAACCAGGGATACCATCCACTGGCGACTTAGGATGTTACCTCCACCCGCTAGGCTAGACAACCTTTGGTATTTGTCTTATTCTTTTTTTGTTAAATTGATAACCTAAATCCCTAGAGGATAAGAGAAGTCTTATTGCATTTTTCTTTGTATGTCACAACTAAAAAATATTTTACATCTAGCTCATTGGAACTAATGTGTCATCTATAACCTTTTCTTAGAAAAACTACTACACGTGCGTTTAGTTAAAAAAACGCCTATGTGTTACCAGATATATCCTTACATAATCTGCATTACTATTACTAACTAAACATACAAAAAAATTTAACTCACTGTGTTCCATTTGTGGACCAACCAAAGTGGCGGCGCAATGCAAGACTGGAATAACCAATAGAAAAAGAGTTTTGTTAGAGATAAGCAGCCAGAAGCTAAGTAAGAGCATCTCCAAGAGCTATGCTATATTATTTCTGAAATAGAGTAAGAAAAGTCGGAATCTTTATAAAAAGATTCCTTCCAACTCCAAGAGCTGTTCTATTTTAGAGATTGTAGTATCTATTATATTATTAAAAATAATCAATACATGAATTAAATACTATTTTCTCTCTCTCATAAACATTTAATGTCAATACCTCTTGTTGGTGGAATGATTAAAACATTATTTTCTCTTTCTCAGAAAGTGGTTTTAGAGATTTTTCCAAATTTTGAGATTTTTTTCTTCTCTCTCCTCTTTTTTCTATTTTAGCATAGAAGATAGTATAACTCTTGGAGCAAAAAAATTGCTAAAATCTCATTTTTCTCTATTTTAGCACAGCTCTTGGAGATGCTCTAAGAGCATCTCCAACGGCTATGCTAAAATGGAAAAAAAAAGAAGGATTTTAGCAATTTTATTGCTCCAACAGCTATGGTATTACTTATGCTAAAATAGAGAAATGGGAAGAAAGAGGGAAAAAATCTCTAAATTTAGAGAATCTCTAAATGAAGAGAGAAATGATTATTTTAATAGTTTCCCACCAACCAAACCCTTCTTTTTCTTGGGATATTAAGTATATCGAATATTTTAATAACATAATTTATGATAGAATTGCTAAAATAGAGTAGCCGTTCTAGTTGGATGTAATTTTTTTTTAGAGATTTTCACTTTTCATATGCTATTTTAGAGAAATTTTAGCATAGCTGTTGGAGATGCTCTAAGTATGCATAGTTGATAATTCAAGAGAGAGGATCTTACGTGCAGTTGTAAGGAGGAGTCCAAGTTAGGGTTTGCGATATTTTCATGGTGGGAGGAAGAGCCATAAAGTTTTTCCAATCTTGAAGCATGATTCTAAGATCATGAACTTTGTTCCCCAAGCCGACACAGCAATTGGCGTGCATTGTGCAAACTTTATTCAAATCTCTGCTAGGTTCACAAAAGCCACCAAAATAAGCGGTACTTAAAAACCTCAGCTGCAACTCAATGTCTATAAGAAAAGAATCAAATTTGATATTGTTAAGGACATCTTGATCATGTAATCCGGGGTATATTTCTCTTGATGAGTACCAGTACTTGTAAAACTCTATTGACCGAACATTGGACCTTACGAAACTAAACCCTCCATTCGGACGATTGGATTCTACATCAGTTGAGTTTCCGGAATAATGGTCGCATGCAATTTGGAAATCTGCATTTGGATAGAAATGTGGAAAGGGATCCCTGAACCACATGACATCAGCATCCTGTAAAACCATAATCAACAAAAGTTATTGTTAGATGTATAATATATCAATTACAATTGTGCTTTTATGTTTCAGCCGGAATGACCCATTTAGGAAATCTATATATTAACATGTTAAGAATATAATAAATCCTTTCTGTTATGAACTGGACCGATTTGAACAATGAAAATAGAGACCTATTGATAAGAACAACTGTTGGATGATTCAACTAACAATAAAAAGAACCGATTCTAGGCAATTTTCTGCATACCCTACTCCCTGCTCTAAACCCTATTTATAATAATATCAATTTATTTAGAATTACCCAATTACCCCTTCTAAAATATCTAGCATTATATTGGGCTCGGGCCTGTAGAACAATGCATGACATTACCCCGCCCCCAAAGAACCACCTTGTCCTCAAAGTGGGTAGAAAAAGTAAAGGAATCATGACCTCCACTGTTGCACATGTATTCTGAAAACCCCTCTCCATATGTCCACTCCTTAACCTTTTTTCATGGGTGAGTCGTTCAGAATTGATGGTAATTCAGCATTCGAGTCCTCAAACTCAAGAAATCACTATTTAGAGCAGCTTTAATTGCTTAAAGAATTTATCAAATCCCTCAGTCAAACTTAGCATCGTGACAATGAATGTTTTTCATAACAAATAAAAGACTTGATCGTTCATCTGTAAGAGCATCCATAAATTCCTTAATAACCGCCCACCCAATGGTATTATAAAAATTTCAAGGTGAATCATAAGACCCATTTCTGAAAATGATTGCCCTAGCCGTTTTTCTTGCCTCAATTGAAGTCACTCCCCTTGCAACCACCTCTGTTTTCCCAATTCCTGACCCTTCACCCTCAGCGTCCCTAATTGTTGATCCTCCATCGCTAGTCACCACTATTAATTCAATCTCAAAAGGAGTTACATGAGTGGCAATGTATCTATAGTACACTGATGTAAACCACTCTATTGGTTGAAACTTGAAAGTATATGCCACCAGTAAAATCATTCTTATTGTGAAAAAACTGAAAGAAACATTACATCAACTAAAAAAGCAAATAGAAGGACATCATCTTCATTTATCAATTTTTATTCATAGCACGTGAAATACAAAGTTGACAATACATGATTATACAATTCAAGTACAATATGCACACACACAGATATATATATATATATATATAGAGAGAGAGAGAGAGAGAGTACCGTGAAAAGGAAGTTGTATCCCATTTCAAGAACAGAGCGCAGAAAGTCAATCCTTAGCCACATCATCTTCAAGTAATCAGGGGTCATAAAATAGGCCTCGCGGGAGAGATCAGCCCCTTCAGTAATGAGTGCAAAGCAATGAGTATGTACACGCTTACAACTCAAGAAAGCCTTCTGATCTAGAGCAATAATCACCAAATGATTTAAAAGTCTGCTGGTTTGGTAACCAATTCTAAAGCTTTCCAAAAAGAGATCTAGAATTGAATTCTCTGGATCTGTCCATGCTTCATTCAAAGTGGTCAAAATAACCGTATGGTCTTGCATGGAAGCCTCCTTTAAGACTGTTTCCAGATTAGTGTCAGCACTGTCCTACAATAGCAACACATGATCAATAAGTGAGAATGGAGATATTGTGATACTTACTTCACACATTACAAGTTTACAACCAATGAATTTTAGGGATCTCAAGGTAGTTTATAAGTCAACCACTGAACAGCCCTCATGTGATTGCTATTGCAATGATTACATCATTCAAGGAGCATAGCACCATATGTGTAGAATCAAACCGTAATGGCACTTTAGAAATTTTTTGAAATCGAGCGGTTGGGCAGTAAGTGATCAAACCGGTCAAATCAAACGACAGAAAGGCGGTCTGGTCCGACCGATTTAGGCGGTTTGAGCCTATTATGGGCTTCAAACTAAAAAACTTAATCTATAATGAAATTTCTACAATATCGCATTATTAAAAACAAATACTATAAGAATTATAAAATAAACATCTATCTATCTCCAAAATTATAAAAAGAAACATTGAGCAAGTTTTTTTTTGAAGTATATAATATTTAGATAGGGCAAATGGAACAAACAAACAAACTCACACACTCTCCTCACCTATGGTGAGGTTTGAACCCCCTACCTCCTAGGAGACAAGGGTTACTAACAATAGATGGAATTCTGGATAAACATTGAGCAAGTCGTAGAACGGTTAGGAATTTTCAATTTTGATTTTTGATATGATTTTGAATTTTTGTCGACGTAAGGAATGCGGATACTTGAGAAGTGAAAAATAAAAACTTCATGCCTTGAACAAGTTTCTTTAATTGGGGCAAAAAAATGAGTGTACAACATGAAAACAAAATATAATTAATACATGTGGATTTTGGTGGTTGGTTTGGCTATTTTTCACAGCTGACCGGACAGCCAGACCGCTCAAACCGCCAAAATCAGTTTGGTTTGACTTGGTTTAACCGGTTTGAGCGGTCCAACGGTTTTTTTCAACGCCCCTACCAAAATTGAAGACAAGTTATTGACTCAAGAAACAATTGTTGAGGACAACAGTCTATTGAAACCACTATATGATTTAGAGTTGCTAAATAATCAACATGTTTTTTTTACGTATTTGTTTATAGTCTTGGATCTCCTGTCTCAATTAAGAGGGGTCATGGAAAGAACAGGTTCAAACTCAACGGGACCTTCTCCCTCAAATCAGACAAACAAAATCAGAAGCCTGTGATTTGGTTTTTGATGCAGCAAGTAGGGGAAAACAATTCTTTTAGATCATTGCTTTGAGCATCAATGAGCAATATAAACTAGAAGGTAATATTGTCACAGGCATGGGATCATGTGAGAAGTGAAGTTACCGTGAGAAGCGTAAGAAGGGATCTTGACCCTTAAATCACTTTTAATCTCAAACCCACTCATGAATCGCGCTTGATATGAGGATTGATCCAGTATATCTTGGTGTATCTCATCTCCGTGTATCTCATCCTAATGTGCATCCAAGGGTGGAGGTCCCTTCTCACCATAACTTCACTTCTCACCGGAACCCAACCCTATTGTCACATGCATGGAGACTAGTTCGACTGGTGTCAGGCGTCAGCAGTGTGATTTGGTGAATACTGACCCATGCCAAAGAACCATAACTGGAGGGACGCGAGGTACTAGTTGAAGAACTTGACATGCCTACATAGGCTACCAATCTAGGTCAAGGGTTAGATGACGAACTCTGCAGCTATTTCCCTTTGGAAAGACCAAAGTTATCCTCGTTTAAAAATCATAAAACCTACTTTTGCTCCTAAAGTTCAAATCAGTTACTTTCCAAGCTGAAAATTATCATAAATATCTAGAAACAATTTGGCCTACTTTCATCCTTTCTATATAGATAAATTCTCTCTAAAAAATTGGGATAATTCTGTCAACATGGAAACTGAAAACAAGTCCATCCGACTTTCAAAACTTGTCCTCCTTCTTTGGGAAGGAGCGATTATATTAACATAAATGCTCAGGCATCATAATTTACTTGCTACATTTTTTATAATCATCATATATATATATATATATAGCTGTGCAAGAGCCTAATTCATCATAAACATAGCAAATGACCGACATACAGAATGCTGGAAATTGAAATTGAAATTGAAATCAAAATACAAAACTACCTTCCTAACAAACGATACTGGTAACATAAGATACAAACATAAAACGATTTTTCTAGAACAGCGACTTACCAGCAAAGAATCACTAATTGAGGATGGGAATATGCGAGTGGAGGGAACGAAGTATTCGGGGAATCGGATCCGACCCGAATCAAAAGCTCTATCGAAAACAAGATAAGAAAAAACAAAGACGACGAAGAAGAGCGTGGCGATACGAAGACGGTGAAGGAGAAAGGAAGGCCTGATCTCCCAAAAGCATAGGCGCAGCATTTCTCCAGAGAAGAGGCAAGTGGCAGATGAATAAATCGTCGCCTGAGGTGATCTTCTCAGGCGAACAATGGCCGTTCGTCGTCGCCGTTCCGGTGAATCGAGCCTCATCTGCGAAATCACAGCTCGAAAAAACAAGTGTATTATTGTTACCTTAAGATCAACATACAACTGGATCTGCACAGTTTACAATCCATTGCGTTAAAAAAGAGCAGTGATTATAATAGTTTGAGTAAATTACAATTTTGGTCCATTTCCTTCCGCCCTCCCGACAAAACAGTATCATAGTACGTGGTGGAACCTTGGCCAACTCTATCGGCCGGACGGCCACAATCGACAATCTCGATAGAGATTAACAGGGGGATTTTGTTATGCAGGGACAAAATCCTAAAATGAACGAATGACGTTTGGGTAAACTATCTAGAATGGCTGTTCATGTTTCGCGGGCGTAGCTGCCCCATCCTTGAGAGTCCGTTTGGTTTGCAGAATTGTTTTTTAGGGATTTGGATTTCATGGAAGAATTTGGATTTGGAGGTATTTGGATTGGAATTGATTTGAAAATCATAGGTGTGTTTGGTTTGTAGAATTTTGGAATGAAATTGGATTTCAATTATTTATAAACAATTTATATAAAAATATAAAAAGATATAAAAACAATTAAATTATATTTTTATTAATCAATTATTACAAAACAAATGTTTTTAACATTTTTTACAACATTATTTCATACAAAATCCTATAAAATCCCGTGAAATCCCGAGCATCCGCCAAGGATTTTAAAATCCTATGTTTGTAGGATTTCAATTGAATCCTAGGATTTTAAATCTGGACAATCTGACAAACCAAACACATGAATGGATTGGATTTTAAATCCAAATCCCTCGAAATCCATTACAATCCCGCGAACCAAGCGCGCCCTAATAGTTTTAAGGGTGAATTAGAGCATCTCCAACACAGCTTCTCTAAAATAGAGAAAAACACTATTTTGTTCTTTAAACTTCTCCAACATATTATCTATCTCATTCTCTAAAATAGAGATTTATGAGAAAATCTCTAAATATAGAGATTTCTCTAAAATTTCAAATAGAAGAGAGAGAAATGAATTTTTTATTTATTCCACCCAAGGTTCTAAATGGCGTGAGGCGTGGCGTGGCGGCAAGGCCAAGTCTCAAGCCTTAGGAGCCACGGTGAAGCCATGGCGTTTCAAGGCGTGATTTATGGCGTCAAATTTCAAATTCATATACAATATTATATATAAAAAAACATATGTTTTGTATTGTTACTCAACTAGTTGGGTACCCGCGCAATGCGGCGGGATGTCAAATTTTATTGTAAATTGAGAATCAAAATCAAACATACTCAATATATCGCACTCAAAATCAAGATCTGATCGAATAAAGTGTATACATAATACATGTATTCCTTTACCACAAACGATTCATAGGCTACACCATAAACTCCGCTAAAGAGGATAACTCTTAGGCTTGAAACTCAAAAAATGCAATCGTTTTGAATCGTGCAAGACATAAGAAATGAAAGTAATGCAATCTTTTTTATTCAAGCAAGCACAGTGATTCCATTCCACCAAAATTAATGTTTTGTTACCGAGCAAGAGTTCACAAATCATTAGATACAAAGGATAACAATGACAAAAAAAAGGGTTCATATACACTAATTATTCATATGATGAAACTTTTAATTGCAAAATTCAATAACCAAAATTAATACCAACAATTCTGTAAGAATTTGTTATTCTGACAATAACTTTATTAAAAGCCTTACACAAACACATATTGCTATATTGATGATAAAATTGCTTATCAAAACAATCATTATGAAAGGAACCACAAAAACTGAGGGGCCGTTAATTACCAAAACTTATCTGGGCGCTTACCAGAAAAATTCAACCCTATCACTTACTTAACGGGTAAGACTTTTAATACCAAAATGATATCGTATGCAACAATTTACCCAGTAAGCTCTCACTTGTCGGGTAAGACTTTCTGTATTTACCTTTGCTCTTACAGGATAAGATTTTTCGTCCCTATCATGATCGTCCGGTACAATAATATGATTTGGTAAACACCTACCCAGGTAAACGTTTGGTAAACAACCCCTAATTGTTATCAGAACAATCATTATGAAAGGAACCATAAAAACTTGTATTAAACAAAAAATGTTGTTAGTTGTTACAAATGGATGGAGTACAATCTTATCAAACGAAACCACACAACCAAGAAGACAATAAGAAATAAAATTCAACAAACAAAAATTAATACATAAGTCTTTCAACTAAACTATTTTCATGGCAGTATCCTTAAGCTCAGCAAATTCTTGGAAACCTAAAGAATCCATCTAAATCTAGATAACATATGTGTAAAGAAAGTTAAAATCAATGTATGTGCAAAAATTAACATATGCCACTAACTACACAGAAGAGATCTACCTTAATAACGAAACATGTTATTCGAGCCTTTGCAATCTGTCAATGCAGTATCCACAAAACCCTACATCCAAAGGGTAAACATAGAAACCTTACTAACTTAAGACAAAAAATAAAACCCGTATTATACATAAACACAACTTATTTTCTCCCGTCATCCTTTTCTATTTTGCAAATCATAGAAAAAGATGACCGGCGAAAATAACTTGCGCTTATGTATATTACGGGTACAGTTGGTTAACTAAGATTGACATGGCAAGAAGTCGTAAACTGATTCTAAATATCCATAAAGACTGCAAATTCTAGAGAGGGAGATATTATTCTAACCTTAAAAGTTGTATCAGAAAACTGCAAATTCCCAATAGAAGAGATGAACTAACAGTAGCAACAGTTTGTTAGGATGTAGGCTTCGGCCCATCAGAAAGGGGGAGGCGCAGAAAAAAGGGCCGGCCCAAGCCCTCTTCCCTTGTTTCTTTAATTAGGAGATTCCTTAATTAGGAGGTTACTATAATTATGATAGTTACCATAATTATGACAGTTACCATAATTATGATAGTCTATATATATATATATATATATATATATTAATCTCTTGTACTTGTAAACATATCATCACTGAAATAAAATACAGAAACCCTAGTTGCCCGCGTGGATTAGCACGATCAGTCCGGTCGTGTAAACCATGTAAATCCTCGTGTTCTCTTTTGCTTTTCGGTTTGTGTGTGCGTGTTTATGTGTGACTTGACTTAACAACTGGTATCAGAGCTTTAGGCTCGTAATCCGCCGCCGTTCTTTGTACCGCCGCTCGTCGCCGTCGAACGCGGCCGTCGAACCGACGTCGTCGTACGCCCGCCGTCACACCGCCACCGCCGCCGCCGCCCACCGACACCGCCGCCGACGCACCGCCGCCACACACCGCCGCTGCTGCCACACACCGCCGTTGCCGACCGCCGCCACCTGCTGCCATCGACCGTCGCTGCCGCTCAATTTTTTTTCTTTCTTCTCTTTGATCGCCGATAATTTTTCATCATCGACTTACAAAGGTAGTGTTTCAATAGAACAACCGTTAAGTTCAGGCAGCCGGCCATTGCTGTGTTTGAACACTATTGTTTCAGTCTTGATTTGATACGTAAATCCTAAGAGTTTGGGATAATGGCTGAGGACGGAAAGACAAGAATTGAGAAGTTTGATGGGCAAGATTTTGGATGGTGGAAGATGCAAATTGAAGATCTTTTATGTCAGAAGGACTTAGATCAAGCCTTGACAGGAATAAAACCCGAGAAGATGGAAGCGGCCGTACGGGTCGCCGTAGACAGAAAAGCCATAGCTGTTATCAGATTTACACTGGCTAAGAATGTTGCCTTTAACATTGTGAATGAGACTACTGCATGTGGATTGATGAAGGCTTTGTCAAACATGTATGAAAAACCTTCTGCTTCTAACAAGGTATTTTTGATAAGACAGTTAGTAAACGCCAGAATGAGAGAAGGTATGTCTGTTACCTCACACATTAATGATTTCAATACCATTATATCCCGCTTGTTATCTGTCGATATTAAGTTTGAAGATGAAGTCCAAGCTTTGCTTTTGTTATCCTCGTTACCGGAAAGTTGGTCAGGAACTGTCACAACCATTAGTGGTTCAGTTGGAACCTCTAAGCTCACTTTTGAAGGCATTCGTGACTTCATCCTAGGAGAGGATATAAGGAGAAAGAGTTCTTGAGAATCTTCTAGTGCTTTGCTAAGCATTGAAGGGAGAGGTAGAAGGACACAAAGAGGTAATGACAAAGGCAGATCAAAGTCTAGAAAGAGGATCCAATCAAAACCAAGGAAAGACATCCAATGTTGGAAGTGCAAAGAAACTGGGCACTTCAGAAACCAATGCCCTAAACAATCAGACGGAAACAGAGAAGTGAATGCAACAATTGATGATTCAGAAGATGTTCTTATTTGTTGTGTTGAGAGTTCAGCAAAATCATGGATCATGGATTCTGGTGCATCCTTCCATGCTACATTCAACACGAATATGATGAAGAATCTACGAACAGGTAACTTTGGTAAAGTTCGTTTAGCTAATCATCGCACTCTTGACATCACAGGACTAGGTGACATAGACTTGAAGACTTCATTGGGTACTATTTGGACACTGAAGGACGTTCGAGTCATTCCTGAGCTCAAGAAGATGTTAATCTCTGTTGGCCAGTTGGACAATGAGGGATTTGATGTTACCTTTGGTGGGAACAATGGAAAGTTGTCAAAGGAAATCTTGTAATCGCCAGGGGTAAAAAGCGAGGCTCCTTGTACATGGTTAAAGTTCGTGATAGTGAGGTGAATGCAGTAACCAGTGAACTGAAACCATCCAGACTGTGGCATCAACGTCTAGGCCACATGGGTGAAAAGGGAATGAAGATGCTCGTTGCCAAAGGAAAGCTTCCAGATTTAAAAAAGGTGGATTCTGAGTTATGTGAATCATGTGTTCTTGGCAAGAAAAAGAAGGTATCCTTTGTGAAGACAGGCTAGACACCGAAAGCTCAGAAATTAGAGCTTGTTCACTCTGACGTGTTTGGACCGACACCAGTTTTCTCCTTAGGAGGATCAAACTACTATGTGACCTTCATCGATGATTCAACACGCAAGGTATGGGTTTATTTTCTTAAAAATAAGTTTGACGTTTTCGATACGTTTAAGAAATGGAAAACTGCTGTTGAATTGGAAACTAACCTGAAGGTAAAGTGCTTGAAGTCGGATAATGGTGGAGAATACATCAGCACAGAGTTCACTAACTATTATGCTGAACATGGCATTCGGATGATAAAGACAGTTCCAGGCACTCCTCAGCAGAATGGAGTGGCAGAAAGGATGAACAAAACTTTGATTGAAAAAGCCAGAAGTATGAGACTTAATGTCGGGCTTTCAAAGATGTTATGGGCTGATGCAGTTAACACTGCAGCTTATCTTATCAACCGAGGAATATCAGCACCATTGGACTTCAAGATACTAGGGGAAGAATGGAAAGGTGAAGCAGTCAAGTATGAGCATCTAAAAGTTTTCGGATGCGGTGCCTATGATCTAATGAAAGATGGTGACAAGTTGGATGCAAAAGCCAAGAAATACACCTTCATTGGATATGGATCAGATAGTATGGGCTACAGGCTATGGGACTTTGAAAGCAGAAAGGTAGTTAGAAGCAAACATGCAACATTCAACGAGGCTGAGCTTTATAAAGATAGAGGCATTCCAAACTCAAATGATCAGAAAGAACAAGTTGAGTTTGAAAGTGATGACATCAGAATCAGAGGGTCAGAAGATACTCAGGATAGTGGGAGTACCGGGCCTGATTATGAGAATAATGATGAGTCTCAAGATGATAAAGAAGACACCGGTCAACAGGGAAAGCTCAAAGGATGAAAAAGAACCGTCTTCTCCGGTATAGCCTCACTCAGTTGAATCACACTGGGTTAGGAGATCCACCAGAGTTTCTAAGCCTCCAGAAAAATACAACCCATCAGTCAATTATCTTCTTTTGACTGAGAATGGTGAACCAGAAAGTTACTCTGAAGCAATTAAGCTGAAAGATTCGTTGTAGTGGGAGCATGCAATGAAAGAAGAAATGGGATCTCTAAACAAGAATAAAACTTGGGTTTTAACCAAGCTTCTGCCTGACAAAAGAGCACTGCAGAACAAATGGGTCTTCAGAATCAAGGAAGAGCATGATGGGTCTAAACGATACAAAGCTCGTTTAGTGGTCAAGGGTTTTCAACAGAAAAAGGGATTGATTACAATGAAATATTTTCTCCAGTAGTGAAAATGACTACCATCAGAGTAATCTTGAGCATTGTAGCTGCAGAGGGCTTACATCTAGAGCAGCTAGATGTCAAGACATCATTTCTACATGGTGACCTTGATGAGGATATTAACATGGCACAACCTGAGGGGTTTCAGGTTGCTGGTAAAGAAGGTTGGGTCTGCAAACTGAAAATGAGCTTGTATGGTCTAAAACAAGCACCTAAACAGTGGTACCTGAAGTTTGATAACTTCATGGAAAGAACTGGATACAGAAAATGTGAGATGGACCATTGCTGTTATATGAAGAAATTCAAGGGCTCCTATATCATCTTACTTCTCTATCTAGATGATATGTTGATTGCAGGTGCAGATATGAAAGAGATCATCAAGTTAAAGAAGCAAATGTCTGAGGAATTCGAGATGAAAGACTTGGGTCCAGCCAAACAGATACTCGGTATGAGCATTGCTAGAAACAAGAAAGATGGATCTTTGACACTATCCCAGGAGAAATACATCGGGAAAGTGTTAGAAAGATTCAAGATGAATGACGAGAAGACTAAACCTAGAAACACGTCTTTGGGAAGTCATTTCAAGCTTACCAAAGATTAGTCTCCTAGTTCATAAGACGAGAGAGCTAAAGTACCTTATGCATCTGCTATTGGTAGTCTCATGTATGCCATGGTTTGCACGAGACCAGACATAGCCCATGTCGTTGGGGTAGTTAGTCGCTTTATGTCAAATCCAGGGAGAGAGCATTGGGAAGCAGTCAAATGGTTACTTAGATATTTGAAGGGTACTTCAAAGTTGGGATTATGTTTCAAGGGTAAAGACTCAATTCTCAGAGGATATACTGATGCTGATTTGGGTGGATGCAAAGAGACGTTTAAAAGCACATCGGGGTACATTTTTTACAGTGGGAGGAACAACAGTTAGCTGGATGTCCAAACTTCAGAAAAGCGTGGCCCTATCGACAACAGAAGCTGAATACATGGCAGTTGCAGAAGCCAGTAAAAAGCTAGTTTGGTTAAAGGATTTTCTTGAAGAGATTGGCAAAGAGCAAGCTGATTACTCATTATACTGTGACAATGAGAGTGCAGTGAAACTTGCAAAAAATCCAGTCTATCATGGGAAGACAAAGCACATTGGGAGGAGGTATCATTTTATCAGAGGATTGATCAGCGATGGTACGATAAACTTGAAGAATATCTCAGGTGCAAAGAATCCATCAGACATGTTCACCAAGTCAATGACGCTGGATAAGCTGAAGTTCTGTATGACTTCAGCTGGCCTTCAGGAATAATGTTGAGAAGGCAGGTGGCAGCTAGGGGGGAGCTCAAGCTCAGTTAAGTGTTTACAGAAGTACGGAAGAGTGCAGGTGAAAATGATTTGAAGCCTCCAAGTGGGAGATTGTTAGGATGTAGGCTTCGGCCCATCAGAAAGGGGGAGGCGCAGAAAAAGGGGCCGACCCAAGCCCTCTTCCCTTGTTTCCTTAATTAGGAGGTTACCATAATTATGATAGTTACCATAATTATGACAACTACCATAATTATGATAGTATATATATATATATTAATCTCTTGTACTTGTAAACATATTATCACTGAAATAAAATACAGAAACCCTAGTTGCCCCCGTGGATTAGCACGATCACTCCGGTCGTGTGAACCACGTAAATTCTCGTGTTCTCTATTGCTTTTCGGTTTGTGTGTGCGTATTTGTGTATGACTTGACTTAACACAGTTAACATCTCTATTGAGAATCAGGCATCCAGATCTGTCAACCAAGTAGAAAAGTTGTATTCAAACATAAATTTAAACTCAATTTTATGAAAAATAAATGGAATGTTCATGTTTGTCAATTGTCATGTTGAGTTGTTGTCTACAAATTTACACCTTCCACAAATTTAACCAATGGGGTGCAACTTCAATAAACCAGACCAAAACGCATCAATATCAAACCTCTACAAGTTTGATAAAATTTCATATCACCATCATTATAACAAACCATAAAAATGATTCTTGTGAATATAATTAAGATGACGATAGTATCGGTGTCAAATACCTCATAATTAAGAAGCATGACAAGACTTAACCAAGCATTGTATATGGTAATCTTTCAACAATCATCAGCGCATCATTTCCCTTTGGAGATTCGAACAAAATCATCAGCGCATCATTTCACGACATATTGCTTCAGTTGTATTCTTGAATTCCAGCTGCTAAGCAGTCTTCAACTGCTTGATAAACATCTTTACAAGGAGGATCCATGACGAAAAACATTAACACAACAATTCAAATGGAACTTCTTTGATATCCATTAGCACATAAAAAATTAAAACAACACATATTAACTACTCACCCGCAGTCCCGTCAAGCCAGCAAATGTCAAATTACTTCCGATTGAAGAATAAGTGGTTGGATAAAGAAAACCATAAAAAGAAAAGAATCAAGTAAGGAAGTAAACCAAAAATCCAAAAGCAAGCAAAACCCCACTGAAGTTAAGCAGTAAATGGTTCAAGTAAGATATCGGTAAAGATGAGAGTAAGAGGTCGTTTACCAAATCTTATCCGGGTAAGTGCTTACCGGCAAAATTAGCACTAAAACGGCATCATATGCAACAATTTACCCGATACACACTTCCCGGGTAAGACACTTGGTAAACGGGTAAGATTTTTGGTAAGGTAATTTATGAGGAATACACTGCATCTTTACCAATTTATGTGGATTGACAGTTGTCGATGATTTGAGATACATGGCGGTCGAAAAATGAGCACAACAGGGTGGACTACACTGCACCAAATTATGGAAACTCAAAATCAATCAGCTGCACCAAGACAGATCAAGCATTCTATATAAGCTAACAAAAGATAATTAAGATGACATTAACCTTAAAAAGAACCGATTAAAAACTTAAAGAGCTTTACAGGGAGGGAAATTTGATCAATAGGAGTTAATAAAAGGTATGTAGAATTTCCGAATCGTACAATACAACAGTACTATTGGTATAGTTCACACCAAATTAAATTTACAGGTCTTGAAGTAATCATCTTCTTAGATTTTTTAATCCTAACCCTCTATGATAATTACTATTGGAACATTTGTTAGTCAGTCAAAGTGGATCATAAGCATTGCACATGGTACATTTTGCTATAGCAGACAAAACACAGATGGATGGTTTGATAAAGCAAAAAAGGTTGTATAAAACATCAAACAACATTCCAATTAGTGGGCCAGAAGTCAAGATTTGTACAGGACATTCAAACATAGGAAGTTCAAAAAATAATCAACTGTAATAACAAACTCATGGAATAAAGAATCTGGATTGTTAACATACGGGTCCAAGCTTTACAAGTATCTGGCGCAACTGCGAAGCTCTAACTTGAATTCAATTTAAACAGATGGAAGTTGTGAAATTCACTCGCATTACTATACCAAACCCAAAAAGAAATCCTTATGACGTGCATCAATTTCATAATTTATTCATGAAAAATACGGATAAACATGTGGAAGCTCTGACCTCAAACATCAGGTTAGAACGCTCCATAATGCCATCAAGGTATATGAGTGCGACCCATTTGTCGAGAGTGTTGCCGATTTGAAGAAGTCTGCGAAGAACTATCAACAGCTTTTTCCGTCAAGGATTCAGCCTCTGAAGGTGTGCACGTCACAGCCAATTGCAGCAATAGCGGTTCGTGAACGAAGAAGGTTTGTTGACACATTAACACCATTGCATTACAAAATAAGGCACAAAATCAAACAGAAAACCCTAATTTGAAAAAAGGATTGAACATTTACCTGAAGATTCACGATTTGAGTTGATTTCCAGTCGATTAGGGTTCGATTTGTGTGTTCATCAGGAGGCGTTTGGTATGAATCGTATGAGAAACCACACATAGAAAAACCCTTACATACTGGTATGGTATGAATCGTAGCCTTGAAGTGTGAATCGTCGTCTTGGATTGTGCATCTGATCTTGGAGCGTGAACGTCTTTCTTGGGTAGGGAATAGTCGTTTTAGGGCTGTGAATCTGAGTTTTTTGGGTAGATAAATATGTTGTACTTTTTATGGCAAAGAAGGGAGTCCGAATCATCTTGGGAGCCGGACAGGTTTTAAGAAATTTTAAGATCTTATGTTTAAATTGATAGTACCTTCTGCTTTAAAACATGTAATTAAGAGATGTTTAAATTGGTTGTACTTTTAGCTTTAGAAGTTGTTTTTAAGAGATTGTCAAATTTGTTTTATAAAGTAGTATAGATGAGTTAATAGTAATAAGCAAGTTAAATTAAGTTATATATTAAAAACTAGCAAATACGACATTAAAAACGTAAAGAACAATCAAATATTGAATTACAAAAATTGCACATTAGGCCATGGCGTGCCACGGGTTTAACGTGGCGTAAGACACAAGCCTTGGTGCCATGGCGGCTATGCGGCAAGCTTTTTAGAACATTGATTCCACCAATGAGAGTAAATTAATATCATTTTATATATTTTTTTTTTCTTAAAAGTGTATTGGGATCATAAAATTATATAATATTTAAATAATATAATCAATAGTGAAATCTCTAAAATAGAGAACCTGTTGGAGTTGATTGCAATTTACTTTAGAGATTTTAACATTTTGTTCTCCATTTTAGAGATATTATAGAGAAGCTGTTAGAGATGCTCTTATGTATTTGGTCCCTAGGCTATGATTAATGAAAATTATGACTAGCGTTTTTAAGAGGGGCAAATGCATGATTTTTAAGTAGTGAAGTATCTTTAAGGTACTAAAGATTTATTGACCAGTAAAGTTGTTTGATATGTTTTTAGTCTAACTATATCATTCTGGTAGTATTTAAAAAAAATTATTAAGGGGTTTTTTAGTGTTTTGTCGATTTCTAAAGAGTTTTTCGGTATTTTTTTTATTTTAAGAAAACTTTTTTTTGTTGATTTTAAAAGACTTTTTTTGGTATTTTCTAAAGAGTTTTTTTTTTTTTTTTTTTTTTTTTGCAAAAATAGGGTTGTTTTAAAAATATTTTGTAAAATAGGGTTGTTTTAATTTATTTTGTAAAAATAGGGGTGTTTCTTAAGTTAAACATCTTTACAACTTTAACCCCTTAACTTTTTAAATAAATTACAACCCAAAAGGTTAAACACCTTTATAACTTTAACCCCTTAACTTTTTAAATAAATTACAACCCAAAAGGTTAAACACCTTTATAACTCTAACCCCTTAACTTTTTAAACAAATTTCAATTACACTATTTATTTTTCTTTATATATTGCATATTTGTTGTATTTTTTTATATATCTAAATTTTTATTTTTAACTAAACAGTTTTTATACATCATTTTCTTTTCAATTACATTATTTATTATTATTTTCAATTAAAACCTTATTCAAGACATTTGTTTCAAAAATATACAAAATACTATAAATCTATGTTACGTGTAATGTTTCACTTAAGTATATGCCAATATATTTAGACAAAAAATTGTGCACCTTATGTTTGAATGATGAAGCTCGTTGATTATAATGCAGAAGTAAAGAAAATTTGATGAATAATATGAGATTAAGAATGATAAAAATTGAAGAAAAATAAGTACTATATTTATAACATCCAAAATACATGATTTTATACACACAAAAAAATTGTTTTTTTCACCTAAATTAAATACACAATTTTTAACGTTTTATTTTTGGTTATATAAAATATTTTTACTTTTGCTATTGATTTGATTATATACTGTATTTTAGCATTTTTTTATTTTTTTTATTTTTTTCATATTTATTATTCTATTTTATAATTTATACATTTATATATGTTTTAAAAAATATAACATAGAATTAAAAAAATTAAATACAGTGTGACAATATTTTTATACATAATTATTTATAAGTTATATATTTATTTGTATTTTTCTTTGTTCATTTAATTTTACACAATTTTTAACTTTTTATGTTGGCTTGATCTTCAGTTTTTAATTTTTTATGTTATTTGATTTTACACACCTTTAGATGTTTTTAATTAAATTGATTTTACACATTTTTAACAACTAAAATCATGTTGATTTCATTACACACAATATTTACACAATTTTTTTGTTGATTTGATTTTACATGATTTTCAATTTTTTAAGTTGATATAATTTTACAAAATTTTAATTTTTTTGAAATTAATTGATTTTAGATATTTTAAACATTTTAGTTTGATTTGATTTTATACATCAATAAAAGTAAAAATAATACAAATGCAAATAAAATTCAATATTGGTATCAACTATATATTTATAAGAATTAAACTTATATATAAAATATAACAAAAATATAATAAAAAATAAAGGGGTGTCATCAAAAGTATTGATGAGATATTTTTTTACAAAAATATAATAAATTAGCTTTCGTTATCTATTTATAATAACTAAATTTATACAAATTATATAATGAGGGTATAATATAATAACTAAAAGAAAGATAAGGATGTAATTAGAACTTATTATTATATTAAAAGGGATTGAATTTAAAATAGTTATGGGGTCTACTACCCTATTTTTACAAAACAAATTAAAAACTACCCTATTTCTACAAAACAAATTAAACAACCTTATTTTTACAAAATATTTTTAAAACAACCCTATTTTTAAAAAATATTTAGTGGGAAGATATAAATAAAAAGTTGCAAACTTTTTGTTTCTAACCCTTTGTAAAAAAGTTCTTTTTTAATTATCTCCCTTACTTGCTACCTACATCCGTCCCTAGTCTTTAAACTCAAAAAGTGATGGATTTTGTCTTGGTCATTGTCATTTGTTATGACTATGATCCTTCTCATTAACTTTGCCAATGATGGCTCTGCTAAGTCAGGGACATCTGAGTAGGGGTGTTAAAAAAACCCAAGCAGAACTGTTTGATCTGAAATCAAAAAAGTCGGATACTCACAAGGCGGTTTCGATTTTAAATTATAGATGTCCACGAGTAATCGATCAGAACCGATAATACTATGATTAATAATATTATATTTAATATTAACTATTTATATATTTATGAAATAGTTTAATTAGATTTTAAGATGGCATTTGCTCCAGCCTCCCCTGTATCTTCTCCCATAGACTCGACTTATGTCTAACCAACTATCCAGTTTCCAACTCATCGAAGAGTGGATATTTCTACACGATAAAACTTATTTTAATTTCATGTTCTTGGATTATTTGTATATATATGTTATGTAATTGGTGTAAAATTTTTATTTTGATATTTCTATTTTTTATATTACAAATAATATTTTTTTATAAATTCGGATAATCGTGAATCGGACCTGGGAACTGACTTAATACTTCGGTGCGGTTCGGACCAGTTCATCCTGCAGTTCAGTTTTGAATCGAATAATCAGGTGTACATAATACGGTTCTGTTTACATTTTTCCTACTAACTAAACCGAACTGAACCATGAAGACCCCTATATTTGAGTCTCCTTGCTTTTTTCTCATATGTTTAATTGAAAACTTGAAAAGTAAACCATATTATATTTAATTGTTTTATTTTATATTCATATTATATATAAAAAAATTGTTCAAAAAAAATTATATGTAAAAATATATTCTTATTATATACAGAAGCATAATCATTTGTTATACCCATTAATAATGATTAACTTTACTAACCTGGGTATTTTTGAACTACAAGGGTTGTGTCATAGTGGTTGAGACCCTGGAAAATGTGGTGGAATATCTCATCTGCCCAGGGTTTATATCCATGCGCACGTACACAACAATTATAATCATTGAGTTTATTAGGGCTGATGTCTTGCGGTCATAATTTGCTGGGATTAGTCCACGCATAGCCAGCTGGGACACTCTTAAAAAAAACCCCGAGTATTTTTGTCTTTTTCATATATTGATACCACATTTTTTGATTATCACATTCACTTAATCATCACATTTCATAACAATCTTATTAATTACCATAATTTTTCTCATTCACATTGTTATCACATTCCACAATTTATCTCATTCCTTCTAAAGTTCGATTTTTTTTTTAACTTTAAATCTTCATTTTCTACAAATAATTCATATCCAGATCACAGTACCGAATATTGCAACAAAAAGAAATTGTATTAACTTCAAAGAAAAAACATTGTTTTACCTATGAACTTTGTTTAAACTTTCTTAATTATCTCATTCATTTTCTAGTTTCACTTATAAATGTTGGGAAAAACCTTGGAACAACCAAAGTTCAAACATGAAACAACATTATAAGCTTTAAACAAAAATCATTGTCATTTATTAGCTTTGGTAAAAAGAATTAGAACAAAGAAAGTTCATACACAAAATGAAAGAAATTCTATTCCAAAAATAACCGAACTTAAGGTATAAATAGAATTAAAACTGAATTTAAGGAATAAAGGAACGACATTTAAAAAAAAAAACCGGATTTATCTTCCAAAAATAATACAAAATTTGTTCCAAAATACCCCTTCATATAAATTTCCAAATAAATATGATGTAACTGCACATAACTACAAAAGCTCAATATAGAGCAAATTAAAACAGACAAACGTCTCCAAGACTCATCTGAGTCAAAACCGAACCAAAATTTCAACAATTTAATTGACTATTAAATAAAAGTTATCATAATCAATAAAAAGATATTTAACCAATGTTTATGCAAACACATAATGATTAACCCAAAAACCCATGATTGGTTAGAACAAACCATTTTCTAATTGAAAATTTGAAATCATACAATTTATAATTTCAAATTTTCCCATAACATAATAATTTGCACTTTTCCAACCAAATATACTAAAAATGAATTATCATCAAATAATCTCTATTTTTAAGATAAATCATCAAAAAACCACACATATGATTTATTTATCAACATGTCCAAAAACCTCCCAAATATAAGTATTTTACATGACTTATAAAAGCAAATATACCCAAGATGCAAATTTCATCAAATAATCAACATAATTGATAAATATCAAGAAAACATCTTTAAGACTCCAAAATGAACATTTTTGGTATGTACATGGTTTTCATAAAACAACTTGGACTCACCTTGCTATGTTAGGTTAAACATAGTTTTCAAACCCAATATTTAGCTTCCATTGATGAAGACATTAGATCCCCAAGCTAAACTTCCAGATATGTGGTGTAAATAGGGCTGTAAACGAACCGAACGTTCAACGAACCGTTCGTGAACCGTTCGGCGGGAAGTTCGTTTATGTTTATTTATTTAATAAACGAACGAACATAAACACATTTTTTTGTTCGTTTAGTTAAATCAACGAACATGAACACATTATGACATTAATGTGTAAAATCATTAATTAATTAAATTTTTAGAATTTCTTTTTTATCCCTCCTAAGTTTACCCAATTTTCCATTTTGTTATGTTACTTTTTAAGAACAAATGATAAGTAACTGTGGGTTTTTTCTTCTATATTTGTGTTTGTTTGTTGTTCATCTATGTTCATTCGTTTATGTTCGTTTACGTTCGTTTATCTTTATTTATGTTCGTTTGTTTACGTTCGTTTATCTTCATTTATGTTCGTTCGTTTATGTTTGTTCCTTTACGTTCGTTTAACAGCTTAACAAACGAACACGAACAAACAATTTATCTTAATGAACGGCCACGAACACAAAAAATTTCGTTCGTTTACCGTTCGTGTTCATTCGTTTGTTCGGTTAAGTTAAACGAACGAACACGAACAAGCCCCCGTTCGTGTTCGTGACAGCCCTATGTGTAAAAAATCTTCTCAAGAACATCTCATTTAGTCCCAAACATACAAAAATAAACCCAAGAGAAGAATGAGGGTTGAGGTAAAAAGAACCAAACCCTAGATAAAGAAACAGTTGGTTAGAAGCTTACCTTTCAACTTCTAGGAACCATAAATAAGCTAGGAAACTTTAATTCTATTTATTATCCACTTGAAGAGCTTCAAAAAACGAAATCATGCTCAGATAAAAAAAACGAGTGAGATATGACCAAATGAAGAAATAACCCGAAAATGGGGTTAAAACTGATATGTGTGCACGAGGCCACTTTTGGGGAGACTTAAGACACATCAAAAGGTCTCCCAAGCCCTTTCCAGGTTGCCCAACCCCTTTCCAGGTGTATGGCCCTTGCTAGGTCCCCCGGTTGGTCCCCTGACCGTTTCTGACCATCCTCGATCGTTTTTCCTTGGTCGTTCACTGAAAAAATTCGGGTCTTACAGATTGTCACTGTCATTATTTTAGTTGCGTCTTTGGTGCATTTTAGTCATTTCATATATTTTTATTGTTCTTTTCCATTTCTTTCTCTAAATCACGGTTGGAATGGTTTTTAGAATAGTTTTACGATTTTGGTATATTTTGTGCAGATTATACGAGGTGTTGAAGCCGATATAACGGATGGATCGGAAGGACCGAAGAGCGATGCCAAAAAGGAAGTGAAGAAAGAAGAGATTTGTACCTAAATTGATGAAGACTTGAAGAAAAAAAAGTTGAATTTGAAGATTGGAGATTCTGCCACGCTTTGCAGTGTGAAGGTTATCTATCAGGGTCGCAAAGAAAACCTCTTGGAAGTGAAGATTGCATTAACCGATCGTTTCAAAAAAAAATTCCGGTGTTACAAATTGGCACTATCATTATTTTAGTTCTGTCTTTGGTGCATTTTAGTTATTTCATACATTTTTATTGTTCGTTTCCATTTCTTTCTCTAAAATCATGGTTGGAATGGTTTTTGGAATAGTTTTACGCTTTTGGTATATTTTGTGCAGATTATACAAGGTGTTGAGGCCGTTATGACGGATGGATCGGAAGGACCGAAGAGCGATGCCAAAAAGTAAGTGAAGAAAGAAGAGATTTGTACCTGATGAAGACTTGAAGAAAAAAAGTTGAATTTACAGATTGAAGATTCTGCCACACTTTGTAGGCGTGAAGGTTATCTATCAGGGTCGAAAAGAAATCCTCTCAGAAGTAGGGGTGTAAATAATGCGAGTCGAGCTCGAGTATCAATATACTCGACTCGAACTCGATAGAGATTTCTCAAACTCGAACTCGACTCGAAAACTCGCGAATAGTTTAAAACTAAACTCGACTTGAACTCGATTGCAAATTTTGAAACTCGAGCTCCAACTCGAAATCGAACCAAGCTCGATACAAGCTCGAATTCGAATTCGAATCAAGCCCAAACCAAGCTCAACTATTGAAATTTATGAAATTTTAGAATTTTATCTTATAAATTTTAAAACTTATAGGTGTTCTATTTAATTTAATAAAATTAAAGAGATGAACCTCAAACTTTATCATCAAAAAGACAAAGTTACAAGCTCCATTCACCTCACTCTCTTTTTATAGCACCCCTTCACTCTCCTTTACTATCTTTCTTCCAATATGGGATAACTTCAGTAATACTTCTACAGCTTTTTTTATGTCTTTTTTAACTATGATTTTAACTTAAAAAATTGATTAGTTTATATTTTAAAAATGCACTTATTCAGATATCTAACATATAAGAACATTTTTATTATATTATATTTTACAAGTTATATTATAAAACTGATTATATTTTTAAAACTAATCGAGTATATCACGAGCTTTTCGTGTCGAGTATTAGGTAACTCGACTCGTTAATATGTCGAGTCGAGTTCAAGTCAAGTGTATTCGAGTCGAGCGTTGACCGAGTTGATCCCGAGTAGCTCGCGAGTTGGGGATTTTCTTTGGGCTTTTTGGCTTGCCTATTTAAACCTTGTTAGTTTTTTTAGAGGCCGGTTTTCTTGGGAGTAGCCTCCTCCCTATTTTTTCTCTTCTTATTTCTTTCTCTAAATCTCTTAGATTAGGGTTTTATCTTGCTCCTTCTTTAATAGATCTATGACTGTAGATTTAGTTTTCTTTTATCTAATTTGTAACTCCTTCATCCCCTGCATTTTAGATATAGGATTTGAAGATAAGATGGAAAGTCTTTTGGTTCTTATTTTACAACCGTTGTATCCAACTCTTTTCGTTATCTTTTTAATTTATGAATTTGTTCATCTTTTTATTTTTGAATCTCTTTATTTTTCTGCACATTTCTCCTTTATTTATTTTATGCATCATTCTCCATCCATTTTATCGTTTTCTTAGGTTAGTAATTTATTCTTGGAGAGTGACATTCATTGGATCGATTCTCTTAGTTTTCTTAGATTAATCTTTACTCTTTCATTATATTTATGTTTATGCATCGTAGTGTAGTGTAGCTTTGTTCGACTGGGTTTTGTTGTCTTCGGTGAAAGTTTTGGGATTAATCAATTGATTTTAAAATGAATATTATATTTCAATCGATTGATTTCAACCAACGAAAGTTGCTCTGTGGTTAATTGGTTTTAATCTAGAATTTGGTTAATTTGTTTAGTTGAGATTAGAACGAAAATTTGATTCTCAAGTTAGACAGAATTGGTTAATGGCTAGGGTCCTAACATGAAAATAGTTAGGGATGTAGGATGAAAAAACATTTGTTTTAGAGTAAACTCTAATTTTGGTCATGAGGTTTAGTGAAATCTTTGAAGGCGGGGCCTAAATTTTGATAACTCTAGAAATCGTCCCCATGGTTCTCCTTTTGCTCTGAAAGTGGTCCCTGGTCACTAAATTCGTTAAAAAAATCTATTAAAAGAAAGGGCATTTATGTCCTTTTTTCATTTTTTCGTCTTTCATTTTTGTTTTTCTTTATTTTTGTAAGAACCATCAAACTCTAGGGACCAACTCTGTAATTAACAAATTATATACATATACATATATATATATATATATATATATTTGTACTAGGGATGTGATGCTCTCCGGCCGTCCGGCGTGACCTCTCTACACCAAGTCGTTGGCATGATCTCTCTACACTTCTCCGTTCACCAACCCTTCCCCGACGTGACTATCTTATTCCGACGAAAATCGAGACCCTTTTCCCCTCCCAAACGATACCCCCACCCCCCATCGGCCACCATTACCCACCACCTGCAAACTCTCATGTAATTTTACCAACAACCCCTTTCGCCTTTCAGCTATAAACTCCGACCTGCACTCCTTATCCTTTCCACCGATCTCGATCTCGTTTGAAGAAGAAAGGATAATTGGGGAGTCCAAGAGCACAACTTGGCTAAAACATTCTGTTAGATGTCTCCACCGATCTCGATTTGGTTCTGAACACCTCTCTCCCTTTGATTTCTTTTCTCGTTTTCAGGTTTATATGTATCGGTTATCCCCTGTGATTTGGTCATGCCGGAGAAGATAACCCGAAAGGGGAGGTTAGGGGTAATGTTGTCGGATAAGATAATCTGAGTCAATTTGGGTTTGGGTATCAACGGAGTTGCAGGCATCGAAGTTGTCTTTGCGGTGTGTAATATATACATATATTATATTGCGAAATCACCAGTAACACATGCGACGTACACTCGACTCAGAAGAGATCTCAACATCCGTCTTTGCTTACTGCTTTCGTCATCCGCATACGTTCCACCAATGCTTTCATTCGTCTCACAGTCACATCGAATTGTTCATACCCTTCATTCACAACTTCACTCTCAGTTCACTCCACCGTCCTCGCTCGACTTCAATGGTCTTCTTCGAGCCTCATTTGATCTAATATTGTCGAAAGGTCTTCGTCACCATTGTTCCCATCAGTTGACTTTAAGGGGGAGAAATCTATGAACATTTGTAGGTTTCGATCGGAGATGGTGAACGGATTTGGTAAGGATGGTGGCCGACGGTGAGAATGGTTGCTGCGAGTATGACTCTGTCATGTACACACACATATATAATGTATATTATAAATAATAAATATTATTATTTATTATATTTTCCATTTTGAAAAGGAATTTCAAAAATTAGATACAAAGACTAAATTGCCCTTCACTTAACATATATTGTTTAACGGAGTTAGTGATCAAGGACCACTTTCAAAGCAAAATGAAAACCACGAGAACGATTTCTAGAGTTATCAAAGTTCAGGTCCCGTTTTCGAAGATTTCACTAAACCTCGAGGACCAAAATTAGAGTTTACTCTTTGTTTTATGTAAATGCTTCTTTTTCAATATTTGCATCCCATGAAAGTAGGTGCGAGTTTGTTTTAGAAAGACTTTTCCACCTCGATAGAGGGTTAAAGTATTTTACACAACAAATATTCATCATCATTAAAATCCTAGACCGGTATTACCCGATCTTCGCTAGTTTTCGTTTTTATATCTCATCATTCTTCTTAGCCAATTTTAATAAAAATGAAATATTGATAATTTCCGTAGCTAGGCCGTAGTCTAAAACGAGGTCATGTTTTATCCATCGCCTCCTCGTGATCGAACCGTATGTCACACATCCGTACACCTACGGTATATAAAATTTTAAAACATCAGAAGTCATTATAGGTCTGTTCATACACAAGCAAATTGTTTTTCAAGTTTAATTATGTATGGTTTATAAAAACAAAGAATTAAAGATTGTTGCGGAAACTAGGAAAAAAGACCTAAGCTAAACAATCTCCCCAATACAATTTTTCACACAAAGAGTCTGAAAAAGTAAAAGAAGGCACCCTAACAGATTTAAGAACTAAGATAATCTTTAGACATTGATGTCAATTTGCCTAAGAAACTATCACTCAATATTTTTTGTCAAAAGAATGATGTGTAACATTGACAAAGGTTTCCTTTTATAGTTAACACTTGTTGGTCCCTAAGGATTCCACAAGAGTGTATAAATATCAATACAGTTTGTACTTTGTAGGGGGGGGGGATTGAATACAAACATAACTTTTTTTAGTTTTAAATAAGTTATGAATAAAAAATTTACAGATTGTAAGCGGAATAAGAACAAATAATAATACGTATTCTATTACAATCTAAAAAACACTAAGATATTGATGCACAAGATAAGGATAAGAAATAATCAGAAGTTTGAGGAGAATGACAAGTATGCATAAAGATGAAGAAGAGGTTCTCCATCTATCTATACGCAATGCATTTAATGAAAGCCAGAAGTTACATGCCATATGTCAAACATCTACTGGAGGCTTGTCCTTTATTCATAAAGCAACCATACTTTTAGTCGAATATGGATAATGATCCCATTAGAGTTGGTAAGCACATGGGAGGCAATAAAATAACTTCGTACGATAAGACAAACTTTAATCTTGTTGAGTACGCTTCATTTTGATCACTGATACTTAAGGGCTCAAGGAGGATCCCTTCAGGTATCACTTAAGTGTACACAGGATCACGCTTTATGTAGACAATATTTGCTATCGCTGAACCGCTTAAGATCACAAGCTGATTTATCTCTATCTTCAACTCAGTCTTCGACATTTGCTAAAGGATCATTTGTGTAAATGTTGTCTTTAGATCTTCTAGATTAGATATCATCACTAATGGTTTTAGCGATCACTGAGTGCAATCAGTGTTTGCATTCGCTGAACTTGAACAATATCTAATACTAAGAATTTCACGAAGTATGGATGAATCATAATTAAATCACTGATGGAGCTTGGATCAACAACAATGCATTAAATTTTGTCAACCAACTTTAACATGCGTGTTCATCTAATTTGTTGATCCGTGCATACTTGTACTCTTCATGTCAGCTTTTGGATATCTGTAAGATATATATGATGTAGACCCTTGTTACCTAACACATCATTTTCTATGCAGAGTGAATTAAAGATATATATGATGTAGACACTTGTTATCCGAACACATAATTTTCGGGTGATGCAAAAAATGTTCCCATACCAGATTTGTAGGAGTTGGTGAGCCAAATTTGTAGGGTAAGTTTACACTTCAAATCAGCTGCCAGATAGTATTGTCAAATTGTGACTTATCCGACACTAGTCTTCAATCAGCTAGCTGACATCGCATTCCACTTTAACATCAATTTAACTTCACTTCAATTCATCTTCGATTTACTGAACGCATTTTTTTAGACCAATGCGGATTACATAATAAGACTAACAATTTTCAATTAAAATCCTACTCTAGAATACGAATTTTTTTTAAAACATAAGATACAATTTGGATGCCAGGGTTAAATCATTTTGCATAGATTTCAGATCCTATAATGAAAATTCGGATCCTTAAACATTTCAAATCCCGGAATATGAATTTTGAGATACATAACAAATTTGGAGATGATAGAATATGATCCTTATTTTGTATTTATAATTCTAGACAAAAAATGGTATAAATTTTCTAAGTATTTATCGGATGTATTTGTGTAATCATCAATTCAAATAGTTCAGTCTAACATTTTTCATATATAAAACAACTGTATGAACACTGCATTTTCGTACGTATTGTTTTATATGTGAAACAATACATGGAAATGGTTTATAAGTTTATACAATTTATTGAATTTGTAAATGATTATATATATATATATATATAGGGTTGGGATCACGTGAGACACGCCTGTTTCCGTGAGACTGTGAGACAACCTTTTTCTCTTGAAACTTCACAGCAATTCCGTGAGACTGTGAGACAACCTTTTTTCTCTTGAAACTTCACAGCAAAAACACTGTGAAGGTAAAAAAAATCTGATAGGTTCACGTGAGACCAACCTCTTTCCGTGAGACCCGTCGGAGATCCGTGAAACCACCTTTTTACTCTTGAAAATTCACAGCAAAAACACTGTGAAGGCAAAAAAAATCTGAACCTTCACAGCAAAAACACTGTGAAGGTTACCTTCACAGCAAAATTACTATGTAGGTTACCTTCATAGCAAAAATACTGTAAAGATTCATATTTTTTTTACGTTCATAATGTTTTTGCTGTGAAGTTTCAAGTATAAAAATGTTGTCTCACGTGTCTCACGAAAACAGGCGTATCTCACGTGATCCCAAGTCTCTCTATATATATATATAATTTCATATTCATTTCACTGGTTTATAGTAGAATTCTGGTAGATATGAAATTGAACATGTTATCATTAAAATATATAATGGTGAGAACTTTTCTAAAATATTCTAACACCTATTTTTGCATTTGAATAAATATTATCAACTTAAATTATATTTATTGAATGTTACATTATATTATAGTAATATGTAATTCCGTCGTTATGTAATCTCGACCATTGAGATGAAATTTTGATAAAAGAAACAATCTTAACCATTGATTATAACAATAAACGTTACAAAGAAACCCTAATATTTTTATGCTCAAATGCCGCAAGGCTGTCTGCTCGGAAGCATTATAACTTTTCTATCTAGAGGTCAAGGTGCGGTGAGTCGAAAATTTGCAACACCGAACATGTACTTTTAGATCGTCATTTGGTAAGACACAAATCGTCTATGATGTCTAAAAACGTTATGCAGTTCAATTTCAACTAAGATGTAACTACAATTAATTTTTGAAAGATTTGTCTGAAAATTAGGGATTTTCTTGCAGGATTTGGATTTTGAAAGATTGTTCAAGCTGTAGATAAGATTCAAGGTTGAAAGGTAAAATCTTGTTCTCATGCTCTTCGTTGGTGTTGCATTTATGCGTTTTCGATCTTGATCTATTATTTTATCAAGAAATTTAACTGATTTTATCGTCTATAAAAACGATTTGGTAAGTTATAAAAGAGCTATCAAATTAACTTTTGTTGCTTTCATAACATTGTTAAAGTAGAGTTTGTGTCTTTGTTATATATATAACATGAAGTAGAGTTTGTATCTTTGTTATATATATAACATGATACTTGATGGTGCATAGTGTTAGATATAATAGTCTTTAATTGTTTTGTTTTTGCTGATTTTAATAACAACTATTTTATGAGCAGTTTCTTTGGACATTATTAGCTTTCTGTACATAAGCATTGAGAAGATTTATACACTTTTTCCTGATTATGTAATGATCATAATTTTTTTCATAAAGGAATCACAATCTTTGGTTAAGACAATCACAAATTCACAATAGATTTATTATTAAACGAGTCTTGAGTGAAAATAAATTTTAATCAATTATCATGTTAATTGTTTTTCTTGTTGGGTGTACATGTAAAAAGATAAGATAATAAACTAAATGTACAAAAAGAGTTCAATGAAGAAAAATAAAATTTGACCAAAGAAGAAACAAATTGAAGACATTATGACTTATGAGGCACATAATAACAAGAGAAACACCAACCCTATACAAATATAACTTTTTTTCCTAACACTATAAATTAATTGTGAGATTCAATGTAATGAGCTTATATAGATACCCATACCTCATATAATAATGCATTGGCTTGAGAAATTCAACAATGAAAAACTACTATCCTCTATGGAAGCCAATGCAAACATAAAATAACGCTTCAAACCCAAAAAAAAAGACAAAGATGTAGAAAATACAAGAATACTAAGCCTATATGCACTTTGAGTGTATTAATTATTGGCTTTGGCATTGGTCAAGAAACAAATTTTGTGGGCAAAATTGATCTGTTAATTTGTCCATTTATAATTTATATGTGCATTATCCTGAAGATATATAACCTACTTATTTCACCATGTTATTTGTGCCACCAAATTGCTTTAACAATTTAAAGGGTCTTTTTTGTGCCTTTTGTTATCAATGATGTGAGAATCAATGTGGGATGGACTTTTTTATGAATTTGGCTCCACTTTTTTCTTGATAACAATTAGACACACTCTTACTAGCTCATTATATTGATCCATCAAGTAATCTAGGGACATGCCATAATCAAGAGTAATAAATACAAACTCAATACTATGTATTTTTGTTCACCTATATATATATTACATAACCATTTTTTTTCCTAACGAAATATATTACACAACCATTAATCCTTACACCTTAATATAACTTAACCAGTTAAATTAATCACACATTAAACTTATTAAGTTGATTACAAACATTCTCTTAGATGATAAATACTACTAACGTTATTACTTTCATCTGCAACTTTTGTATTTCTCAATTACATTTCTTAATAAATTGATATGTGGTGGTTCTTGCAAATGATCAAAGGAAAGATTGAGTTATCGTCTCACAAACTATAAGCTTTGTTCTATTGTGAAATGGGAAAATAAGTACCTTAGCTGTAGAAATTATTTAAATACCTTAAATTAACTCTAAATAGTTCTTCAACTTTATCAATCATAACTATTAAAAACCCATCCTCAAAACAACTTTCTTTTTGTGCAAGAATTTTCAAGTTTCTGAATGCTTGAGACATGTTTACTCTTCTTCTTCCCTAAATAAATAGCTGATTTCTTGTGTAACCATCAATGAAAAGAAACTAAGAACCATACTGAGTGATTAAGGGGTGAAAATTTGACTACACAAATATATATCTCATACATAAATTTAAATGGATTAGTTATTCTTCCTATTTCTTTTATGTTTTTACATAAAAGAAAGCTTCAACTAATTGATTGTAATGATCATTTATTTAAACACTTATTCTTATTCTTATTTTTTAGTTTTTTAAAAATGTCCTTGTAGAATTGTCTTGTTATCCCTGAATTTTCGGTCTTTATATCCTATCTCAATACATGATCGTACTGTCATGTAATATATGATCTCATACTCAACTACCATTCTGTCAGCTATTTATGAAATAATTAAAATCAATGTCAAAGTATGTCACACACATATAGTAAACTTTATATGTTCTCAAATCAAATAATTACATGTATAATGACTACATGAGAAACAAAACATTTACGACACTTATATAACATCCAATATTTTAGTGTTCTCATAACAACTACACAAGAAACATATTTTGTACCCATACATGGGTTTTACTCCCTATGAATTTTTTACATACACTAGCAAGCGGTTACCATATTACTTCAAACTTAGGCCTGAAGTAATATTTGATTAGAGATATTTAGAATGCATTATAATCTAACCATCGTTATAACTAAATAGAAAACAAAACATAATATAAACATAACAACTGGAAAATATCTTTTATTAATAAATATAAGAGTTAATTACAGATTTGGTCCCTGTGGTTTAGTGGTTTTTATGAAAATGGTCTCAAACTTCATTTATTACAGATTAGCTAGGCCTCGTCGTATGTTGTTCTGTAACGAGTCGGTCCCTCACTCTAACAACCATCCAATTCGTTAAACTTTGAGGGCATTTTCATCCTTTTCTCTTGTCTTGTCTCTTCTCAAGGACCAAAATTCGTAATAACCACACAAAAGAGACTATTTCTACTTCCCATAAAGCTTAAAATTTAAATGCGTTTGAATTAAAGTGCCGCTATGAAGTTTTAGAGTCCCAACATTTCTACTCTATAATACCTACTTAGACTCTTTTGAAGAATAATAAAATGGGATTACATATATTTTTACATGAAAAATGAAAAGAGTTGATTTGAAAATACTTGATAATTGAAAGAGGGCAGTTTGTCGATATCATGATTCACTACTCATTGTACAAATGTCTAATGCATTAATTATATATGGTGTACAAGTATTGGGGTCAAAAAGATAAGATTTCTTTTCAAAGATGTTCATGTTAATTTTAGCATCTAATAAGATGACCTCATGGATTGTCTTAATACGTAGTCCCATCTCATTAATTCTAGCTGGCCCACACATATTTAGTAGCAGGTGACCGTCAAAAGGGTCATAACGACAAGTGTTGTGTAACCAAGAACTTAAAATATTGTAAAAAATACATACTGCAGTACTTTTGATTGAAGATTTATTGCCACCAAAAAATTGTCATGTTCACAATATATATATATATATATATAGAGAGAGAGAGAGAGACGGGTTTATATGCGGTTACCAGATAAGACAACAAGAGAATGACCAAATCACATGTGATTTTAATTACAGTAGAATCATGTGTAAAATCACATGTGAGTAATATGACTTTGGCCGTGATTTGAGGTCGCAGCGAAGTTACCCGCTCATCCATTACATTAATTTTGTTCCATAAGTATATATGATTTCGGTGCAAAATCAAATGCGATTTGCCCATGTATGTATCTACGTGTGTGTTTTTGTTTATTTACAATTAGGTAAATAATGTTTAATTTAATTTGTGATTGTTGTTTAAAAACAAAAATAAAAACCAATATATGGGCCTTTTCTCTTACTGTATATTCCCTTTGACTTTAAAAAAGATTAGGAGTTTATTCTTCATTAAAGATGAAAAAGGCGTGTTAGTTAAAAAACAAAAAAAAAAACAAAACAACAACAAATGAGATGCAGTTAAAAAAATAAAGTTTTGTTTTTATTGGACCATGTAACTATGTAAGTAGATCATGCATCAATAGTTCAATCAAAATACTGTAAGTTTTTATTAATAGTTGGATGAAAACATAGTTGAGTTTGAAATTGAAATATTAATTCTTTCTAGCAATTGTGTAGGATAACTAAGAAATACATTAACTATATAATGAAAGTGTAAGTAAATTGTTTAATTAGAGATAAAAGAAAACAAACTAGCTTGTCAAGTTTCAATAGGTAAATCATACATATATATATATAAAATATGTATCTATATGTTAAAATCTTCAAAGTCAGAAAGTATTTATTTTGGTATAAAACATGTTGCATCACTCTGTAATACACCTGGACAATACATGACGTTTAAGAGAGAAGGAGAGACTCTCTCGTCCGACCGGCCGGGTTGACCCGGGTTTTAAAACACTGGGAGAGAGATGAAGAGGACGGTGATTCTCTCGTCACTTGGCTCGCGCAATATATTATGTCTTTATGCGGCGAGTTCTCTCTCTAAACCATAGATTATATAAACACTATTTAAAAGTTAGAAACCGTAAAAACATTGTTTAATTAATGAAATAATACATGTAAAACCAAATCATGAAAATCAACCAAAACCATTATTTTAGTTTGATTTTAAAATATAATTTATATTATTTCACATGTTTTTTCCAAATGTATAAGTATTAGTGTGTAATGTGTTTCATCAATAAGCGTATTTTTGTATTTGTTTCACACGCAAAACATTACTTAATGTTTCATTTATTTATTACACAATATTGTTTCATCTATATGGAAGATGAAACAATATTAACATATATTAACTAGTTTTCACGATTTCTATATTATTTGCCTCATATATATTAACTTAATCTTTTGATAACTTCATATACTATGATAACCGTGAAATTTTTTACCTTATAATGTATTCTTTCACATAATTTTTTCTCATTTAAGGCTAGAAATTAATGTATTGATGAACATATATTTTTGTTTAACAATGTGCTTGCTTCATATTTTTCTGTTCAATGTGAAACCTTTTACGTGTAACTTTTGTTTTACAAACATGCTAAAAAGATTCACATTACGAAACAGATATATGCTAATCAATATTTTAAAGCCCGGTCTTAGACGAAAAAAGTAATATGAAATAACACATGATCCACTAGTTCTCAAGTTAGGCTATATGAAAAAGTAATATTCCTATATATAGATTTGGGATCATGTAAGACCATGATGTTTTTATGAGATTTATTATACCATTTTTTTACACTTGAAACTTCACAACAAAACATTATGAAGGTAACCTTCATGGCGTTTTTGCTGTGAAGGTTCAGACTTTTTTAATTCACAATGTTTTTGCCGTAAAATTTCAAGTGTAAAAATATGATCTCACGTGTCTCATGAAAACATTGAATCCAACACTATATATATATATTGATTAGCGAATTTAGAACATGTTTTATGCACCTTGCTTTTTAATTTCAACTTGGAGCTTTCAAGGCTAGACAATAAGCATAGCATTTGGAAATGATGAAGAAAGAGGAGAAAAATATAATTAATTAAAATTCAAAAGCGTGTATGCAGGTGATATATTATATATATATATATAGTGCATATCAGTGAGACAGAATTACTTGCCAACTTCGGTGCTATTTACCACTCCCCTTTGCATTTAAGAGTAGTTCAGATGATGAGATAATCATCATATACCAAAGACAATGGTTTATTTTCTTCAGGATCTACCTCCATATAATTATATATATATATATATATGGCTAGATAATAACGATTAAAAAAATGATTCAGTTTTTATGTTTGGGTTTGTAAATCTGATCTGTAGTTACGTTGAATCATCGATCAGTAGCTAAAAGAGTCGATCGTGAAGTAGATAGAGATCAAAACAGATGACTTTCGGATCATCTTCGTCGTCAACAATGCTGGTTTTCGGGAAGTGGAATGAAGAAGAAGATCATATGAACCAAGTGTTTGACCTTTATAAGCAAGATGATCTTGTTGTGCCACCAGTTCAACCTCCAAGGGCTCCTCTAAGAAAGCGAAAAAATCCTACAGGTATATATATCCCATGCAAGTTCTTCAATTTTTAAATTAAATTTCTCACAAAATTAAAAGCTTTTGCTTGTTTTCAAGAAACAGAAAAAACATGTCCAAAAAAGGGATTTTCACTGTTTTTCTACTTTCTCATATCTTTCTTGAAATGGAAAGAAAACCAAAAAAACAGATGGGTCTTTTTCAATGAGCAATTTCATTGAAAACCCTAATTTTATTATATATTTTAATTCATATAATAAATAATTATTTTCTTATATTTTGGTGGAAATTTTTGATAGATCCAGATGCAGAGGTTATAGCACTATCTCCTACCAGCTTAATGACAAAGAATAGGTTTGTTTGTGAAGTATGCGGCAAAGGGTTCCCAAGAGAACAGAATTTGCAACTTCACAAAAGGGGACATAATCTGCCATGGAAACTTACTACAAATGCTAAGGTGAAAAGAAAGGTGTATTTGTGCCCTGAGCCTTCTTGCATTCACCACAACCCTTCTCATGCTCTTGGAGACCTCACTGGCGTCAAGAAACATTATTCACGAAAGCATGTCATTGAGCGGAATTACAAGTGCGTAAACTGCGCAAAGACGTATGCTGTCGAATCCGACTTGAAGGCGCATTTGAAGATTTGTGGCAAGAAAGAGTACCGATGTCGCTGCGATACTTGCTTCTCAAGGTACATCTTAACTAATTATTAATTAATATGGTTTATTTCCTATGTGTTTTCAAAACTTAAGAAAATGATGGTTTTCAAAACTTAAGAAAATGATGGTTTTCAAAACTAAATTTAACTTCAATTCCATCAAAATGTTAATTTGTTGGTTGGTTTTCATAAATTGATTTTCTCAATGGTTTGAAACGGTTTAATAAATTATTGTTCTCCACTTTTAGATATGGAGTATAAGGGTTGGGTTCTAGCGAGAAAGAAAGTTATGATGATAAGCGTAAGAAGACATTCACATCCTTGGATCAATTATAATTGAATGTCAAATGAGGTGCATCGAGATGCACCACATCAATTCCTTTCTAAAACAAAATTCATGGGTGAGCATGAGATTAAAAGTGATCAGAGGATTTAGATCTTTTCTTACGCTTCTCACCTTAACTCTTCTTCTCACATGATCCTACGCCAAAAGTATGAAGTATGTCTCCTAAAATAGCCAATTATATCAAACTCATCCATCATATTTTTAACCATTTATAAATGATTTTTTCACTTTTTTAGGCAGTCTAACTAGTATTCGTGTATGGTGGGCTCTTCCGGATGATGATGTTAGCGAATAAACTCTCAACTAATATCGTACAATACAATAAAGTATTTGCCCCCAATGTTCACACCCTTTTACTCTTGGGACTGACTTTCCCTTAACATTTGTTATTGCTATTTCTATCATTGTGTTCTAATTAACATCATCTATCAAAGTCCAATTTGGGTTTTGGTTTTCTGTTATTCTGGTTTGGAAAACACTTTCTATTCTTTGTTAATTATCGTATTTTAATAGTAAATCTTAAACAAATTACCTTCAAATTGAAAATTGTTATGAACATATTTAATTTTTTAAGAATAATTTGTAGTGACTTCAATTAAAGATATACTCCAAGTCCTAAAAAAAGAGGATTGTCAAAGTTTGCAGAAGAATCAACAATAATCCTAGTTTTTTGGTACAAATTTGAGATTTAAAATCATAAGAGAACTAATCGAGAAGAAATGGAGTAAAACCTTTTGTTGAATCATATGTAGGTAGGTATAAGCATTTAATCTCAATCTAACAACATAGTGCAATGAAAATACCACTGCTTGATAGGAATAACTTATTTTCAATGCTGCTATATATCTCTTTTGTATACCATCTATATCCTATAGTTTATAAGTAATATATAACCAGTCCATCATCTTTTGTTTCAATTGACCAGCAATTAACATATATTTTCTTCAATGTTTTTGAGTCTTTTGAACTTCTATATCTTAACACCATAGATTTGAAAGGCACAAAATGGCTTTGTTGGACTATATTACGATACGTAGAAGTATTAGCCACGGATTGAATAGTGACGTGGCAATTTAATTAGTTGGTAATCCGTTGGTAAAAATTGGTGATTACCTAGTTCACATACATTAGTTAGTTAGCCATTTTAGTTAACTAATTCTGCTATAATTAGTGGAGTTATGTTATATAAATAATAATATTGATGTAATTCACACAAGAACAATATAGAATTAATGATAAAACTAATCAAGAATGGTAGATTGAATCATTGAAGGCTTATGCCATTGATCTTTAAAGTCGTCACAAGCTTTTGAGAGAGATTATAGACACAGAAATATTACAATCAAAGTATGTCAAGAACGATATAAAAGATTACAACTATTTATTCCACAAGTTCAGAAAACTAGCTATGGTCACATAGTAGTTACAATACAAACAAATGATGGACATACAATCTTCATCATTGTCGTAAACTAATAAAATCAGCTATTGACTCTTCAATATCATCAAATAATCCTTTTTGGATGACAATTTGGATCTTCAAAAGCTTTCTCTAGCTCAACATACAAATTTCTTGATCTCAATATCATTCTTCTCACAATTAATGATCTCTGATTTTTTGTTGCATTTCTAATTGCTCAGCTATCCGAGTTTCCATCTCCATTTGATGCAAAATAATATTTGTACACCTGTCTTTTTTTACCTGAATGTTTACCACTAGTGCCTTAATGTTCGGATTCAAACACAACTTCAGTTTCGTCTCCTTCATTCACAGTCTCAATCTCAACCCTTTTTTATGACTTCTAGTCCGAGCTTTACAATATCGAGCATAATACTTGGCCAAATTAGTCTTTAGTTCAACAACAATCTGTGAGATATACCTTTGAGATCTTGAGGGTTTTGAATATGTAGGTACAATAGTAGGTTTAAAAAGTTTTGAAACTTCCTTGTTGATAAATCTCAGTGAAGTTAGAATATCAGCTTTGAACTTGTTGAAATATAAAATCTGTATAACTTCAACTGATGGTATGTGGCTAGTAAGAGAATCCTTCATCTGATTAATCCAAGAAGTGGTGGCATGATGATTTCTTTCCAATTTTGCTAACTTTCCAACAACTCTGCTAAATCTTTTTCTATATTCTCAGACTTGGAATCAAGTTTCTGCATGAAACAACTCTGTATTTGTCATGTCATTAGAAGTCTCTGATTATACTACAAACTTGATCTGCTATCTCAGTCTCAAATTCTCTTGTGTTTCTGTTGAATGATAAATGCTTCTAGAATTGTTGCAAATACACCATGAGGACAACTAGGGGTCCGTTTGGTTTGCGGGAATGGAATGGATTTGGGAGGATTTGGATTTCAAATCCATTCCAATCCTATGTTTGGTTTGTTGGATTTTCCGGATTTGAAATCCTATGATTCAATTGAAATCCTACTAAGGATTTTGAAATCCATGGGTCAGGGGCGAACAAAAGGCCGAAATGAGTCTAGTTGCATGAGCAGTAGCTAACCCAAGATTTTTGCCTAGCGGGTGCACATTTGAATTAGATCACATGTCCATGCACAAAGTCGTTCGACTTGCTTTTAGCTGAATCTGCTTTCGGGGGAAATTTTTTTTTGGTTGATTTCAATGATTTTTTAAAGTTTTTTGATTGAATTCGAGTGATTTTTGAAGTTCTTTTTGGATGATTTCAAGTGATTTTTTTTTGTTTTTTTTGTATATTTGCTTGATTTCGAGAGAATTTTCAGTATTTTGATAAGGACTAATATAAAAACTCCAAAAAATAAATCTATCATGTAAATAATTAAACCATTTCAACATTAATCAAAACAATATATAAAATTAAACAAATTAATAAGATGATAATAATATACTTATTAAGAGAAAATACTATTAAATTAGACTAATATCAAATTTAGGACAAAAAAATAAATCATGTAAATAATTAAGCAACTTATTAGAGTTTGGCTATGTAGGTCTGCCCTGGAGTTGAGTTTGGCTATGTAGGTCTGCCCTGCTAGACTCGAGCTCCATCCTGAATATTTTTTCAATGTTCGAGCTCGATCTCTAATAACTATTTCAAGGTAGGGCTTGAGCTCTAGTATTTTTTTCAATGTTTGAACCTAATGTTGGTTATAACAAATTTAAGTTTAAAGACTTTATGGGCTCGAATTCAAGATTGATTAACTTGTGCATTAGTTCGAGCTCGATAATTTTTATATTTAAATTGTACGACTTATGAACAGATAAACATATTTTTATTTTTATATTTTGATCTACAATTTTAATCATCAAACAAGAGCAATAATTAACAAGCAATATCACAAAATAAAGTTAAGTAAGTCTGAATTTTAAAGACCAACTTAGTAAATAGCAATAATTAACAAGCAATATCACAAAATGAAGTTAAGTAAGTCTGAATTTTAAAGACCAACTTAGTAAATCACAAAAAAAATGCAATAATGTAATATCGATCTAAGTTTTGGAGGCAACTTGAAAGTTGTGCTTCAATAGTTTTAGGAGATATCATACTAACTAGGCATATAGGCTCTTAGTTGAAAGTGCTCAAAATTAAAACATTTGTCAGTTGATTTTATGAGGTGTCATTATGAAGTGGCTCTAGGCATCTACTCTTTGTTAGATGATGTGTGAAGTGGAGTTAGATGGAGCAGGGGCCCAATGAAATTTTAGTTAAAATACCATATTCTAAGCATAATCATGCAAAGAACACAAAAAATCGGAGGGGACTTGGCCCCTATAGGCCCCTTAGGCCATCCGCCCCTGCCATGGGTGATGCTCGAGATTTCGTGGGATTGTATGATGTAACACCCCTAAAATTGGGAGTTAATTTAAACCAAAATAATGCCGAAATATTAAATGAATAGACATCACCCATAGAAATGGGGATGAGTAAAAGAGTTTACAACACCAAACGGATACTAGATGACAACCTATTAATCTATATAATTGACAAATACAGATTAAGTTCGGGTGTCTCTAATCCTCAAAATAATCTTCTATGTAACTCCATCTATACACAAGATGTGCACTTCAAAAGAATGCCACTACCGGCACCTAGCTTCTCTCATCCCATCAAGCCCCATCCGCTTGATCACCTGATATACATGTCATTTTAAGAAAAAGTGTTAGGCTTAAAAGCCTAGTGAGAACAAACAATTCAAAATATAGAAAAGCCATTTAACGTCGAAAGCGGTAAATAAACATATAAACGGAAGCTTTTCTCAAAACATCTATTTTCTTTACTTCTGCGATTTACACCTAAAAGATACGCTTTACTTCTCTTGGGGGAAACTTCTACGGGAATGACCCGTCATCACATCGATTATTCAACCTCACGAGTTCAACCCCAAACCGGGATCTATTACAAGTGCCCTCCCCAAGTACTTCTGACTATATGTGCCTATGGATCCATTACACTAGTCTAACATCTTAATACAATTGTTTCCAATGTATTACTTCTCTTCACAAAACCTGTGAAGTATAACATCTTGCTTCCGAAAACCTTCCTTCCAAAAATTAGGTCAAATAATCATTTAGGTTTATACATCATTTTTCTTGCATTTAAAACTCATAAGAGTATTCCAAAACCGTTCTTGACTTCCATCTCATCATTTTAAAGAAAACCCTAAATGATATTAAGGTAAACATCATATTAAGGTAAAATACATCATTTTGACATGTATAAAGTCTTAGAAAGGTAAGAATGAACTCACAAGCTAGATTTAGGCTAAATCTAGGTTTTATCCCAATACCGAGCTTCATTAGGTGAGGACTTCAAATCCACAAGTTTCCACCTATAAAACCTTCATCTAGATCATAAACAAACCCAACATACACCAAAATCAAACCCAAATCAGAAATCATAGAACCAAACCCTAGATTCAAGATTTTGGAGAGGTGATCGTACCTTTCAACGTATGGGAACCCTAAATCATCAAGTAAACTTTAATTCTCATTGTTACCATCATAAAGAGCTCTGAAATACAAAACCATAGCAAAAATAATCGCCTCAATCGGAGCTGTGATGAAGAAGTTATGGCCAAATGAAGAACATCCCGTCTTTAACCACTGGAGGCCGCCCGCGATCATGCCCCGCGATCATGCCCCGTCGCCCGTGTCACCCCAAAATGCTGATTTTCATGTCTAAGTCACATTACCACTTGTGCGATTATGACATGCTATCATGCCACTGTCATAATCGCCGGGCATTATAGCCTAGACCATTCCGAGGTGTTTTTCCCACTTTTCACCCGTTTTGATCCCGTTTCTCGTCTAGCAAAAGATACCCAATATAAATAACTTCAAAATACTTATCTCGTTGATTCTAAGAGTGGAACAGAAAGAGGACTCGGGATTACCTTTTACCAAAGACCCGGTTGGTACGTTGTGCCATTGTCATATAGCATGACACACTTGTTGGGACCACCAATCACTTGGTACCACCGGTGTTATTGTGACAGATGTCAAAACCGTATGACACAATAGCTAAGATGACCATACTTTTAGTACCATTGGTGCTATTGTGACAGTTGTCACTATCTCACAGCACCACCACTTAAACTCTGAAATTAGCTTCTCTTTAATAGACCACCCGGTTCAACACTTTCTTCAACTTAAACAGAAATGAGGGTGTTACATATGAAATAATGTTTTAAAAAAGTTAAAAACATTTGTTTTTTTAATAAAAATATAATTTATTTATTTTTTTAATTTTCTCTAATTTCTTTTATAAATAATGAAATCCAATTCCATTTCAAATACTACAAACCAAACACACTATGATTTCAAATCCATTTCAATTCAAATCCCTCCAAATCGAAATCCCTTCATGGAATCCAAATCCTTCAAAAACAATCATGCAAACCAAACGCACCCTAGGTGTCTTGTGAACCATCTTTTCAGTAGGTGGAATCTCAACGATTCAACAACTATTCGATGTTTTGGTTTGACTTGGTAGAGTTGAAGTCCAAGTAGTAGTTGTTTGCACCTACATTTATAAATTCTTTTGGATTCATGAGAGAAACAGTAACATAAAAGGAGTCATTTGAAGCTCTGGATGTTGCTTCATAAGGGTTCTGAGAAACATTCTGATTTTGAGGTTCAAGTTAATTCTAGGATTCATGAACATGTTGTAGAGTGACATGTTTCTAAAAATAGTTTAAATTGAAGCTTAAGCATTAAGCGTGCTCTAACATGTATATTTTCACCAAAGGGTTATAATTTTAGAGACGTGGTAATTTTTTTTGGGAAAGAGGACAAAACCTCTAGCAATATAAAGACGTGGTAATTACTGTATCATTAAAGTCATGACACATGAAACTTGATCAGTAAATAGTTAAATAGAAGTATTTATCGAGAAGATACTTTACACAAGTAAAAACTCTTGATGTACTATGTTATATATCCGAGTCTATAGAGTTAGAAGACTTTTAGTTCCTCCGATTGTATATGCTCATCAAAACATTTAAAATATAACTTTAAGAATCATAAAATCATTTTGGATTAGTGAAGTGGTTTGAACTATTTAAAAAATGTGTTCATCAACAGATAATATGTTCTCTTTCTGAGTGATTAAAAGATTAGAAAATGTTTTCATCAATAGATATGAACATTTACGCTTAGATCAACTAGACTTAGAATAGTTAGATTAGCATAATCAAACTTAGCTTAATCAGACTTTGCTTCCCCTAAAAATTAGCTTAAACAAATGAAATGGTCAAATTATAGCTCCCCCTTATATATTTATAGACACACAAATCACAAAAAAAGGATTAAACATGAAGAAACAAATTAAAAGAATGCCTAATCAGATTTAGACTTTGATGAAGATATGCTACTGAATTGAATGTGAGTCAGAGCTATAAAATAGTTGTTCAAAAATTTGAATATACTAGTCCAAACTTGTTTTAACTTGATAAATCAGAGTTAAAGAAGATATGTATTGATAACTTTTGATGTAGATCTTGAAAATTTAGCACTTGTTTTGTGCTTCTATTCAGATACAAGTGCAATGGATTCAGCTTTAGTTGTGACCTTCTTCTCAACCATTCTTTCTTCTATCTTCATGCTGATTCAATGTACCAAAAATACCACGAATATCCATTTTGTTTAGATTTTTAGTGATTTGAAGACTATCTGAAAAATTGTCCCACTCTTGTCTCAAATTTTCAAGAACTTGATATTAAATTCATTATTTTTCTTATGAACCCCATTTCTTCTCAGAGCATTTAATATATCATTAATTTCTTAATGATTCATAAAGAGACTCTGACTTTTTCCTTAAATTCCTAATGTGCTCCAATGTTATACTTTGATTTGTTCTTCATGCCCTTTTCCCTTGCATTTATACCTCAAGTTCTTTCCACATTTCTTTCGCAAAATTAAAACTATTAACCATGTTGAATATTTCATCTCGTAGGGCCATAGTAAGCAAGGTTAGGGCACGTTTATTTGCGCTTGCTTTCTTCCTCTCTAGATCACAATATAATCCTTCTTGTCTTTCTCGATCTTGGAGGCTAGGATTTCAAGAGTATCATTTATACTAGGAATAGCATGAATGTTAATAAAAGCTTCATAGGATCCATCAGTGATTGATCTCATTAATTTTTCATCAATGTTGTCGAGAAATTGAACCATTCTTATGCTTAAGGTGATAGTCTCCATAAAATAGAGTTGGTGCTTTTGTCTCAGATCCAATGCTAACAACTTCCTTAGACATATTTAGATCTTGAACGTAATTGATCGAATACTAGCAAAGAACTTCAATAAATTTGATCAAAATCAGATCGCAAAAACCTTCAAGAACTTTTGATCAAGAATGAACTGCAATTTCTTCCAAAATCAACCGTAGGTTTTGATGCCAGGTGTAATCCCAAATATCTAAACATTGATGTAATTCACACAAGAATAATAAAAATCAATGATTAAACTAATAAATAATAGTAGATTGAAGCACTGAAGTCATATGTCAATGATCTTCAAAGTAGTTACAAGTTTGAGAGAGAAAGATTCTAGGGAGAGAAATATGACGATCAAAGTATGTCAAGAATGAAACAGAACATTACAAATACTCTAGAACCTACAACTATTTATACAACAAGTTTAGAAGAGTAGTTATAGTTACATGATAATTACAATTAGTTATAATACAATTAAATTATAGACGGACATGTGGCCTAACATCCTCTAGAGTCATCTGAAATTGTAACTCTTCAAGGCTTGTAAGGAGCAGAGTAATGGGAATTAGATCTTCTTTTGAATCTCCTTTAAGGCAATAAGTCTGGATCAACATTTGAGACCATTCTCGAACTCTGACTCCGCACAATCAAATCTCTGACTGGGCTTTTACTGAAGTCTAACTCTATACAACACTTAGTAATGTCCCATTAGGCATGTTCTCTGATCCAACTCATACAAATTCTGGATCTACAAGTTGCAATTGCATATGGTACAGGGGCAACATTTCACATATGGTTGATTCTTGAAACCATGGACCTTGGACAAACATCGATATCCATGATTGATGGTCCGTATTTCCTACCTACTTAGAATGTATCTTAGTTGTTTTAGGTCAAATAATGTGAGAGAGTTTTTTTTTCTAGAAAAGGATGTTCTACATCAGAGATCGTGTGTTAAGAACCCTCAACAAATCTTCATCTCACGGGAAGTTATTTTTTATGAAGCTAGATTTTTTTCATCATTCACAACATGATTAGTGATGTGATTATATAGTTTCCTTAAGTCATGCTATGAGGTATACATGATGGTACTGCATTTGGTCCACTAATATCAAATGAGTCATCCACTTCCCAAATATCAGATCAACATCAATACCCAAATAATGAATGTCCCCAACAAGAAGAAACTAAAAAAAAGACATACTCCATTTAATCTAATTAAGTGATTTTCATCAATACCAAATGTTGAACCTACTTTTTATGTTGTAACAACAAAACATAATGAATGAAGAAAACCTATGGAAGACGAGTTAGACGTCATAGAAGAAAGTAATATATGGGGCATTGTTTCACTTCAGGTAGAAAAATACTCTTTTGGTTGATGGATGTATAAGATCAAATACAAGGCAAACATGCAAGTTGATCATACTACAAAGAAAAAATTGGGTTTTAAGGTTTTACACCATAAAATGGTGTTAATTTTTACTGAAACATATTCTCAATAGCCAAGATGGTTAGTTTGAAAAAATGTCATTAGTTTCCCAATTTTTTTGGCTTTGGTACAATTGGAAGTGAATAATGCCTGATATGTACAAGGATATACCAAAGGGATATCAAATTAAGAGGGAGTATCCATCACTAACCAAGCTAGTTTGTAACATGAGAATATCCATATATGGACTTTGAAAAACATCTTGGAACTAGTATGTTAAGTTTTCCTCATTCATGATGAAGGAACGTTTTTATTTGAAGATTGATTACTCGTTTTTAAAAGAGGTTATGGTCAACTTTTGTGGCTTTATTAGTATACATTGACGACAAAGTTCTTACTATATATTTTGCAATATAATCGGAATAGTTCTTAGGTCCTAAAGTAGCAAGATCTAAAGTTGGAAAGTTTCTCAATGTCATTATACATATCAACTTCCATAAGATACTGAATGTTGGCTGCTAAGCCTATCGGTGGTCCTATGGATTCTACAATTCAAATTTCCAACACAAACAATTATTTGCTTCAAGACCTAACTTAGTATCAAATACGAATATGCCATTTATAGTATCTTACGATTACATGACTTAATATAGCATCTGACACATATACATTTAGTCTTTCCATAAATTCCCTAAGAACTTCTTAGATAGAGGCTGGACATAAGCTGCAAAGGATTTTTTTTTATCTACCTACAAGTCAGTTCAATTAAAGGCATTTTGACCCAAAATGGGGATGCTATTATGATACAAGAAAGTGAGTAACTGGTTTTTGCATATTCCTTGGTAAATTCTTAGTTTCATTGCTAAGAAACAATTAGTTACTTCAAATTCAAGCCATTCATAGATGCAGAGCACCAAGCTATGGCTCATACTACTTATGAGTTTATGTGGCTACAACATCTACTTCAAAACATTGTCATATCGAATTTAACCTCAACCCTCATGACTTGTGACAATGATTATGATCTAGTGAACCAAACATATCAAAATAGTTTGAATTTTCATTGTTGAGAGAGTTCTTGAAAGAACCATAAAGCTCCTTCATATTGGCATTACTTTTTAATTTGATGATATGTTCAATGTGCCATTAAATCATGTCCAACTCTCATCTCTCATGTCTAACATTTCCCTTAAGGACATTTTCTTTGGTGCATATTTAAGGGGAGTATTAGCTAAGAATTGAATAGTGATGTTAGGTTGAAGGCCCAAATGTGAATTGGTGACAAAACCTGTTGATACATATATAGCCAACAATATGTTTTTTAAAATAATTAAAAAAATAATAATTGTGAACTTGGGATGGTTAAAATATCGGCTTTAAAGTAAAATTATTTAACATCAATTGAAATTATCTATGACTTTTCCTCAAAGATATGCAATATTATTTCATAACCATCTTAGTTAATTTATTCAACTTTAACTAGAATAGTCGCAGTTGTAATTAATTGTCACCAAGAAGATAATAACTTTCAAATACCTCTCTTTATTTCCGTTTTATTCTATATTGCAATAGAAGCCTCCAATATGACTTGGATAAAAGATTTATGGTAGAATGAATGTCCAAAGATGAATTGGTGAAAAAAACGGATTATATATATATATAGGGTTAGGTTCAAGGGAAAACGAAAAAACAAACTAAGAACACCCTGAGAACCCTCCATCTGGACGGTATGAACTAATGCGTACTGATAATTTGGAACATGCATTTGTGCATATGCATCAATTCTTCTATGATTATAGAAGCATTGATGCATAGAAAAAAAGTGCTTGTATGCATTAGTGCATACCGTCCGAATAGAGGGCTTCCAGGGTGTTCTTCAGGACATTTTTACCGTCCGGATGAGTTGTATGTTATTTTTTTTATCCAACTAAGAAATGAAAGAAGAACCATAGAGGATAATTTACTTGTTGATATCCTTGTCGATTATAATTTTATATGTTGTTTCGCACTATTGAGACATCCATTATATCTTAGATGACTTTGTAATATTAAATAATCACAAAACTGATAAGTGATACGCCTGAATCATTTGTTGATGATCATATGAACCTTTTATAAAGATGAGCATGTTGGATTTCATATGTTATGAAATCGCTAGTCATCCACATAATCTTTAGTAATCATTTAATACATGTACATTGTATATTTCATAGGCATGACAACTTCTTGGCGCAAAGGGTATTTTGTGAGGCACCGACAAAAGATGCTGCAACCAAGCATCCAACAACTATAAGTGACATGGGAGTCAACTCATTCAAAATCTACGGAAACAACAACAACAACCAATCCAACCAAATGAGTGTAAGTTTGCCGCAATTGTGTTCCCAGGTTCCCTCTAGCCAAAACCTGACCAATACCGACCCAACAATTCTTGCAGGTGTGTCTCAGTTAAGCCGAGCAACTCATAACAACCTCATGATTAGACCCTCCATGAACTTGAATATTAACAAGCCACCAACTACTTTCTTTATGCCAAATTTAGGTGAACAAAAACAACACATATATCAGCAAAAATTTGACACAAAGATTTTCACAAATCTTGTGAACAACACTACCCTACATAATAGGAGTGGAATGTACAATCCCAATTTCATGGGCAATGACAGGAATTATGGTAGTGGTGCGGGATCAAATTTGTTTACATGTGATAGTATTACGTCATATGGCTCAACTTCAATTTATTTATCACCACATATAGGTAACATGCCCCAACTTTCTGCGACTGGGTTGCTTCAAACAGCTGCTCTAATTGGTTCTTTGTCTAGCAACTACAATTCTAACAACCTTTTGCTAGGTTATGCAAGTTCTTCCTCTAGTGGTGCAACTCTTGGTAGTACTAGGACTGAAAATGGAGGACTTCTTTTTGGCAACAAACATTTTGGCATTACTGATAACAATGGCTATAACAGTAACATGAATGGGCTTCAAAACTTTTGTGGCAACCGTGGTGTTAGGTCTTTTATTTTCAATCACTATGCTGGTGTAACTTATGAGCAAGAGGAAAACTTCCGTAATGGTCTTGACAATGGTGGTAGGGCTTATGATGATGGACGAAATACTTTTAACTCAGAACAACAACCACCACCAAACACCCATAGCAACATGGGATTTCAACAATACAATGGTATGGCATTCACAAGAGACTTCCTTGGGGTTGGAGGTGAGATGGGAAACATAATCAACGATGGGCCACCAAGCAGTTTTGAAGGACAAAATATTCAGTAAAAAAAAAGATTTCGATAATAACAACTTACAGATTTAGCGCAAATGCTTTAAAAGACTTCGTTTTTCTTTGGTTGATATAATCAAGTGGTTTTTATTGTTGTTTTAAGTTTTAAAAGAATTACTGTTACCTACAAGGAATATGTAGGACTTCTTTCCATTTGGTGTCTTTTCGACTAAGGGTTTCGACTATGTGGTCTATTAGTTTGTCTGAAGGCAACAATGGCCTATGAAATACTAGTGTGGATCATTTTGTTATTTATTATCTTGTTTTCTATCTCTGTATTTGCTTGTTTTCTGTTTCTTTTAGTTTCTTTCGAAACATATCATGAATGTTGATTTAGTACTTGGGATTACAGCAATATTATTGGAGAATTGATATGAATGATTTATAAGAAATTAGGTATGATTTTAATAAATTTCTTTGCCAATCTTTTATAAAAAATGAACCAACTTTTTTTCAAGAAAATTCAAATAACCTTCTATTAGAAAAACGAAAATTCTTAAAAATGACTGATTGTCGGAAGCTTAATTATTCTTTTTAAAATTATTCGTACTCATAGTTGCCCCCTTATAGGTTTCATGAAAAAAATATTACTCCCCTACCATCATACCAAAATGTTCATCATGATAATGTTTTCATAATCATTTTAAACTTTTTAGGGTTAAACAGACTTTTTAGAAACCATCAATCTTATAATCAAAAGTCTATTTTGGTTATTCTTACTTTAGAAATATAAGAGTATTTAAAATTTATGCACTCAATATTAGGTAATAAGGAGTCAATAAAGTATGAAAAAACAATGGCAGTTTTGAAATCTTAAATATAAATATAAGTTGGGTCGTCTCGTATGGTTGATATTTTTTTTAAAAGTAGCATTTTTCTTTGTTAACAATAAGAAATGTATTATACTCTAATACAAAAATAGAATTCATGTAGAAGAAATAATCAAAAGAGTTAATGGGAGATTAATGATGGAAAATAATCAATTTTTTCTAGGTAAAATAGTTTTTATTTTAATAGTAGATAAATATTTTTAGATAAAACACTGAGGAATAATATAAAATGAACAACCAAATAGTTTTTCATATACTTTCTTCTCTAATATAATTAATTAAACATGTTTGGACCCTAAATATAATGCTAAATTATTTTTGGATCATATTAGAAACTAAAAAACTTGTGTTCCTTTTATTTATTAATATTTTTGAACTACGACTATATATTATATATGGAAAAAATTGAACCCCTATTTCTTGTGGGCCTTGGGTGTACGCCCGACCCGCCCTCCCTTAGGAACGACCATGGGTTTATCATTTGAAGACATTAGTGATTCTCTTTCCTTAGTTGCTTCAAATTTTTATTAAGTTGCCAGGAAAAGTAGTTTTCAAATAAGGTCAAAAGGAAGATTCTCAAAAGACCATCATTCATCAATAATACATTGTCTCCTCATAATAAATCTAATGATGTATGTTTCAACTGTGGATAGAAAGAACATTTTGCAGTCGTTTGCTGATAAAAAAATCAAGATCATCATTTCTCAAGAACATCCTATACTTTATAATCCTCTTATAAATGTGCAAGAAATGAAAAACAAGGAGACAAATTCAAATCCAAGAACTCTCAGAGACCGGTGTCAAACCTGACAAATAATAAAATCCTATTACCACAAATTACAATCTAAATTATAACAATGTCAAGTAGGGTCAATTCCACAAGGACTGGATGTGAGCTTTGTCAAGCTTTTACACTTTATATAAAGGAGGGGGGGGGGGGAATTGTTGATAATTGAACTAGGCATGTAAATAAGATTAAAACTATAAGCAATAGAAGATGAAATCTAGCAAAGGGTATCAATAAACTACTTCTTTAGATTGTGTAACATAGACTCATTCAACCAAATATTTTTCTCAAAGGAAGTCAAATTGGCTTGAACAACCAACACGCGTCAATGTCCCATTTGTTACAAAAACACGACTAGTATGAAACGTTTCAACAGTTAGTCTCTAATTAGCTAATTTAGTCCAGTCACGGACTTGGAATTCAATTGTTTATTGCATTAAGATTAAGCAAATACTAAAACTAACCAGCCATTAAAAGCTGATAGTTTTTAGTTAGATTATACAACCTTACAACACTTGCAACTAAGACATTTTCAATTGAGTGTTGCTTGCTACCAACAGATATCCAAGAACAAATATAGTTTCTAAAATTCCTCTAGCAAGTGGAATTTAAGCGGACAAAACAAGCAACCCAACTCACAACTTCCATTTTAAAAACAACAAACTTTGAAACACAAAGATTGCATAATGAAATCAAATAAGTGTAGATAAATTTTGAATTTCAACTAATCTAAATCCAAAGTTAATTATCTACCTATTGCTAGAAATTGAAAGACTAACTACCCATAATTCTTAACAACAAAGATAGTTTTAGAAAGTTTGATCACAAAGCTGACGAAAGAATCTTTATTGGATATTCTTTTATATCCAAGGCATTTAGAGTATTCAACAAACGAAGACAATGTATTGAAGAAACTATTCATGTAACCGTCAATGGATCTCGTTCAACAAACTCTGAGCCTATTCTAGATATGATGAAGAACTGAATCAATGGATGCTATCTCACTTTAGTGAAACTGGAGCATCTTTCAATAATCCCCCACACACTAAAGAACCAATATTGATGATGGTCCAAGTATCATTCCTGGTGAGCATAACAATAGGGCTTAATCCTCTTCAGGGGTCTCTACTGTTCCAATCAACACCATACCTCCATCAAATTCTTCAAGTACTGCACCTTCTTCTTTAACCACCGAACCTCCTTTAATGAATGATATTCTGTCTGAACCTATTCAAGAGTTAGGATTGAATGAAAATGAATACGCTACTGAAGCTTCATCCTTAGCACCTGAACCTCCATATATTCAGGATTCAATTCTAACTCCTCAGTTACCTGCTCAAATATGGACGCAAAGTCACCCGATTGATCAAATTCTTGGTGACCCAACCACATGTATTTAGACCCGAATGGTTTGATTAATATTTAGCTCTTTGTTTACTTTATATTTCTTCTTCAACCTAAGAAAGCTGACGAAAGAATCTTTATTGGATATTCTTTTATATCCAAGGCATTTAGAGTATTCAACAAACGAAGACAATGTATTGAAGAAACTATTCATGTAACCGTCAATGGATCTCGTTCAACAAACTCTGAGCCTATTCTAGATGATGAAGAACTGAATCAATGGATGCTATCTCACTTTAGTGAAACTGGAGCATCTTTCAATAATCCCCCACACACTAAAGAACCAATATTGATGATGATCCAAGTATCATTCCTGGTGAGCATAACAATAGGGCTTAATCCTCTTCAGGGGTCTCTACTGTTCCAATCAACACCATACCTCCATCAAATTCTTCAAATACTGCACCTTCTTCTTTAACCACCGAACCTCCTTTAATGAATGATATTCTGTCTGAACCTATTCAAGAGTTAGGATTGAATGAAAATGAATACGCTACTGAAGCTTCATCCTTAGCACCTGAACCTCCATATATTCAGGATTCAATTCTAACTCCTCAGTTACCCGCTCAAATATGGACGCAAAGTCACCCGATTTATCAAATTCTTGGTGACCCAACCACATGTATTTAGACCCGAATGGTTTGATTAATATTTAGCTCTTTGTTTACTTTATATTTCTTCTTCAACCTAAGAAAACTGATGATGTCATCAAAGATCCAAATTGGTTCTGTGTTTTGCAAGAAGAGTTGACCGAGTTCGTAAGGAATAAAGTTTGGTATCTTGTCCCTCATCCATAAAACAAGTCAGTTATAGGAACCAAGTGGGTGTGTTGTAACAAATTGGATGAACATGGCATTGTAAACTGGAATAAAGCTAGACTTGTTGCTCAGAGATATAGACAGGAGGAAGACATATACTATGATGAAACCTTTGCTCCAGTGGCTAGGCTTGAAGCAATTCGACTTCTTATCCTATGTTACCACTATGATTTCAAGGTATATTAAATGGGTGTGAAGAGTGTCTTCTCAATGAAAATCTCAATGAAGAAGTGTATATAACAACCTTTAGGTTTTCTCTATTCTAAATATCCGAACTATGTTTATAGATGGGATAAAGTTCCATAAACAAGCACCTGATACTTGGTATAACACCCTATCTTCTTTTATGCTTACTAAAAAGTTTGAAAATGGAAAGATTGAAAAGATTGATAACACCCTATTTCTTACGAAAGTAAAGGGCCACATCATTCTTGTTCAGATATATGCCGATGACATTATATTTGGATCTAGGAATCCATCGTTGCGTGTTAGATTCTCTGAACACATGAAAAAAGAATACAAAATGAGCATGATGGGTGAATTGACTTATTTTCTTGGTCTTTAGATCAAACAGTCTGAAAAAGGTATTTTCATAAACCAAGGAAAGTACATCGGAGACATGCTTAACTTTTTTTGACATAACCCAATGCTTAACGATGAAGACTGATATGACACCTCCTCTAATGCGGAACAAGGATTTTAACGAGAAATTGTTAACGGTACTGCCTAGAGGAATGATTGGCTTTTTGCTGTATCTCACAACTAGTCAACAAGATATCATGTATTCTACTTGTCTTTGTGCATAATATCAATCTGAACCCAAAGAATCTCATCTGATCGATGTGAAGCGAATATTCAGATACACGAAGAGTACACTAATATGACCCTTTGGTATCGCAAAGACTCAGGGTTCGATCTAATAAGGTATTCAAATAGAGATTTCGTAGGTTGTAAGCGGGATAGGAAAAGCACCACTGGAGGATGTCAACTTCTAAGTCGAAAGTTGGTGAGCTGGACAAGCAAGAATCAAAGCTTTGTGCCTACATCAACAACTGAAGTTGAATACGTTGTTGCTGGAAATTGTTGTACTCAAGTCGTATGGATGAGAACTCAACGACTATGATCATTTGCTATCAAATATTTATATCTACTGAGATATCAAATAACTTTGTTCTTCATTCAAAGACCAAACACATTAAGATCAGAGATCATTTGATCACAGATCATGTGATGAAAGGTGATATTGAACTTCACTTCATTCCCACTAAGTACCAACTCGTTGACCTCTTTACAAATCTCTTGATGAAACAAGGTTTAATATTTTAAGCACCGAACTTGGAATGCTGAACGTTGAGTATTAAATTCTTTTTCACTAAGCATCACTTAGTGATATGACTGATTGTTTCAGTGTTTTCTATCTCATGTTGAACTCTTCCAAAATTTCTTGATCTCCTAAGGTATGTTTTCTCTCTCTATCACTGAGTAGTTTATCTTAGAGGTAACTCATTCGGTGATGCTTTCCAAAACTCAAGTAATCACTAAACTTGTCAGGATCAAATATCCTAAATTAGGAAAGTTTTATAAAGAAGAAAAGGATTTAATGTAATATTCTAAATTGTGTTAAATACCTTATGGGCTTGGGCTTACCATGTAATAGACAACTAGTATATAAAGGAGTCTAGGGTAGAGGATTCGTTAATGAGAATCGTTTAGTTATATTCACGTTTGTAATTATTTAATGCTTTCATTAATAAAACATTCGACTCGATGATTTCCGTATGATTCCTCTTTTGATCTTGTTGAATCGGACCTAACATAACTATTTTCTTATTTCGTGACAAAAGTCTTTTTTTTAAGATAATGAACGGTCATTTGTTTATGACATCATTTCTTTTTACATGTAAATGTTTTTATTGGGAAAAATAGTTGTCACCATACTCTCTGACACGCAACGTCCATTCCTATTATCTCTCCAATGAAAACCTAGAGACGTGGCAAAAACATCATTACCCTACTTTTCATGACCTGTCTCTTATCGGGTTTCTCTCCTCTTTCTCTCTCATCTTACCTATAACCACTCCTCTCTCATCCAATCTCAATCTTTACGCTTTCAAAACCCTCAAAGCAAGAATCTCTCTCTCTCTGTCTAAGATTTTCAAAACCACAAAGAACACACACACTAGAACTTTCTTCGAATCTTCAAATCTTCATGGTCTGTTCTTCTTCGTTTATTATGATTGTTTTTACTTTTTTCTTGAAAAACAAACTTCTTCTTTCTTAAAAACAATTCTCATTTTTGGTTTTTCAAACCCTAACTCTTTTTCAAAAACCCTTTTTCGTTCTTCGAACTTAAACTGTATTTTTAGTATTTCCTTGTACTAAAATCTTGTTTTTCCCATTTGTACTTTCTAACCCAAAAATAGAGGCCGCTAAGAATGTGCACTGTGATTTGCCCGACTATGACTTTAAGGCCAACAATCACTTGGCTTTACTCGAGATACTAGATGAAAAACCCTGGTTCGAGCCTCGCTTTTCCTCAAGAACTACGTGTTGTTCTATGCTCATACCTTCCAACCCCAAGTCTTAGAGGACTTTCTAAGGAAGTTTTGGTACTCTGATAAAACTGTTCAGGAAACAGACGCTGAAGGAAAAAAAATTACAAAAATCCCCTTACAAATCGATTATTCAACTTCCAGCTTTGGCCTTGCAACTTTTCACTCAATGCTGAATCTTCCTAACCAAAGGGGCTATGAACCTGAGCCTTCAAATGAAGAGATCGTGGAATTTCTTAATGACATTGGCTATGACTGGCTAAAGAACAAAGAAGCCAAAGAAATCATCAAGACGTTGACCAAAATTGAGAAGAAGCGCATGTCAACTGCGTGGAACTACCTGTTTGCCCATTTCATTATGAGTATGGCGACAAGATTGGAGGACAGGACCAAGCAACCCGAGTAACGCTGAACATCAGCTATGTAGTGATTCATGGTCGAAAGATGGACTATGATCAATTCGTCTTTGATGAGTTAGTATGGAAGGTAAACAAAAAACAAAGGGAATATCCTAAATTTGGCGATCAATCAAAGATGAATATCCTAAATTTGGCGATCAATCACTCTTTAAGATGGGTCTTCGAATTCTTGATCATAAGTCCACTATTTTGACAGATCGTTGCTCCGAGGTACGCTTCTTATCGCTTACCTTCCTCCACTTCCTTCTTCCATTTCAATGGCGACTACGACACTGGTCAACCTTTAGTGTCCACCCGACTCACCAGACCCTTGTCCTCATACATGACATAATCTGAAGCCCTTCTTAGCCCTCTAAAGAGATTTAAGAAGCCTAAAAAGAGAAAAGCCTCAAGGCTGAGTGAAGCCTCTTCACTTATTAAACTTGGCCTCTGTACCAAGGCATCTGTAGCCCCACCTACCACTTTAGCAACTCCTTCTTCACCTGATGTTGTATTAATGGACGCTACCCAAACCGACCTAGCGACTCTAATAACCGAAATTGTTGTTCGAGGCTTTTCCATAGCCTCTCATCGACACATGTCACAACCCCATTCTCTACAACAGTCACTTCTACAGATTCTCCCTTGGTCTCAGTGACACACACTAATTAACCATCAGTGGTTGTTCCCATTGATGATAAAGTAGCTCTTTACACAAAACCAAAGGATGACTTTCTCAATTCTCCTCAGCATATAGACGTTGATCCTCTCGACAACAACTTTGATATCCTCGACAACAACTTTGATATCCTCAGCATATAGACGTTGATCCATCTTTGGCTCAAAGTTTGAACTCTTCTATCTCCTCATTTCTCCATTGGGGAGATAACACTTTTGAAATGAAAGATCAACTCTTCAAAGGGAAAAGCTCAAGTGTGAAATTACAACTATATTGGCCTGAGGTACTCCAATCATCCTTACTCCTTATTTCTTGGTTACCAACCCTTAACAATATCATGCTTAATTTATTTCTTCTAGTTCTCTTATCTCAGGTCCTGAAGAAAATGCTGCAATCCCCTCAGGCACTACCGAAGATATGATATGGCTGAGGATGTAAAGTTGATGCTTCCTGCCTTGGACATGATGCTTGAAAAGGTCAAAACTATGATGACCAATGTAGATGATATTTAGAACTTGTTCATCTCCTCAAAAGTTGATCTAGTGGTAGATTAATCGTGATTAGAGTTGAAATCTCGGGGATGAAGGTGGATCTCTCTGAGAAATCCAAGGCTCTAAATGCCTTTTAGAGTTCTTTCTCTACGCATCACAAGGATGTTAACGCTCAACTACCCAGCATGGAGAAAATTTGAATCAGATTTTCGATATTCTTACCAACAACTAAATCTTTGGTTCCTACTCTGTCCTTTAAAGATACTGTAAGACCCTCAGATTTGGTAAGAGCATCTAAAATAAAATTTCATTTATACATTAAATAAGGATGTTTACTAAAAGTCAACAATAAATTACCTATATTGGCAATCTAAGTTTTAACATCAATAAAGTAGATTTCAACCTTTACACAAATCTACATTGTGGGACGGGTGTTACTAAAAACCAAAGACCGACGATATCTCCAATAGCATGAAAGGTATCTCCCGGATAGCTAATTTCTTCTCGCACCTTTTACTAGCACTCATCACACTAAGGCGTCTCTAGTACCATTTTCCTAAAGGACATGATGCACATGCCGATAAAGAAAAATGTTAAGCTTAACATCTAGTGAGTTCAAACAGTTTTCAACAGTTATATGAAATGGTAAAAATGGATTTTTTTTTATTTAAATCACAATTTCTAACGTGAAATGCATTTAGAATAAAAAGTGATATATTTCCCAAACCATCATTTTCGTGATAAAACACTTAAATAGAAATACCCCACAATTGTGGAACCATATCAAATAATCACGTGAAGCATAAATAGGATTAGCATCTAAATCCCGACAACATGGAAATAATGATTTGATTGGAAGGAGGGTGAGGAACGAAGACAGTGGTTTGACTGTTGGGATCCCAATCAGCCTGCATCAACGAAAAATGGAACTATCGAATCACGCGTGACTCCCTTTATCCCTTTTATCCAAAACATTAATTTATGTGTGAATCCAATATATCAAAAGCATAAATTATGGTTATTTACCAAAACCTAAGTAATATAAAAACATAGATAATACTTTGCCCGAAATAACGTTTAACAACAATAGGGGAGACCCGTATTCGTTGAAAGGGAAGAACACATAAGTGTATCACTCGTACAACGTTAATCGCATACCTACGACTTAAAGTCCAAATGTCTCTACGATTCCTTAACAAGTTGCACCTTAAGAGTCGGTTGACTAGTGTCTAATCTTGCGAATTCCACATCAAGGCTCGAGCCACTTAGTGTCTATCTAAAGAGGGAACACCTCAAGTGGCGGAGATCCTGGTGTGTCTCCAACACAAACACTTCCGAACTCAACCCTCCTATTGACTACTGGAAAAGTTTAAAAGCCTCAAAGCAAGTTTCACCTCAGGAGGCGATTGTACTTAATATCTATTCTTATGAATTCCACCTCAGAGCTACATCCTCCCAACGCCTACTTGAAGAGTTCTATGTCATGAGCAAGAATCATGGGTTCAACCCTGCAATACCCTCACGACTATCAACACAAGACTGGCTCACATGCTTATAGATCCAATGCACTATAGTCTAAATTACATGAGTCCAAATAAATGATCAATATACTCAAAACATGTAATTTTACAAACAAATATGCCACATAGGCATATACTCCAAAAACTCAATTTAGAGCAATTAAAATTGGACAAGTGTCCCTTAGACTCATTTAGGGCAAAACTGAGCCAAAAGCTCAAGAATTCAACTGATTAATAAATAAAAGTCAACAAAAGCAATAAAACGCATTTAGCCACGTTTATGCCAACACATGAGTCTACAAGAGTTCAAGGATATAGAAACAGTTTGTAGAAGGGGGGGGGGTTGAATACAAACACACAGATTTTTATTTTTTAAATTAGTTTATATTGAATAAACAAATTTACAGTTACAAGCGGAATTAGAACAAGTAAATAAACCTATTCTATTGTAACTTAAGAAATCACACAGTTTGCATGAAGTAAGAAAGAAAAGAGACAGAGGTTTAAGAAATAGGGAGTAGTATGCATGAAGATGAAGAAAATATCTTCATCTTATTTATACCCATTTGCATTTAATGCAAGACAAAAGGTATATGCCACGTGTCAAGTTTTCATAGGAAGCTTGTCCTTTGTTCAAAAGAAACCATGCTTTTGGCCGCGTGTGAACAGTACCGTATCAGATATGATGGGGACATAAGAGACAATCCGTACGTCCTTCTCTGACATGGTATAAGGTTTGACTTTTGTGCATCGAGGATAAGATCAACATTAATTTTGTTTGAGAAGCTTCACTTGATCGCTGAACTTGAAACTTCAAGGATGAACTTTCATAGTATCGCTGAGGCTTGACAAGACTTCACACTTTGGTTTAGATAATCCTTGCTATCACTGAACCGCTTCAGATCACTAGCTGATTATCTCTTTCGCTGAATGTTCTTTTGGTGTGATGGTTGATCTTCAGATCTTTAGAGGTAAACTTGAGGTTCTTGATTTTCAGCGATCGCTGATAGCAATCAGCGTATGCTATCGCTGAATTTGAACTTAAGTTTATGAATGGATTTTCACTAAGTATACAGAGGAATCATATTCAAGTCACTGTGAGGAGTTATGATCAACAATCTCCCCCTATTTGATTATGATTGAGCAATATAGGAAGATTGCTTTGAGAAGATTAGTAAGGACTTAAAAATCTTAAAGTAAAATTTCTAAGTACTAATCTGTGAGATCTGTTTCAGCTAATCTACTATTACCATTGAGTTTCATTTATACGGATATGAAAACACAATATTTATAAGTACAGAAGCTTTAAGTACATTCACTGATATAATTTCAGAATGAAATATCAGTGAGTGAAGATTCAAACGAAAAGTTAGAACTCTTTAAGTTCATTGTCCCAATTACTATTTTCAGGGATCTTTTTAGTACACAAATGGAGTAGAGTACTTCATTGAATTTCATTAATTAGTAATCTGAGAAATTACATTAAAACGAAAAATACAATACAAAGTAAAGTACACTATCACTAAAGAAAGCTATGAAGGAATAAAAAGAAACTACTGTCTGGTCAGAGAGACTTTCTTGTCTTCTTCTTAGTTCTTTTAGATACAAGTTCTTTTGTCTTAGCATAGGCCCTGTATTTGACCAGCAGTGGTAGTACACGACTTTCACAAATTTTGAGGAAGCCGAAGTTATTTGTGAGTTTCTGAAAAACCCAAGTTCTTTTGTCTTAGCATAGCCCTGTATACTTAGGGAGAGGGGGTACTTGAACAAGCTGTGACATTCTTTGCAGTAGCTGATCTAGAACCCTTTCTACCACATTCTTGAACTTAGACTTGGAAACCTGAATGGCATCTCTGATTTCCAGCCATTCAGTGTATCCATAGAACTTTAAAAACTTGGCTTTTTCTTTTTCAACACTCGAATGTCTGTATATTCGTACATATACCGTGAGATCACTCCTTTTAGAAGTACGTCCCTCGATAGTAGCACGAGTGATTTTTGAGTCAGACAGCCGATATTTAAAGCTTTCAGTGCACCAGCGCAGTTCATTTTTTCTGTGGCTTGTGTTCTCGTCTGTCAGCGCCTGTAGGATTCTTTGTTGAGCGTTTATTGGATTCACGTGCAAGTTCTCTTGAGCTAGTTCCCTTTCTGCCAGAGCATCAGCGACCTTTTTACTTTTGTCTGTTTGCCTCTTGATTGCTTCTTTTCTCTGTGCATCCTTCCTGAGTATCTTTCTTGCTAATTCGAGATCACTCTCTGTTTGTCTTATCTTCTCATCCCTGATTCTCTGAGCTTCCAGGGCTTGTGCTCTTTCTTCTTTTGACAAGAAGTCGAACTCATCCACAACGCTGATGGGAGTGGGTTCTTTTGGTTCAGTATGGCGAGGGATCTTTATTCTGTTTGCCTCGAGTTCCCTTAGGAAATTTATTCGTCTTTCTTCTTCTTCAGGCTCGGTTATTGAAGGTTTATGTGCACGCCTTCTTGGAATCAGGACTTCTTCATCGTCAGAGTCAGTTTCAGATATGTACAAGAACTGCTTCTCTGATGAAGGTTCCTTCGAAAAGAAATGGAGTCCTTTGGGGGACTAGACTCACTAAGAATCGGGGATGGAGAGAGAGGTTGGTCAGAGCCAAAGTTTGGAGGAGAAAAATATGGATAGGTTGGGGTTCAGAGATTGGAGTAGTATAAAGGATAAGGGGAAGGGTTACCTCTACAGCGGTCTCCCCCTCAGATAGTGGGATGGTGGCATTGAGATCCACCACTTCCTTTCTTTGCCTGATGGGTTGGACGGTTCCTGAGAAGGAGGTGGTCCGTCCCCCAAAGGCTCCTTGTAGATGACTTTAGGCATAAAATTGCCCGCTCTACTACTTTTAAAGTGCTCAAAAGCACCTGGAGGGACGTCATCATCATCATCTTCATCATCTCCCCCATAGTGAAGGATTTCATCATCATCATCATCATCATCATCATCATCTTCATCTTCGTCTTCTTCCTTTTCATCGTCTTTCTCGTCATTTTCTTTTTCAGCGACGATGGAAGGCTCTTGCTGACCATGCTCTTGCTGAACGTAAGGAGATACCGGAGTGCTAGGGATTGTTTCATTGACATGTCCGATTATCTCATCAGTGATTTCTCTGGCGCATCTCTCCCTCTCGATGTTGTCAGCGGGGAGTATATGCATGACGACAGTGCGCACATTTGACCCAATATCTTTAAGAGACTCGGTGTTCGTAGTCTGGTTCTGAACGACCTGATTCAGCGAGGTCCGATCAGTAGCAGTGAAAGAGGGGCCTGCCTCATAGATCTTTGTCAGCATCTGCATCATATCGGATTGCGTCTTCTGGATAGACTCAAGCACTTGGCCTTGTGCTTGCACCTCTTTCTCAAGCTTGGCAATTGCTTGCTCATGAGCCAGATTGTCCGCCTTCACTGACTGGATGTCAATGTAGACATTATTCACGGTGGCCTTCATGCCTGGAGCACCAGCGACCGTCTGAAAGATGTATTCCGCAGACCTCTGAAAATTGTCCACCTTGACCCTTGTGAGAGCACATTCGTTGACCAAAAAGTCAATAGCAGGGAATGTGGGGCTGGAAAGAACAATCTTTGGAATCTCAATAGGGAAGGCAGGAAATTTGGAGGCAAACTTCTCCTGTTTTACCCTTCGCAGCTCTTCAGCGGTTTTCGGCGGCTGTGGAGATTTTCCTTTGCTACTGCTGGAGGGAGCAGCAGCAGCTTTGGTGGCGGTAGTGGTGGTCGCTGAGGTGGAGAGAGGAGGTGCGATACCTGATGACAACATAGACATAGCAGCCAAAAAGAGCTCTGGGTTAGATGAAGGGTGACAAGACATGTTATTTACCTTGAGAGTATGTGAGGATTACTCTCAAGGACATTGTGTACGACGGTAGTGTCATGTGGATCACTAGCCTATGTCTTAGTATGTCTGTAAGAGACGTGCTGAGGTCCTGTTATACTGGCTTTCCAAAGTTCAGATTGTCGAAACAAAACTGAAGTTTGGACAATGTGCGTTTCTACATCATCAGATATAGGGACAACTATCTCTGAATCACATGTTTGTGTAAGGACCAAAGAAGAGATGGTGGAAGAAGAAGAGAGGGCTGTGAAAGTAGTACCTGATCCAGCTTCAGCGGAGCTGGCTATAACACTTTCAGTGACCGGAGTCGCTGAAGGTGGTGGTAGTGCTGAAGAAACGGCAACGGATGCAGAGACTGTTGTCGTGGCTGTGGCTGAAGATGGCGTTGATAGTACGCCTGTAACAGAGAGGGAAGTCTTTTGAGAGACTCCCTTCTTTGTTTTCTTTATAGCAGGCTTGTGAGCGATGGTCTTTTTGTGACCATCGATCGATTCCTTTCTTTTCAGGGGGGAGGAGGTGTCTGGGATACTCACTGATGGGATCTTCAGTGAGACGGATACAGGTGCGGCGGCTCTAATGAGTTGCAGCATATATGGAGTGTAGGGAGCATCATCTGGATGTTCATCGATATCCAGGGACTTCTTGCCGTCCATGGAGAAATTTTGGTTGGCAACCTTTGGATACTCATCCTTGAAGGCAAACTCCATGATGGTAGCAAAGAATCTTGGATAGGGAATGAAGTTGTTCCTCTTTGCTGCTTTCACCCTGTTGTACATATCGCTGAAATTGTAGTCAGCGTAGTTCAGCTTGTAGTTGGTGCAGAGAGCAAAGCCAAGATCTTGGAAGTACTTGCTGACCTGATCGTGAGAGTCGGTCTTGGAACCCAAGCACTGAATAACTTGGGTGAAGATGTACTACCAACGAGCTGGGAGACGTTACTTCTCCATCTTCGAACCCATAGACTTCACCTCAGGGTTCTCCCATACATAGCCAATGGTGTCCAAGAACTCCTCTATTTGCTCCTTGGTGGGCTCAGAGGCCCATGGCTGATTCTTACATCTTGAAGGGAGGTGAAGAGCATTTCTGAGAAAACCAGAAGTGAAGACAAAGTCGCCGAGAGTTGGTATTGTGAAGGCGATTGCAGGGAGCTTATTTCCTTTGTTTGTAGTAAGAGTCGTGCAGTGAGCGGTGTACTAGAGAGCCTGTAGATGAGCAGTGATGCCAATGGGATTGTGCACAAAAGCATACATCAGCGGACAAGCCTTGATGAATATGGGACCATCATTGAAGTGAAGTTTGTCAGCAGGAATGTCCACCAAAGCCAAGTAGTTGCATGGCTTGAAGGTTGCTTTTTCCAAGAAGAAGGTGCAGGCATGAGCTTTTGTAAGAACAATTGGTGCACTCTCGTCAGCTTGAGTGTTTTTGCTTGAAGAAGCCATTTCTGTTTCAAAGATGGGAACACCAAAGAGGAAGGTCATGGTTTAATACAGAAAGAATAAACCAGAATATGTTTTTGGTACAAAGAATACCAAAAGTGTAGAAGAAAAACAAGTGTTCTGATGAACAAAGATTGTTATTAACACAAATTTAGAAAAGATTTTTAGAAGATTTTAAAAAAACTTGGTTAAAGATACCAAAAATGGTCTTCTGTTCTAATACGGAACCCATAACAGGTTTTGAGAAAGATTTAGGGTTTTAACACATTTATTTTAGATTTAAAGCAGAATATGCTTTATAACAAGAAGTTGTAAGGGATTTAGAGATGTGATAAACAACATTGTTGTTTTAAATAAAGAATAAAGGGTTAGATCAAACCTTAAAAGTGAAAAACTAAGAAAAACGCACCAGTGCGTGTTCTTGGTGTTCTTGAGGAAAACTTGAAGATTCGAAAGAGATTCTTGCTTGTAGAGAGTTATGAGAGCGTAAAGGATTAGATGAAGAATAAGTTTGCTTAAATAGCAAGAGGAGAGAGAAAAAGGATAGCTAAACGACGGTTTTAGCTTTTTGAAAAATAATGATGACCTAGCGCACGCTCCTAGAAAAGAGTTGGACAGGAAACATCGTGGTCCGTCGCGTGTCAGATAAAGGTTTGACGTGTCCTTTTTTATTTGAAATTTGAAAAATGATTATCATTTAAATAAATGTTAATCATTATCTTTAAATTCTTCATCAACAGACAATAAAGGATTGTCAGTGATGGGTTTTTAGTTTTAAGAACTATTCTCTGAAAAGAGAGACATTCGGAGAGTGTAGGGATTTAGGAATTCATACCTGAGTAAGATAAATCGAGTATCGATGAATCAGAGTTCAGAGAATGGAGAATTTTAAAAGCTTAAGTTGTATGTCACTGAATATGTGTAAATCACTGATTTGGAATTATTCAACGTTTAACAAACCAAGTTCGTTGATGAGTAGATTAAATCTAGTTTCATTAAGAGGCTTGGTGAAAAGATCAGCGAGCTGATATTCAGTTGATACAAAATGAAGTTCAACTTCACCATTCATCACATGATCTCTGATAAAGTGATATCGAATCTCAATGTGCTTGGTTTTGGAATGAAGTACAGGGTTGTTTGCAATTGCAATAGCACTAGTGCTATCACAATAGATAGGGATTTTGGAAAGTTTGAGATCGTAATCTCTCAGTTGATTTCTCATCCAAAGAATTTAAGCACAACAGCTACCAGCGGCTACATACTCAGCTTCAGCAGTAGATGTGGACACAGAGTTCTGCTTTTTACTTGTCCAGCTTATCAACTTACCACCTAATAGCTGACATCCACCAGTGGTGCTTTTCCTATCAATCTTGCATCCTGCAAAATCACTATCAGAGTAACCGATTAGATCGAACCTTGATCCTTTGTGATACCAAAGACCCAAATTAGGAGTTCCCTTCAGATATCTGAAGATTCACTTTACAGCGATGAAGTGAGATTCCTTTGGTTCAGCTTGATATCGAGCACATAGACAGGTAGAATACATGATATCGGGTCTACTCACTGTAAGATATAGCAGAAATCCGATCATTCCTCGATAGGCAGTGACATTTACAGGTTTCCCATTTGGGTCCTTATTCAAAGTCAGAGGAGGTGCCATAGGGGTCTTCATCGCCGAGCATTGAGTCATATCAAACTTGTTCAACATGTCCTTAACATATTTACTTTGACAAATGAAGATTCCTTTGTCAGTTTTCTTAATCTGCAAACCTAGAAAATATGTTAGTTCACCCATCATACTCATTTTGTATTATTTCTTCATTTTTTTTGCAAAACGAGTGCATAGTTTGAGTCTTGTGGAGCCAAAAATAACGTCATCAACATATATTTGACCAAGAATAGTATGATCTTTATATTTCCTTATAAAAAGAGTTTGGTCAATTTTTCCACGAACAAATTTTTCTTTAAGAAGATATTTTGAAAGAGTATCATACCAAGCTCTAGGAGCTTGTTTTAACCCGTAAAGAGTTTTTTGGAGTTTAAAAACATAATCAGGATGGTTTGGGTCAGCGAAACCAGGAGGTTGTTCAACATAAACTTCCTCACTGAGTTTACCATTTAGAAAAGCACTTTTTACATCCATTTGAAAAACTTTGAAGTATTTATGGGCTGCTGTTGCAAAAGTATCGCTACCCTTAAAATCAACACAAAAATAGACCTCGACGCAAGTATACAACTCGGAATACTGTCGTATCAAAACAAGTAATAATGGTACAAAGTACCGGATATCGTTCCCACAGAGATGGTATTTAAAGCTTATAGGGATGAAAAACTTGACTTTTACAAAGACTGATTTTAGAGGGTGAAAAACGAGAAGATTTTTGATTAACTAATTTGGTTTGTTGGTTGGTTTTAACGTTGGAAAAATATAATTATAAAAAGCAAGCTTGGGGTGTAAGGATAAATTGAGACGAAGTCAATAATTAAAGAAAGAGATATTTTATAATAATAATTGTTGTCTTAGAAAATTAATACTTTTTATAACTCATTTAGGCTAAGCCGTTTAATTACTGATAGTTAGTTGTCAATTAACTTTAGGAGTATTACCACGAAATATTAAAGATCCAATTATGACAAGTTTGTCAACTACTATTATAAATCCGATACACCTCTTTATTTGATTACTAACGTTTAAATCTCAATTTATGAACTTACACCCCAAACATAAGGGTTTTAGCCTTCCATCAAAAATGAGTTTTTATAAGGTATTTTTTTACAAATAATAAAGACAATAATTAACTCGATTAAACGTAAAGGAAACAACAAACTATGATTACAAAAGCAATTAAAGAAAGCGTTAAAGTGCAGAAAAGTAAAAGTGGGACAAGTTTGTGTTAACGAACTTGAGTAAGAAATCTACGACAAGTTTGCCATTAGCAATCTTGAATGAGAAATCTAGGACAAGTTGTCATTGACAATCTTGAGTAAGTGAACATGGACAAGTTTATAGGTAATGATCTTGAGAAGAGTGTTTGGGACAAGTTTACCGTTAGTAATCTTGAGACACACTTTAGGACAAGAATACCGTTAATAATCTTGATGTTCAAAAGCGATAAAATGCAATAATTAAGACATAAATAACAGTAACAAAATATAACGAGATCGACTACGAAACCAAGGGTAACTTCAAACTACTTGATGATATTAACTTAAACCCACTTGTAATACAAGGTAAACACTAAGTATGAAACCAAATACTTAGTGAGTTCCTTATGAACAAGATGAAGTTCACACTTACAACACAAACTTATACTACTAATGGAAACTTCTACTTTCTAGTAACTTACTACTTTAGGCTACAAGACAAACCATTTGCTTGGTTTTCATTTGTGTGATAAGAGAAACCATGAGGTACTCCCTGGCAACATGTGATGATTGTCCCCTTCACTTACTACACATATATATAGGACTATCATGGCTTAATGGATTGGCTTAATGGATAAGCCGGGCTTTTGAGGCCCAAAAACAGCCATGGGCCGAATGCCCTAATGGTAACCCAAATAGCAAACATACAACACAAAATAAAAGAGTTCCAAGATATCAACAGTTTTGGACCAACAAAAACCAACTTTTCACATATAAAATTTTCACCCAAACAAGTTTGGGCCTTCCATTCTTCTCTTTGAACATGTCCATCTCTTCCTCCATGCTTGGACTCTTGAGCACCATCTCTTATCTACACAACAATCACCACAAAATATGAATATAGATAATTGAATCATCTTTTTGGGTCTATAATTCAATATTTTTGTAATGCTGAAAGCTAACGTTAAACACTAAAATAGATATTTATTGCTCGAAAACGATAAGAGAAATTTAACATAACGAGTTAAAACTACACAAAATGAGGCGGAAATACGGGTAATAAAATACCCGTATCAGCTGCATAAGCTAAGAAAAGTCTTATGGCTTCTAGTCTAGCAACAGGAGCGAAGGTCTCATCATAGTCAATACCGTCTTCCTGTCTGTATCCCTGAGCAACAAGTCTAGCCTTATTGCGGATAACAGTACCATTTTCATCTAGATTATTTCGAAAGACCCATTTGGTTCCTATCACAGTTTTATCAGATGGACGAGGAACAAGATTCCAAACTTTTTTTCTACGAAACTTAGTTAGTTCTTCTTGCATGACAGAGACCCAGCTAGGATCAGAGATAGCTTGAACTATCTTCTTAGGTTCAGAGAAAGAAATAAAATTAACATAGAGACATATATTACCCGTACCTCTACGAGTCTTGATACCTGTATTTGGATCACCAATAATTTGATTTATTGGATGATTTGCAGTCCATCGCTGAGCTGGAGGTTTAGGAGACTGATCAACAATAGATTCAGCGACTTGTTCTCTTTCAGGGATAACGTTGGTTGTTTCAGCAACAGGTACTTCATTATTTAATATCAATTCTGGAGGTGATTCAGAACATTGATCAGCAGAAGATGAAGCTTGGCTATTTATTGAAGAGTTTCCGAATGAGGTATCAGATGGAGGAATCTGATTGAGAGAAGCGATGTTGATCCCTGATGATGATGGATCGTTACTTGAGGTAGGAAAATCAGGGATTCCATCATCATTATTTTCAGCATTAGGTTGATTGCTGAAATAAGTTTCAGGTTCCCCATAATGAGATTTCATCCATTCATTCAATTCCTCGTCTTCTTCAGGGATAGGAATAGAATTTGTTGGACGAGATTCATCAAAATTGACGTGCATGGATTCTTCAACATGTTGTCTTCTTTTGTTGAAGATTCTGAAAGACTTTAGATACTGAAGAGTATCCAAGAAATATCCCATCATCAGCTTTTGGATCAAATTTACCCAAATGATCTTTATCATTTAGAATGTAGCATCCACATCCAAAGATGTGTAGATATTCCAAAGAGGATCTTCTTCCATGAAATAATTCATAGGAAGTTTTCTTGAATCGCTTCACTATCAGGGATCTATTCTGAGTGAAACACGCTATTTTGAATGCTTCGGCCAGAATTGAGTCGGTAGATGTGATTTGCTGAGCATTGAGCGAGCTGCTTCAATGATTGTTCGATTTATTCTTTTAGCGACACCGTTTTGCTAAGGAGTTCACTGATGAGAAGTTGTGAGTAATTCCTTTTTCTTCAAAGAAATTAATCAGAGTATTGTTTTTGAATTCAGTGTCATGATCACTTCTCATGGAGCGAAAGATAAGATTGTTCAAGACTTCCATTCTTTTTATAAAAGCAATGATTACATCAGGTGTATCACTTTTGGATCGAAGAAAAAATACCTATGTATATCTGGAATATTCATTAACTATCACAAGAGTGTACTTCTTTCTAGATAGAGATTGGACATTGACAGGTCCAAATAGATCCATATGGAGAAGCTGAAGAGGTGAGGTCACTGAGGAAACTTGTTTTGATCTGAAAGAGATTTTTGTCAGTTTTCTTTTCACACGCTGAACAAAGAGATTCCTTTGTAAAAGTATGGTTAGGGAGATCCCTGACAAGTTCTTTTTTAGATAATTCATTGCTCATCTTAAAGTTTAGATGAGAGAATCCTTTATGCCATAACCAGTTTATATCTGAGGAGGCTCTAGAGATGAAACACATGTTCTCAGAGTGAGAACTATTCAAGTTAATGACATACACATTTTCAACTCTTTTGCATGTTAAGGCAAGTTTGTCATTAGAGTCAGTGACATCACATCTATTCTTTAAGAATAGAACTTTGAAATCTTTATCACACAGCTGACTAACGCTCAATAAATTGTGCTTTAGTCCTTCAACGTAAGCGACTCGACTGAATGAAGTTGCTCCATTGGATAGAATTCCATAACATTTAGTGTATCCTTTGCCATTTCCACTGAAGGTCACTGAGGGACCAGCTTCTTCCTTGTATTTAGAGAGCAGAGATTTTCTGCCAGTCATGTGCCTTGAGCATCCGCTATCAAGATACCAGATACCTTTGGCACTCTGCATACAACAAAAAGATTATTTTTTTATAGGTACCCATATTACTATGGGTCCTGCTATGTCAATGGAAGGAATGGCGGATGAGCTACTTGCTGAAGAATTCTCTATAGTGAATATCTTCACTTTGGAAGTTTTGCCAACCTTGATGGATTTCACTCTTGCTGATTTATCAGCTTAAGCTACTTTCTTTCCATGAGCTAATTTTTCATCTTTGGTAGCATTAGGACATTTGCTGGCAATGTGGGTAGTTTCACCACAGTGATAGCATTTCCTATATTTGTAAACGGGTTTGGAAATGAAAAAGTTTAGAGGGCAGGAGGAAACATTTTCAAGAGCAGAACCAAGAATTCCTTTGTCAGATGTCCTTGGGGGTATAACAATGTTTTCAGGGACAGGTGTGAGGTCGATCTTAATTCTGGGTGCTGATCTCTGAACAGATTCAGAGATTTTCTTACCAGTTTTAGGATGACTCACTGAAGTAGTAGAGGAATTTTTCTTCTATTTCTGAAATTGTTTGATGATAGGAACGTGGTCAAGAATCTTGTTCTTGATCATTTTCTTAGAATCATTAGAATTGGAAATAGGTAGCTTCTCATTTGAATGAGGTTTTTGAGATGAAAGATCAGGGATAGAGGAAACAAACATTTCGAGCTTTAACATGGAACGATTATTCTCTGATTCTTCTTTGTCATGGTTATATCCTAACCCACTTTTGACTTTCAGAGGGATTTGAGCACTGATGAACTTGCTGACTTTATCAGAAGCCTTGCACCATCCTTCAATGGTAGCTTTTTCAGCCTTAAGATCAGCGACAGGCTTTTCCGTTTCAGTGATAGTTTGTTGTCTCTCAAAGTTTATGGTTTGATTTACAAAGACTTGATCTTTTAGATTTTCTTCAATCTCTGTTAGTTCTTTGATTTTTAAATGACAATTTTTCAGTTGTTCAGAAAGATCAATATTGATTTGTTCAGCTTTAATCTTTCCATTTAGAGCATTGTAAAAATCAACAGTCATAACATCGAGAGCTGACAGGTTATCACTTTCAGGTATAGAGGATTTTGAAAGAATGTTTACCTGGGTTGAAGGAGACTCTGTAGATGATGTTTCAGAGACTTCTTCAGCTTCCTCGATTCTGGCCATTAGGCAGAGGAAGGCAAGATCTTCTTCATCGGAGCCTGATTCATCAGAGGTTTTGGCCCAATCGTCTTCTTGATCCCAGTCAACTTCTTCAACAATTAGACCTTTGCCTTTTTGCTGGTTCTTTTTCAGATCTCTGTATTTATTTTTCAACTTAACATGTTTTTCCTTTTTATCAGAGTTCTGAGAGGTAGTGGGTGCAACTACTTTCTTAGATCTACACTCATTTGCAAAGTGGCCTTTTCGCTGACAGTTATAGCATATAGCAAATGCTTTTTCAGTGGGCAGAGTCTTTGACTTATCAGAGTCAGTGATAGCAGGGGTTTTTCGAAAGTCGCTATTTCTAGCAAATCTTCTAAAATTGTTAGTTAGAAGAGCTAGAGAGTTATCAAACTCAGAGATGTCAGCGTCAGTGAATCCTTCTGAATCAGTTTGATTTAATTTAGTAATAGAGGTGATAGAGAAGGAACTTGTTTTAAAGGATCTACCTCTGAAGTCACTAGTGCCAAAGAAGTACTTTTGGCACCCTTGATATCATTTATAAGGTTTTTCCTTAAAACCTGATATTGCTCTTCATTTAGGAGCATTCCATATAAAGCACTAAGAGAGAGAGTTTCAAGATTCTTTGATAGTTTTAGACACGTAGTGTACACTCCCTATTGTTCAGGTAGTGCCTCCATGAATTTTGTCAGTATTTCAGCATTAGAATATTCTTTGTTGACAGTTTTCATATCAATCAAGAGACAGTTAAACCTTTGGTGAATTTGAGAGAGAGTTTCACTTTTTAAGTGCATAAAACTTTCATATTGTCTTACCAGATTAATGCATCTAGTGATTTGAACTTCATCAGTTCCTTCATATTGAATACATAAAATATTCCACATGGCTTTAGATGTTCTCATCTTCATTACAGAATGATAGACTTCATCTGGTAAAGACATTGCAATTATGGATCTAGCTTTAGAATCTATAGCTACTTCCTTTTTCTCTTCTTAAGTTCATCGATCTGGAGTTTTGACAATCCTCCTTTCAGCAATGGCTGGAGTGGTAGTGGTGGCAAGAACGCTAGCTACCAGGGCTGTAGGAATCAATGGTCCATTCTCTATATAGTAGGGGATCTTAGGATCTGACCCTTCTAGGAATAGAGTCATTATCAATGTAGTTTGTATTAGTATTAGTCATTAAGGGTGCGTTTGGTACGCAGTCGAGACAGAACAGAACAGAACGGAACATAACAGAACAGAACAGGACAGAACAGCTGTTACACGTTTGGTAAAACATTATATGACGGGACAGGACAGGACATAACAGAACAGAATGACCAATTTACCCCTAGTGAGTTGTTTAGTGTTTTTTTACCAAATAACCACACACACACACACACACATATATATATAGAGAGAGAGAGAGAGAGGAGAGAGAGAAGGGGATAGAGAGAGAGAGGAGAGAGAAGGGGAGAAAGAGAGAGAGAGGGAGAGAAGGGGAGAGAGAGATAGAGAGAGAGAGGTAGGAGATAGAGAGAGAGGTAGGAGAGAGAGAGAAAGGTAGGAGGGAGAGATAGGAGAGAGAGAGAGAGAGGGAAGAGAGAGAGAGAGGGAGAAGAGAGAGAGAGAGGGAGGAGAGAGAGAGAGGAGAGAGAGAGAGAGAGAGAGAGAGAGAGAGAGAGAGAGAGAGAGAGAGAGAGAGATAGAGAGAGAGAGAGAGAGAGAGAGAGAAGAGAGAGAGAGAGGAGAGAGAGAGAGAGGAGAGAGAGATAGGAGAGAGAGATAGGAGAGAGAGAGAGAGGGAGGGAGGAGAGAGAGAGGGAGGAGAGAGAGAGAGAGGAGAGAGAGAGAGGGAGGAGAGAGAGAGAGAGAGAGAGAGGAGAGAGAAAGAGAGAGAGAGAGAGGAGAGAGAGAGAGAGGAGAGAGAGAGGGAGGGAGGAGAGAGAGAGGGAGGAGAGAGAGAGAGAGGAGAGAGAGAGAGGGAGGAGAGAGAGAGATAGGAGAGGGATGAGAGAGAAGGGGAAAGAGAGAGAGAGAGAGAGGAGAGAGAGAGGGAGGAAATAGAAGGGGAAAGAGAGAGAGTGGAGAGAGAGAGATAGGAGAGAGAGAGAGAGAGAGAGAGAGAGAGAGAGAGAGAGAGGGAGGAGAGAGAGAGGAGGGAAAGAGAGAGGGAGGAGAGAGAGTGTGTGTGTGTGTGTTAGGTTAGAGGGTAAAATGGTCATTTAATCCTTGTTCCACTTAGTTCTAGGGGGGTAGAATAGAATAACCTTGTTCCACATGTGTTCCACTTAGTTCCACTTAGTCCAACATTTTATCACACCAAACATGGGACAAGCTTGTTCTGTTCTGTTCTGTTCCATCCTGTTCACCATACCAAACGCACCCTAAAATAGTTTTGTGAACAAATATTTTAAAGATAAGCAAGAAACACTGCTCTGATACCACTTGTTAGTCCCAAAGGAGTCTACAAGAGTTCAAGGATATAGAAACAGTTTGTAGAAGGGGGGTTGAATACAAACACACAGATTTTTAGTTTTTAAATTAGTTTATATTGAATAAACAAATTTACAGTTACAAGCGGAATTAAAACAAGTAAATAAACCTATTCTATTGTAACTTAAGAAATCACACAGTTTGATGCACAAGGAAGTAAGAAAGAAAAGAGACAGAGGTTTGAGAAATAGAGAGTAGTATGCATGAAGATGAAGAAGATATCTTCATCTTATTTATACCTGTTTGCATTTAATGCTAGACAAAAGGTATATGCCACAAGTCAAGCTTTCATAGGAAGCTTGCCTTTTGTTCAAAAGCAACCATGCTTTTGGCCGCGTGTGAGCAGTACCATATCAGATATGATGGGGACATAAGAGACAATCTGTACGTCCTTCTCTGACATAGTATAAGGTTTGACTTTTATGCATCGAGGATAAGATCAACATTAATTTTGTTTGAGAAGCTTTACTTGATCGCTGAACTTGAAACTTCAAGGATGAACTTTCATAATATCGTTGAGGCTTGACAAGACTTCACACTTTGGTTTAGATAATCCTTGTTATCACTGAACCGCTTCAGATCACTAGCTGATTATCTCTTTCTTCAGCTTGATCTTCAACTTTTGCTGAATATTCTTTTGGTGTGATGGTTGATCTTCAGATCTTCAGAGGTAAACTTGAGGTTCCTGACTTTCAGCGGTCGCTGATAGCAATCAGCGTATGCTATCGCTGAGTTTGAACTTAAGTTTATGAATGGATTTTCACTAAGTATACAGAGGAATCATATTGAAATCACTGTGAGGAGTTATGATCAGTATGATCTACTAAAGAACCCATCATTAGTTGGGACAAACCCTTTTCCAATCAAAATCTTACTATTTATATTTCTAAAATGCCTCAGAACATATTCCACACGGTTTGTAAAACCAAATACACTAAAATGCATTAATACCAAAACAATCTCCATTTATTAGATAAATCATCAAAACAACCAACACTTATGATTTATCTGTCAAAATATCTAAAAATCCCAAATATGGTCATTTCTCAAGATTTATAAATCCATTATACAAAAATGTAAACCTCATCAAATAATGACCACAATCGATAAATATTAAAGAAAACATTTCGATATTTCAAAATAAACATTTTTGACATGTACGTAGTTTTCACAAAACGACTTGAACTCACCTTGCTATGTTAAGTTAGTCCTAGGTTCCATTTTCATTTATAGCTTCCAAAATGGTGAAGGCTTTAGATCCATCCACACCCATCTCTTGAAACCTTATCTTAGTGAGAACCAAAGCTTAGAGATGTACTTAACCACAAACTCAGATTCATAACAAGTTTTAGTCAAATCCTCTAATCACCTGTGTAACACACAATTTACCAAACCACAACTACCAGATAATTTTTAAGTTCAGTTTCAAGTTAAACCTCTACAAAATACGTGATACATGTATATACCATCAAAAGATAATTTTTGTACCACCATTTACATCCAAAATATCGAAAAGTGTTCATCCGAAAAAACATTAACCCGGAAAAGTGACAAGTATACATGTACTACCCAAAATATAAACTACCACGAACCAAGAGATGAAGATCCTTACTTCCAACACGAACTATCAATGATGAACAACTTTCTCTTTAACCTAATGGCCTAATCTTCCTTTCCTGAAATGTTTACCACTAAAAGGATAAACCAACAAATCTTAGTGAGTTTAAATAGATATCATGTGTATCAGGTCTCATATAAGTGCACATACAAGAGAAGTTAAGGAGTACAAAGGTCAATTCTCATCAAAGGCATGTGCTATCAAGGCACAGGTTCTCAAGGAAACATCAAAGGAAGTCAAGTTTCAATGAGTACCCAATCATATGAACTTGTCACACAAACACATCAGATACTTAAAAAATCATGTTATGCATAGCTAGTACATTAACCGTCGATTTAAGTAGAAAAAACAACCTAGCATTAGGTTTGACTGACCAATCAGTGTTCGTCCACTCACGAATGGTGTACAAACCCTCTACTCATCCTTCTGCAATAACCATCCTCCATCCCCGGAAAGATGAGTAGGGACAGCCCCTCTGGTTGTCTCACCCGGATCCAAAGATGCTTGACAACCAACGCCCAACACAAGGACAAAGCAACAAACAATCCATTATAAGATGTGATCATGAATTAACAAGTATGAAAACAACATGGATAACATATAAACATGTATAGCACATAGTAAACATATATCCAAGTAAACTCACAATACAATTCGGTTGTATTAAACCGAATGCCAAACCGAGTGGTCGAATCCAATTTCCAATTCAAAGGTTGAAAACCACCTCCAAGACTTCCAAACAAGCATAAACAATCCCTGGAAGTCATATACAAAGTCTCATTAGCGATGCTAAAAAAAACTCACACAAATCCCATTTCAATCAAGAAACTCTATTTTGAATTCTATTCTAAATACTCAACTTGCAGAGCTGTTTTGCCCCTTTAAAGGTCAAAATCACCAATTCATCTCTAAAGATAAGTTTTAGCCCTTTATCTTACCTTTCCAGGGCCTATTTATTCATAATTTTAGGATTTTTCTACGAATTTCTATGATTTGTCAAAGATTGAGCTGTAACCATGTTATCATATGTTTAAAACATCCATTTTCATCCAAAACACGACCAATACCAACCCAATAAGCTCCAAATTCATAGATTCACTTATTTTTACCATACTAATCAATAAATTAATCATAAACCATGATTATAACATCAATTTTCTACCGAATTCATAATATTTCACTTTGACTCATAAAAGTCAACACATGTCTAAGCTAACATCATACTTTTCAAGAAATCTTACAATCCATCCATGGATTTCACATACTAACTGATTATAACACTAAACTTTAACATAATTTCAGGATTTCATTACTTAATCATCACATGCATTGATTCAGAACTCATCAATTATGCACAACATCAAAAACAAATGTAGGAGATGAGTTTGACCTTTGATTTCTCCACAAATCCTTCAAGAATATTATTAAATCACTTTATTTAGGGTAAGATTAGCTCCCAAGTGTATGTGTTCGCACCTTAGAACATCAAGAACTGAGTTTGGGTGAAAATGGACTAAAGTGGGGTTATTTTGGTAGTTTTTATGGCTAAATCCCGAGTTGGGCCGAGTTGACCCGGTTTGATACCCATTTTGACCACTAAACACTAAAAAATGCATAACCTTTCGCTCGGAACTCCGTTTTGATAAGGTTTTCGCCTGCGCGTTCATAACGAGATAAAATACAACTTTCAATAAAAATGTTCCAGAAAATATTTCCCAATAAAATAAATTTTATGTATTTGTAGATGTTACGCTTTTCTTTGCAATTATGTCGTTTTAACTATGCGCTTGGAATTCCGTAAAAATTTTCTGACAACTCCAACGACTCCTAATAGGTCCAAAACGTAGTTCAAAAGTTTAACATCCCATCAACCACCTACATCTTGGGTGTTGTGCTCGTAGTTTACCGAAATTGGAACGTATTTTGCAAACACTTGCATAAAATGCAATCTACGCAACTTTTTCGACTTTCAACACTTCTAACACTTCATACTAACTTATTCAAAGGTGTTCCAACCTTTACATCACTATATATCATTTGCTCAAGACTTTGTAATTAATGATGAATGTTAACCATAAAGAGATGAATAATAACCAAGGTAATAAATATTAACAACAGTAATGAATATTAACCAAAGAGTCCAAGTCCTTTAATGTTCGGGACAGGAAACCCAATTTTTATTTGGAAAAGAACTTTGTATTTTGAACCCTCACATTATCTAATTAAGCATATTTAGGAGGGTAGAGGTTACAAATATCTCTTCCTTTTGAAGATTCCGAGGAGGGTGGATGTTATAAATACCTTCTCCGTTTGAAGATTCCGTCCTCGGAATCATCGTTGTTCGAACAGGGTCGGATACTTCATTATCATTTATTCTTTATTCTCCCAAGTCCAATTTGACGATGCTTCCATTAACAAGGACCAAATCTACGATCTTGTTCCAGAGATTAACTGTTATTTCATTGAGAATGGCTTCGGGTTCTTCTATGTACCTGAATCTTTTATCCAACTTGACTTCCGCTAATGGAACAGTCTTATCGTGTTTACCCAAGCATTTCCTTAGATAGCCCACGTGGAAAACGTCATGAATACCAGAGAGTTCTTCCGGCAACTCCAAACGATAGGCCTGTTTTTCCAATACGCTCAAGGATTTTAAATGGTCCAAAGAAACATGGACTCAATTTCCTTTTCTTACCAAACCGTAGAATTCCCATCCAAGGTGATACCTTCAACATCACCATATCTCCCACTTCAAACCGAATCGGTCGTCGTCGTTTGTCGGCATAAAATTTCTGTCGATCTTGGTCCACTTTCATTCTTTCACGTATAACCTGTGTCTTATCATGTGTGAGTTAAATCAACTCGGGTCTGGCCAACACTTTCTCTCCGGTTTCTTGCCAACAAAGAAGCGTACGACAGTTACGTCCATACAAAGCCTCAAATGGAGTCATACCAATAGTGGAGTGATGACTGTTGTTATACGAGAACTCTACCAATAGCAAGTGGTTATCCCAGCTTCCACCAAACTACCTCGTAACATATCTTCCAACGTTTGGATCGTGCGTTTTAACTGCCGATCGGTTTGGGGATGATACACGGTACTTAGTGCGACACGTGTCCCCAATTCTCGTTGCATACTCGTCAAAATATTCGAGGTAAACCAAGAATCACGATCAAAAACTACCTTTATTGGTACAACGTGACGAGCAATAATCTCATTAATGTATATTTATGCCCAACGGTCCATAGAATAATCTTCCCGAACTGCGAGAAAATGAGCACTTTTTGTGAAACAATCAACAATCACCCAAACACTAACGTGCTAACGAGAAGTCTTCGGTAGTATTGTTACGAGGTCCATGGTCAACTCTTCCCATTTCCAAACCGGCACCTCCAAAGGTGGTAAACTACCATAAGGCTTTTGGTGTTCAGCCTTTACTTGCAAACATGTAACACATCTCGCAATATAACTCCCGATATCCACTTTCATACCTGCCTACCAAAAATCGCTACGCAGATCATGATACATCTTTGTACTGTCGGGATGAACAAACATTCTAGATTTATGAGCTTCTGCTAGAACAGTCTCTCGTACACCACCAAGTTTCAGTACCTAGATTCGGAACCTAAACACTTTCAATCCACGACTATCCTCTGAAAGAGAATCTACACATCCAACCATCCGTTCAGACTTCACGTGCTCAGGTTTTAAAGTCTCAACTTGCCATTTTCGTAGATCATACATAAGCGTAGACTGTATAGAAGTGTGAGTGATAGCGTAACATATATAAGAGACATACGCTTTCCGACTCAAAGCATATGCCACTACGTTGGCTTTACCAGGATGATAAAGTATCTCACAGTCATAGTCTTTTATTAATCCCATGGCCCTTTGCTGCCATAAATGATGAATGTTAATTATAAAGAGATGAATAATAACCAAGGTAATAAATAATAACAACAGTAAAAAATATTAACCGCAGTAGTGAATATTAACCAAAGAGTCCAAGTCCTTTAATATTCGGGACAGAAAACCCAATTTCCATTTGGAAAAGAACTTTGTGTTTTGAATCCTTACATTATCTAATTAAGCATATTTAGGAAGGTGGATGTTACAACCTGAAATACCCAAAATTGATCAGAACTTCAAAGCATGGAAGATGCATCAAAATGGATGTTCTAGGAGGTTAAAATGAAATGTTTTTACAATAATAAACGTTTAGAAGATTAAGATGGACTTACAATTCGTTTTTAGGAAAAAAAAACCCAAAAAATTATGTTAACAATGGTGAGAGATAGTTGGAGAACATGAAGTTGAATATTTGATCTAGAGTTGAAATCTTGATGTTTGGAAGCTCATCATATGTATGACGATGAACACTAAATGCTCTCAAAGCTTCCCAATTGGATTGAACGAGGAGAGAAGAGAGTTTGGAGGACCATCCTCCAACTCCAACTTTCTTCCCAACTTCACTGGCGTGAAGGCCCTCTTTCACTGATGCGAAGAAAGGCTACCAGAAAATTATTATTTTTTAATTATTTAGCAGTATGTTTTATTAATGAAAGCTTTAAAGAACTACAAACACGAATGTAAATTAGACGACTCTCATTAACGAATCATCTACCCTAGACTCCTTTATATATTAGATGTCTATTACATAGTAAGTCCAAGCCCATAAGGAATTAACACAATTTAGAATATTATATTAAATTCTTTCCTTCTTTATAAAACTTTCCTAATTTAGGATATTTGATCCTATCAAAGTCTAAACACCTCAAGGTATCGTTTAAGGTTTATTCTAAAATCAAAGATGCATTTAGAATCCCAAAATATATGTACTAAAATATGGGTGTTACATATATCGACCATCAAACGCTGAATCTTTCTCTGAAATAGAGAAACAACTGAAGATGTTGTATAAAAAATACAAATATGTAATTTTTATTTTTATTAAACTATTAAAAAACAATGACTTATTAGCGACGAAACACCCGTCACTAAGTTGTTAATCCGTTGCTAGAGTTGCTGAGCAGCAACGGATCCCTAGCTTTGATGACGGATTTTTCCGTCACTGATAATCCTTGGTTTTGTAGTGATTGAAGATTGAAGGCCCTAGTCTTACGAACTTGAATATATTCAATTAAATTTTCATAGAAGATTGTAACTATATAAAAATATAAAAGATTTAATGAGAATTAGAGACCAAAAATACTGTAGGCCCTAATAAATTGTAGAAAGAAATACGGAAATTACAAAAAAAATAAAATAAAGTGTCTTAAATGGATTTAGAAAAATAAACTAAACAACATATTTTTTTTCAAATAAACAATTATGATAAGTTTGTGAGTAAATGAGCAAACATATTTCTTGGATTGGATAGTTGTGGAGGATTATGAGTTTTGAGTTGCAAAAAAAATGTTTAATATGTTAAAAATTAACTTAACAAAAGTCAACTTAAGGTGTTTGTGGACCTGATCGATCAAAGGAAGGATTCTCTCGACAAACGTAAATAGAGTGAAGAAAAGTAAACAAAGACATGAGATTTGGTGACGCGGAAAAACACTTGGACGAAGGAAAAAACCGCGGACGATAGGTTAGTATCGTCGATGCACTATGGAAAAGTGACGCCAAGCAGGGGCGTTGTTCTCTAGAGCCGTTGTCGTACGATTACAAGTGAAAAACTTATGTAAAACCTAAAGTAGCGTATAAATTTAGAAGGCTAATGCGTGTCAAACGTTTTTCGTCTGTCGTCGAGCCTTTTATTCGACCATTGCTCCTCGGGGTTTGGTTAACATCCGGGGATCGTAGAAAGTCTTTGGTCTGGTGTTTTAGTCAACGGTCGAGGGTTTGAGATTTTTGTCCAAATAAATATTAGCGAAAAATCGACGCTAAATCATGAACCGTTAAAAAAACTAGATTTTAAGTATAAAATAAGAGTAAATTACGTTCTTTGTCTATGTGGTGTGTTAAAATTTTCGGTTTTCATCCTTGGTCTTTATTTATCATATAAGTAGTTACTGTTGTTTGCATTCTGTTTTCATTTTCATCCACTAAATTAGGAGTCGTCAGTTGAGTCATTTAGTTTATGAATATTATAAAGTATGATATGGAAAAAACAAAAACATAAAAAATAATATTTTTGTTAAAGAAGAAAGTAAAATAGAACAACAAGAAAGAGAGAGAGAGAGAGAGAAGAGATCTGTAATTCTCATTAATTATAAGCCCTATAAATAGGGATGAGATACAAGTAGATAACTAAAAGAGATATTAGTTCTAACCTATCTCTAATATGTTTATCTCTATCTATATCGTCATATCCATTAGACGACGGCACACTTATCCTACAACACTCCCCCTTGTGCCGAGTCAAAGGAGTGATGGTGCACAACGGTTGCCTCGTTAAAACCTTACGCCAAATAAAAACCCAGTGGGAAAAATAAAAACATGACGAATGAAAGAGTACAACGCACCAGTTACTTTGCAATACATAGACTTCTCCTTTAGCCTAATAATCTCTCAGATTCTTACATTAATCATGAGAGTTAAGAAAACAAAATGGTATATAAACTGTTGCCTCACTAAAACCTTACACCAAGGAACAAAACCCAATAGGAAAAATAAAACCTTGGGTTAAGGAAAGAGCACAACATACCAATACTACACATATAGTAGACTCCCCCTTTTGTCTACTACTCCCCCTGATTTGTACATCAATCAAGGGAGTTTGGAAAGCCTCAGTATTCCAATACTTTCTATATGTGTTCCCAAATATGATTTTAGTTAATGATTTGGTAACCAAGTATGTCATATTCTCCTCCCATTTTGCTTGATTCACTCAAATATATATGAGAGTTTGTTATTGCTGATAAACTTAAAGCAGAATATGCTTTGTGTTATCACCCTTATCCATTTTGGGAATGAGCTTTTTATATGAGTCAAATAGATAGTTAATATCAGCAAAGACATATCAAGACAATATTTTATGTTTTTCTATAAGAGCTGGTACTTTTGCCTTTCACATTCAACGTAGGTATTGAAATTCCATTATCAATCCCATTTTTCTATTTGTAAGGGAAGTATAAGCCCGCATCAGTGGTTCCAAAATATTAATTTGATATCATTCCAATGATGTTGCGTTGGCGCTGAGCTAAATCTAGCTAACGAGTTCATTGAGAGATACAATATACGGTCAAGTGTATTGTTCTAAGTACAATAATGCGCCTATTGCACTCAAATAGGGAATTCCAGCTCCCAAAGCCTTTTCGTCATCATCCTTTAGACGAAATGGATCTTTCCTTTTATCCAACACTTCGACCGATCGTGGGAGTGCTAGCTGGATGCGCTTTGTCCATATTAAATCGCCTGATTATTTTCTAGACATATGCGATCGGTGAATCAATATCACAAACTCGGTGTCCTAGATTAAATAGATACATAAAACCAAGTTTTCCCAAGATCTTTCATCTCAAATTCAGATTTTTGAATAGAATAAAGTTTCTCTTATTTCATCAAGAGTATTTATTATGTTCATTACATTGACATATAGAGTTATGATTGAACATTTGGAACTCGTTTTCTTTATAAATACGCACGGGCACAGTTCATCGTTCTTATATCCCTTCCCAATGAAGTATTCACTTAGGCAGGTATCCATATCCGCCTATGAGCGTTTCAATTTCATGGAAAACGCATTTTGTGGTTTCTACTAATATAATGTCATCAAACACTTTTATATATCTCTTAATCTAGATCCCCATAGAGATATGTAGTAACCACATTCATGAGCTGCATTTCCCGTCCTTCGGAAATTACTAGGCTAATTAATTAGCAGAACGTTATAACGTCCATCACGAGAGAGCAAGTCTTCTCGTAATCAATCCAGGGCGTTGTGAGAAACCTTGCGCCAAAGGAGAGTCTTATACTTCATGACTTAATTATTCTCATTACGCTTTTATGACAAATGAATTATCTATGTCTTACGGGCTTTACACTTGGTGGGTTAGCACTACCGGACCAAATACCTGTGTATTTTTCAAATGTAATTATCCTGGATTGCTTCTATTAGGTCAATTTGCTCTTTGTTGACATTTTTCAACTGAGCATGGCTCGATGTCATAGTGCTCTATCATCTCACGAGCAACAATATATGCGAATATCATCAATGAGTATGTACGATCTGTCCATCGACTCGTATGCACTTTCATAATTCATTTGAGATTTATTTGATCTCTGGAATCAAATATTAACTTCGGAGCGTCCTCCAGTAATGATTCATAGACATAGTTTTAGTCAGAGATAATCTCATGAGAGGTTTATGTATTGATGATTAATGGTTGTGCCTTACTCACCTTTTCCTTTAGATGAGTATTTATCGAACAAAGTAGCCTCCCCCATTTCCTTTTGGGAGCCACGACCTCAACCACACCTCCACCATGTGTGATTGCAACACACTTTCCAATGGCGTTGTGCCCTTGTTTAGGGACTTTTAACCTTGCAGGTATATTTGCAGCTGGTATGTGATCTCGTCACTTCATTAAACGTATCAGGTATCGAGTCTGATTCGTTTGACTTCAACTTTACATTGTGAAGTTTGGGGATCAAAATGAGACATATTGGGAATATTCTATGACACTTCCAGTCGTTCCCATGGAAAATCCTTTTTCCTATCTCCCCCTAACGACGGGAAGACTGTCTCATCAAAGTGACAACTCGCTAACTTAGCGGTAAAGAGATCACCCGTCAAGTTCTAATTAGCGGAAAATTGTTGGGGATTCATATCCAACATATATTGAATTTTTTTAAGGACCCATTTGGGTGCGCTGTGGAGGCGCAATTGGCACATATACTACACAACCAAACATGCATAAATGTAAAATATCAGGCTTATATCCAGTTACCAACTGGTACGCATGATACTGATTGGCTAGTAGTGGGTCTAAAAACAAATGAGTAAGGCTGCATGTAATATTTGCATAACCCCATGCAAATGCGGGTAAATTGGTGCACATAACCAATGCCCTATATATCATCTATATTCTTTTGATGACAACTTTTATGAGACCATTTTATATATACACATGGGGTATAGGAAACTCTACATTGATCCGAATATATATATATACAATAATTATCAATTCCTTGTGATGTAAATTCTCTAGCATTCCAAGTCATGTAGACTTGATGAGATAGTTAGGGTGGTGAGCCCTTGAATGTGTAACTAGTGCTAGAGTGCAGCACCTTATGTGGATAATAATACGACGTGCGTTCATCGTGTCGAAACCAGAACCATAAAATACTTCAATGGCCCGCACTCTGGTTGTTTATGTCCATTACCTTGTATTCGTTGTAAGAATGGAATATTTTTGTATTACCTTTAGGATGGTCTAATTCTTGTGTTAGCTACGAATTAAGGTATACAAAAGTTTTAGGTATGACATATTATGATAGTTGTGTTGCTTCTTGTGCTGCAAAAGTCAACAATTGTAATTTGGTTAATTGCTTTATTTTGCCTTTCACTCGAAAGATAGTGTGTTTATATGCATTTTTCAATACATGGATCATTATGTCATAACCATGTGTCCCACAAGGTCATTTTGCAACATATATGTGTAATTGTCCCAAAGTTCTTTATTGGTGACATAATATGATTTGATGACCTAGGTAATGCACTAGTGTGACACATTTATTTCTCTAATATACGTTCCTTTCATATCATTAGAGTTGATGTACATATATACCCATTTCCATTCTTATATTACGATTTCCAATTTATATGAATATATTAACAAGGTTCTCATTAATATATTATTTTAGTGACTATTAATTCTATGCCAGAGGCAATAAAGAGGTGACAGTTCATCATCTATGAACTTGCTTGGAGGTTTTATAGACTATTAATTCAAATAACATTAGTCTATCTTTTAAGATTGCGTGAGATTTCCTACAAAAACACTCAAGTTCTCCTCGATACATTCCTACACGGAACGGAGAATATTGAGAGTTTCGTATTTGTAATTCTTATGTATTTCTTTACATCAATAATGGTTAAATATTTGGTTTTTCATGAGCAAATGAAATTAATTTAATACATAAAATAATTTTCAAATAAACTTATGCTCAATCAATCTTAAATTAATCTGATATAGTTCATTTCAACTTGTTCCTTTTTTTATGAGCAATTATTATATTGTCCATTAGCTTTTGGCAGTAGTTGTATTTCTACTCCAAAAATTGTAAAACCCTTTTCGACTCTTGTCATGACCTTTACCATTTCCATAGTTTTGTCCATGGGGTTATAGATGTCACCTATGTGGAATTGTCTTTAAGTCACTGTCCTTTAGAGTTGTTCCACCTCTACACTTTCATTATTGACCATGAGAATTTTTTTTGTCCCAACATATTTAGTGATCTGAAATAACCTTGTTATATCTCTCAACCACTTGCAGTAGGTTGATGAATTTGTCTAAAGGTTATACTCTAGCTCACATTGGTTCATTAATATGATTACTGCTATATGAAAGGTGAAAATCTTCTATGAGTTCCTTGTCATGAAGATTGAGATGTATTTTGAGCACAACATTTCTTTGTTGAAATCAGTCATTTTCTTGTAATCGAGTGGGTTTCATTCCACTGTTTGATTAGTTTGGAAAGTACATGGTACTAGATACTCCTGATTTTTCTTTTCAGGGTGTCCCACTGTTCTTAGGGGATTCTAGTTAATGGTATTCCATATGAAGGTTGTGACTAATGTATCGTCTCAAAAAAATCTCAAGATATTTACATGTATTTTAACAGGTGACTTTTAGGGTCAATATGTTTTGATGGGCTTTACATCTTTGTCTATCTTATGGTACTCAAGTTCTTTCGAGTCCAGGTGGTTGTAAATAATGGAAAATATATGATTTTTCAAATCACGTTCTATAATTATGTTATGCATGAGATTTCATTATCATAATATTATTGGATTTTTGTATTTTTAATTTTTTTTTTGTTGATAATACGTCATCAATATTTTAATATTCGAAAATAGATAGCAAAAACACTTTTGGATTTCCAGGTAGGAGGGGAATCACGTGGATTACTTAAGTCCCTTCAACCTTAGGGTTATTTACACCCGTTTGACAAAATCTTTCAGTGTTATGCAATTATTTCGTTTCATTAAATACATGAATAACATCAATAGTTTTGAGAGATTTTGCCATTAAGCAAATTAAATATTGGTTTTGACATAAAGTCAAATTTAAACTTTTATTATCTTAATAATATTTTTGGGACATTTGGTAAAAGACCAAAATATATAGGGGTTGGAAGTGTAACTTCCAAATACTTGTTAAGATAATAATGAGTAGGAACCCACAATTAAGATAAGCATTTGAATAATAATATTTAATATTTTCATGTGTAACTTCCAAAAGTTGGTCATCAAGTTGAAAATTATGAGTAGGAACTCACAATCAAGATAGACACATTTAAAAAAAATATTTAAGTATTATGTGAGGAATTCAACTTAAAAACTAAATTTATGATAAATATCAAGATAATCACATAACACTTTTAGTTAATATGTTGAGACGCAAGCGATAAACATGAATAATAACTAGAGCACATAAATATGATGATATACTAAATTTGAATAGTACATAGATGTCTTCAAGTGCAAACCATTTATATCATATGATAATATAAATATATGATAGAACAATGATTATAAATATATAATAAAAATCTATGTGACATTATATTAGGACAATGTGATGGTAATATTAACTTTAATAAAGAAGATATATTAGACTTTAATTAGTTGTATCATAAATTACCAGTCCATTAAAATCCGTATGAATCTAAACAATTGTCATCTAATACAATACTTTTTTTTAATTGTGAATATCCACTTTTGTTTATTTGACTATTTCCATAAAAACAGATAATTATGAATTTGATTAATTCATTAAAAAAATTCAATTCACGTCAAATCTACCTTTTTTCCTATCAAAATTAGATAATTAACCCAATGCAGTTTAACAACAAAAAAATTATTATAGGTTAAATCATGAATAACAGATCAACAATGCAAACAACAAGCAATATATTCCCTTCATAAATATATAAATCAAGACATAGGGATGCTTACTTGAATTGATCTAGTGGGAAGCAAGCCATCCAACGTCGTCGGGGAATGGACTACATAATTGTTTACCGACGAACGATAATAACAATAACAATGAAATCTGAGCATAAAAACTCGTAGCTTCACGTCATGACCAAATCAGCAAACTTTATTTTAGCGGAGCAACGTGCTGATAACGTGTTAAAGAAGAAAGTAAAATAGAACAACAAGAAAGAGAGAGAGAGAGAGAGAGAAGAGATCTGTAATTCTCATTAATTATAAGCCCTATAAATAGGGATGAGATACAAGTAGATAACTAAAGGAGATATTAGTTCTAACTTATTTCTAATATGTTTATCTCTATCTATATCGTCATATCCATAAGATGACGACACACTTATCCTACAACAATTTTAAATTAGACTTAAAAAATTTACAATAGGAGCTAAGGGAATGGAAAAAGGATTGGGATTTGGGAGGCTTTTATGCAAAGGGCCCTTACAACTACCAACTACCGTTGAGTTTGTTAAGCATCTTAAAAATATTCAAGAGTAAAAATCTTTAATTTTTGTTATCTTTTAATATTTAAAAGATTTTTTATTTTAGTGATTACACAATTATTTATATTATTAAAATTAATACAATTTATATAATATTATTTTTCTCTTCTAAATATTTAATTTTAAACAATCACATCTTACTTCTACTAAATAAGTAGCATTATAGACACGTGTTGTCTTCTGATAAGCCCATTTTTTTGCTTTCCTGTCTAAACACAAAGCTAGAAACAATTTATGTATATGTTCAGTTGTATTTTTAAAATTACATTTCATACTTTATAATTAGTTATTTAACTTACTTTATAGTTTATATCCCTAACTTTTTCATTTTCATTTTACACTTTTATTATATTATACAAACCTACATATATATATATATAGGTGGAAGTTCAAATGAGAACACCTCCATTTTACGAGAACACCCTTATCACATGTGATAATACACGTGAGGAGACCTAGTGGTGTACGTATGACGTGTCCTACAACTTAGGTCGCCCAAAGGTCGTTTACGACTATGATTTAGTATCACGTGTGATGGTCTTAATAGGTTACAGTATCACATCATGAACACGCTTATCACATGTGATAATACATGTGATGGGCTTAGTGGTGTAAGGGCAACTTGGCCGGCAACGTATATCGTGTCAAAAGTCGTCGGCTTCTCTGATTTACTATCACATAGTATCATATGTGATGGAATAATAGTATCACATTTGATTGTCTACAATAAAGGGTGTTCTGCCGTTCTCGTAAAATGGAGATGTTCTCGTTTGAACCTTCCCTATATATATATATATATAGGGGCGGGTTCATACGAGAACGGTATCAATTTACGAGAATACGAGGACAATCCTCAGCCGATCATTTTGTAAATTAAATTTTTCATATATAAAATCACATATGATTTCATGTACAAAATCATATGTGATTTTGTAAACATCAAAAAGGACATGGGGGACTTTTCCTGCAGGCAAGTCGCGGGAAAAGTCGCGGCTAATCATATATGATTTTGTACGTGAATCAAATGTGATTTTGTACATGAATCATATGTGATTTTGTACATGAAAATTTTCATGTTACAAAATGTGGCTGGAGATTGTCCTCGCATTCTCGTAAATTGTTACCGTCCTTACATAGACCTCCCTATATATATATAAAATCTATCTATACATACAATAAATAAGTAACTGCAGTGTTATTATATTTAAAATAAACGTACGATTCTAATTTTAATCGGATGATGGTATTCCAAAAAAATTATGTTGAAAAAAAATATATCTTTATTCGTTTGTCAATTTTAACATGAATTTATTATTTTTACCTCCATTGTCTTTTTAGTTGAAAAAAATATCTCAATTCGCCTGCCGATTTTGCTACCGAATTTTGTCTGTCGATTTTGCTACCGAACTTGAACTCTTGATATTGCCACCGGTTTTTACCTCCCGATTTTGCTTCCGACTTTTAACATGTTAATCGGCCAATTCTTTTATCTGGAATTTTTTATGTTTAAATTAAAATTTTATGACCAAGTCAATTAAAACGTTTTTAAATTTTGGTTTAAAAACGTCCGACTTTGTAAATGAAAAAACCTATTTTTGGGCTAACATTTTGCAGCAGTTACAGTCCTCGTAATATAAATATGCTTGATATGTTGGTGGAAAACTAGATTTCAATTTTGTAGTCTTACTGATTCATATTTTAGACTTCCACCGCCTCTTATAAATCAGAAGTGAAATCAGACTTCAGCCTTCAGTAACTCTTAAAAAACAAACGTCACTTTAGTCAGTTTTCAGTTGTTCAAAACTTAAGTCTTAACTCTTAAGACTTTTATACTTAGTCATTTTTTAGTTGTTCAGTACTTGTACATATACGGTATGCACAAATGCATACAAGCGATTGAAGCTGTTTTTTTCCATGCACATGTGTATGTTACAACTTACCGTACTACATTTGTGTATACCGTCCAGATAGAGGTCTTTTAAAGTATTCTTAAGTTATTTTTTAAGGTTTTCTCCTAAACCTAACCCTATCATATTATATGCATAAAAATATCCCTTGCATCCACACACCATCGACACATCCCACAGCTGCCCCCGATAAAATACAATATTTTATTTATCAGAATCAAATTTTAGATTTTTCTTAATTCTACAATTATTCCATTCTCATGTAGTGAATTAAGCTAAATTCTACACCAAATTAAAAATCTTACTTTTTGGTGAAAAATACCATATATATTTGGTTTCATTTAGATTATTCCTATATACAGTCAATTACATGAATTAATATCCGAGACTTTTAACACCTTTTGGTTATAGAAAGATCTACTGCTATTTAAAAATGATGATATATTGATATTGCACGACAATAACTCTCGTGCACCACATAATCTTTTTTCAGATGGAAAATTTTGCCAACATTGGCATTTGGTCTCGAGAGTTTATACATTCTTAAAATTTTATTACAGTTGCTGCTTTCATTAGAGTATTTGTTTTTCTTAATTAAGTGGCCACAACAAATGAACACATAAAGAGCCAACATTATCCATGAAGGTTTTTTTATCAATTTTATTTACGTTTCTATATAGAATTTTGTAGAGAAATAACTTCTTTTATAATTGTAGATGTGCAAGTAAGCTTGCACGCATATTGAGAGTTATAAACGCACCCTAATAAAAGTCAAGCTAACCTACAGTAGCTGTGAGGGAACTCGAACTAATGATCGTTAAGAACAAAAAACCCAATACTTTACTAGTTGAGCTGAACCCGAGGGTAAAAAAAATAACTTTAAATCAAAAGAAAATAATAAGGCCGCTTTTGCCTAAAGTTTTTAGGATAAAAATGACCGTTTCTATCAATACCAATTCGGATAATCCATTTAAAACGACCCTTTTTGACGTAGTCATTACGTAAGAACCGTGTTCATCGAAACTCAATTTTTTTTTGGAAGGTCATAAATGGTCCCAAAAAAAGTCGAAAAAAGTTATTATTTTTAAATACATTGGAATATATATATATATATATATATATATATGACGATAATCAAATAAAACCACAAAAATGTTACAAACTTGTAAAAATCGATATAAAAATATTTTTTTCATGATCTTTTTTTATCAAAACTTATAATTTAAGATATTGTTTCACATATATGTTTGTGTTCACCTTATGAATATAATTACATTTGAAAAAAATTGATTTACCTATTGAAACAAAAAATATACATAAAACAGATTCATATGGTGAAACAAATACACGTGAAATTTCATCTTATGAAACAAATATATGTGAAATAATATCTTAATCCTAGTATTTGATAAAAAAAATCATGAAAAAAATTATTTTTATATCGATTTTTATGAGTTTGTAACATTTTTTGTGGTTTTTATTTGATTAATATCATATATATAAATATATATATATATATATATATAGATATATAGGTATATGTATATAGATATATAGGTATATGTATATAGAAAAAAGAAAAGAATATTTATACATAGTTTGAGAGGGTCACGGGACACTAAAGGAGACAGGAAGACAAAACTAACGACAAAAAGGCCACATGGGAAATAATTGCCACAAACAAACCTACTCTATCTTCAAATCTTCATCTTTCTCATTCAGTGGGGTAAGGGTTGTACCTGGTGGTCCTTTTGCTTCAAACACGTTGATATGATGCAACTTGTAAAGAATACATCATCAAATCTACATCTTTTTTCTAAACAAAAGAATATCAAATTTTTATATTTGATTAATGAAAAGTTGTAGGACCAATTCTCGTCTTATTTTTATTTTAAGAATTAACTTTCAGAACTATTATTTAAGAATTTAGGATAAGCGTTTCGTTTATTTGAGGGTCTTGGTAATATGATAACCCGTTGTAAAGGTAAAAATGACATGGTATATATATATATATATACACATAATGCACACACACATATATAATGTAAATAATGTGATAACCACATAAATGTTAAAAACCATGCATAAAAAACCAATCTTAACCATTACTTAGAATTGATCTATGGTTATGATGCCTAATAATCTTATTTTTGTAATATTTAGGAAATCTAAAACTATCTATTATTCAAATGGGTATGAATGAGATTCACTCGCTCCTTTCTCAGTGATTTTAATTAATAAAAAACCGCATTTTTAAGTAGAAAATATTTCGATTACAATTAAAATTTTCAATTAAAATATTTATATAAAAAATTGATCATTTTAGTATCTTTAATTTAACACCAATATCATTATATTTTTTAAAGATATTTTTAACCGTTACAAACTTACTATATTCACCTTAAACATTTGAGATGATTTAATTGAGATGTCCTTTTATGGTGTGATAAACAACACTATTATGTTTCATATAAACGACGTTGTATTCTTTCACAATATAAAACAACATTTTAGTATTTCGCTTTAGCAATGTTGTGGTGTTTCGCCAAGGTCCGTCGCTACCATCGGACCTTTTAGTTTTTGATTTTTGTTATTTAATTTAGGAGTTTCTAGAAAATAAAATTAAAATATCCGTTGATAATACTAATGGATATTTTAATTCTAGTTTTTCAATTTACGAGTTTCTAAAAAATTAGAAAACTACAAATAGATATCCATTGATAATCCGTTTGTAATTACCGACAAATATTTTATTTTTAGTTCTAATTTTTTATAGTTCTAGTTTTTTTTAAATGTCATTTAGTTCCAATTTTTTATTTTATTTATTTAAGATTATTTTTGATGTATAAATGCATGTATCATTTAGAATGAATGAATGTATTTCATTTTTAGTGATAAATGTGTACACATATGCGTGTGTATATGTTTATGTGTATATATATATATATATATATATATATATATGCGTGTGTGTACGTGCACGCACGCTTATGACGGATTGTGTTTAACTTGATGTATGAATCTATGCATCATGTATGCAGATAGTTCATTAACAACAATGAGTTCATTACGTCCCGTCAAATAAAGTTAGTGTACGAAAGTGTCTATGCGTGTGTACACACACACATACATAGTATTATGTGCATATATATATATATAGTACATATTGTATGAGTCACTCACCTAATAAGGCCTAATACAGTGCATTAACATTTAACAACAATGAGTCCATTACTAACCATCAAGGCCCATTATAGTTCATCAAAAATCACTAAAACCCATTAAGTTCCAATATAGTTCATTAGCACCCATGAAAAGTCCAATAAGGCTCGTTAACAGCCACTGGATCCTATACGACCCATTAAGGCCCAACAAAGTTGATTAAGAGTCACTGAAGCTCATGATGGCCAAATACAGTTCATTAAAAGTCATTATAACTCATGAAGACCTAGTACAATTCGTTAAGAGCCAACCACCAAGGCCCAATACAAACCGTTAAGAGTCACTAGACTCCATGAATGTCTATTGAGCTTCATTAACAATCACTAAGTCATATATAACACACCAAGGTCATGTAAAATTCATTAAGATCAACGAAGTCCATGAAGGCGTAATACATTTCATTAAGCATCACTTAAGCCTAAGAAGTCCCGATACAATTCATTTACACACACTCAGACCAATACGATCCATCAAGGCCCAATTCATTAAAAGCCACCCACCATGGTCTAATACAGTTCATTAAGAGCCACCCACCAAGGTCCAATATAGTTTATTAATAGTGGGATTTCAAAGAAATGGGCTTCATTTTTTACGCTTCTTATTACCCGCAGAACCAAGGCCCAATACAATTAATTAAGAGTCACTAAACCTCATGAATGCCCATTAATGCCTAATACATTTCATAAACAACAATGAGTCCATTACAGCCCATCAAGGCCCGATACAATTTGTTACCACCCACTTGGCAATCAAGGCCCATGCAGGCACAACACAGTTCATTAACAACTAGGAAGTCCAATAGAACTCATCAACACCCAACCAAGTTCATTAAGAGCCACCAAAATCCATAAAGGCCCAGTAAGGTTCATTAACAACCATTGAGTCAAATATGATTCATCAAAGCCAATTATAGTTCATTAAGAGTCACTAAAACCTATTAAGGCCCAATAAAGTTCATTAAGAGTCACTAGGGGATTAGTTCTAATACAGTTCATTACTACCCACTACTATCTTCAAATCAAAATTGTCATGTCGATTCTCTTAACGAACCATCACTAACCCAATCGATAAGTGCGTAGAAATATACACTTTAGCACCCATTTAGGACATTATATTGTTTCATTTTACCTCTCCTAATCCTATATTGAGTCTTTTTGATCATATTTTATGGTTTTAGATTTATTAGAGCTAGGATGTAGAATTTGGTATTTTTTTATGAAATTGGGGAATAAACTGTTAACAAAAGTGTTACATCAGCCAACAGGTATTGCTACAACATTTGATATTGACATATTGGCTCAATCAAAGAGAGGAGTTTTGTGCCATATTTTGGGGAAGACATCTTAAAGGACGATGATGTAGCATATTTGTGATGGGAGATTTTGCTAAAAGATGCCTTTTAATTGTAACACCCTCAATTCTAGAAAGAACGACTAATTAAAATTCTCCAATAATACATCAATTAAATGATAAACCCCTTTCTATAAATCAATACTTAAATTATCTCAAACAACAAAACTATATTTAACATCAACAATAGGCCAACCAAGTCTTACGTCAAGACTAGGTCAATGTTGGATGTACAATATTAGTCGTTATATCCAAATGAGGGCCACGTCATCGAATAGCTAAATCCTTCTCGTACCTCTAACTAGCACTCAACTCTTCACATTTTCTCTAATACCACTTCCCAACGAGGACCTGATGCACATGCTGACAAATAAAAAGAGTTAGGCTTAACGTCTAGTGTGTCAAGCAGTTTTCATCATAAGTATATAACGGTAAAATTGAAAGGCTGCTTATTAAATGTAATTTCTCAAATGAAATGTCTTTAATGTAAAAGAAACATATTTCTAGTAATCTACTGTTTTTGTGATCAGAACTCCAAATCAAAATATACGATCGAATATAAACTCAACATCCAAAACTCACACAAAACATGAACAAGATTCAATGCTCAAATACCAAACTCAGATAAAACTCTATTATCCAAAATTCCAAAACATGGTTAAATCTCAATAACCCTAAAATTATAAATTATGGATAACACTCCAAATTCAAAAATCACCGAAAATAAAGGATAAAACACTATACCGAAAACAACAACTTTCCATGACGAGGGAGACCCGTTTCCGTCGACAATGGTGTAACACAAAGTAAACCATGTTTTCAATGCTATTGAGTAGCGTGCTAAGACTGCGGTCCCGGTGTCTAACCCCTCTCAAGTTTCCACCATAACACCTAATGTCCCGGAACCCAACCCATATGGGTTCATCCTCGAATACCCCGACCTTAATGCCTACTTAAACACCACAGAAATGCACCTACAAGCCAATTGCCTTGGGTCCCGACTCTACACGAATTCATCCCCGAAATACCACGATGACGTAGTGCTAACTCTATTTAGACAAATCCTCAAAATAAGGGTCCTGGTGCCTGACCCAACACAAGTTCATCACCGTAATAACCAAGGTCCCAAAGTCCGACTCAATACGAGATCACCTCCGCAATGGCCACGGTCCCGGAGTCAAACCCACACAGTTCCTCTCTGTAATATATATTGACACAATTAAGCTCAACCACTCTAGGTCTATTGCTCGTATCGGCACCCAATTCAAACAATATAGGTCTATTGTTCATATGTATGCCAAGCTATAAACAAGGACAATGATCCCATTTGCAAACCAACAAACTAATTCCTATGCCTATAGATCCATGATTCCAACTGACACATCCAAAATGTGTAATATATCAAATAAATATGTCACAATTACATATAACTCCAAAGGCTCAACATAGGGAAAAATAAACCGGACACATGTCCTCAAGACTCATTTGAGTCATAACCGAGTCAAAAGTTCAACAACTCCATTGACTATACAATAAATGTCAACAAAAGAAATAAAACATAATTAACCAATGTTTATGAAATATATCTCCAATGGCATGATTAACTCAAAACCCTATCATTAACATTTTTCAAATGAATCCATACTATTTATATCTTCAAAGTACTTTAAAACACAATAATAAGTAATTTCCAGTTCGTTTATAAAACCCAAGATATCCAGAGTTCAATAATCTCAAACAATCTCCACTTATGAAATAATCATAAAAGTGACAAACTTTCAGTATTGATTTACCAAAGCGTCTAAAAACCCTAAATACGAGTGTTTCACGATATTTATAAACCAATTGTACCAATTATACATAACTAATCAAATAACTCACACATTTAATAAATATCAAGAAAACATATTAATATTTCAAAATTGACATTTTTTCATGTACAAAGTTTTCACAAACAAACTTGAACTCACCTTGCTAGATTAAGTTAATCTAGATTCCAAACCTATATTTGGCTTCCAAAGTGGTGAAGATTTTAGATCCACAAGCAATCCCATCAAAGAACTCATAAAAATTAATAACCAAGCCAAAGAGATACCAAACATTAACCCAAGCTTCAAATCTACCAACAATCCAAATACAAATCTACCAACAATCCAAATACAAATCTCAAAACACCTAAGAAGCTTACCTTTTCGATCTTGAACATCCAAGTTGAATCTTTGCATTACTTAACTTAGATCTCCTCTAAGATGTTCCAAAGTATTGTCAACAACTTAAAAATCGCCAAAAATGAGAGAGGATTTAAGTGATGAAGAATGGACAAACCCTAGCTCAAAATGGGGTTTAAAACCATAATGTGGGCGACTTTTCCCGTGGCCTAGGTAGCGGGATGGGTAGCCAGATATTATGTTTCGTTTCCGATGAAACTTTTCTCCACCAGAACTTACCCATACCATAAGCTATTATGATCCAATCTCATTACAATACATCAGTCTTAAAAGTATGCCCAAAAATGCAGGTCTTACATATATCATATAATATTAGATTTGAAGATTAACTTGTAATTGGGCAATGCTATTGGATATTTTACTTTTGTACTAGTTAAGTATCTTTTAATTCCCCATTTGCTAGTATATATTTAGGATGATTTATTTTGTTTAACGATGCCATTGGAATACTAAGATCATCTAATGTAATAACCAAAGATAATACACACACACACACATATATATATATATATAAATGAGGAAGAAAGTGTTAGTTGGGAAATTTCAAGGACTTGTTGTAAATTGAAGGAAATGATGGGTCTAACCATTAATGTAATTCAATGTTATTCAAACCATCGGGAAACCTCCATGATCAGTTTACGGCTTATCAATTTCTTCCTCTTCTAACCATCAAAAAAGATCATGTGTATGTAAAGGACGGGTTGTAGTAGGTTGCACTAAAAGAAAAAAGAAGAAGAAGCAAACAAAGTCAGTGAGAGTGAAATTTTGGTAAGCATCGTTGGAAACGAGAACGAAGGTCGGCGGTTCGATACACTGCAGCTAGTTGGCGTCATCCGGTAAGTACTCGTATATTCTGTTTTGGAAATATTTCGATATCTACCTAGTCGTTTGGTCATGCGGGTGGGTTCCCGTTGAGTATCGGTAGCCGACGGTCACTGCAAGAACCCTTACCGTTCTTCGCAACGGTAATCTCGTTGACACCGGGTCGTCAAATTGTGACCCACATGTCGGTTCTAAAGGATAGAATTTATAGTTGGTGTGGGTTTCGGTCAATATATAATTGGTATCGGTTATTCTCCGCTTTGTTGGAGCGATCAGTAATGAACTCTTTGTTAATAAGATCCTTATGCAATATGTCGGTGGTCACTGAGTCTGAGGAAAATAAATAAGATGAGCAGAAAGTAGAATTTATATGGCATTCATGGAGATGCAATGTGTAGATGTGTATATATATATATATATACACATACGAGCATACATATATGAATATATGTGGGTTAGTTAGTAACTTATGTTTTCAAAAATAGGTGTATATATACATCCATCATTTCCATGCATGCAACAGCTTCATATAGATATGGTTTCATGTATACACTGTTGGTGGTTCATATGTATATTATATTATTATATATATGTACATGACTATTCATGAGAATGTACGTGTATATATATATATATATATAAATATTACATATGGATGCTTCACGGTATGTATAGCAAGTTTTGGCTTAGTGGGGTTTCTTGGTGTTTATATATATATATATATATACATGGGTTATGGGTATTTATATATATGGATGTATATATATAAATATGGGCGTTCAAGTTAAACCAAAGTCGTAAGAGGCCGGTTTATAGATCCTTATCATAGATAGCGTCAAGGGAACCGCTCGATCATCTCTAGAGGTGTTGTATTTTATTTTATAATTAAAATTGTGGCGTTGGATTTGTAGGGGAGACGTTAGCCACTTCAAAGATCGGTTTGGACAACGACTTGTACTGTGAGTTTTACGTGACTTTTAATGAAAATGGTTGCATGTTTTATTTAAAAATTATATGCAAGCTTGCTTTGGATTTGTCGATAACTGAATTTTTATAAATAACATGCATGCAAGTAATATTCGGTATTTTTAAAATACGTGTTTGAATATTTGTGTGGCTATGGGGATGTACTATGATATTATAAAATGAGACGAGCATGCTCTGTGAGCTTGTCTAAGCCGTAAGAGCGGACATGCTGTGTGAGTTCGCCAGGTAAAGCTGTGTGAGGTAGACATTTCCCATAACGCCGTTGTTTGTGAAATATATTGTTTTAAATCGTATGCATGATAAATTATGAGGCTTTGTGAAATATGTTTATTGACGATATATATGCAAAAAAACCGTGAATTCACTGGGCCTTAGGCTCACCCAAACTCTTTTAAACTTTTGCAACCTGTGCGGCTACTAGAATACGAGGAGAAATGGGATCAAGAAAGATATGAGGATTGGCACCAAAGAAGGTTATATGCAATTAAGGCATTCTTGTATAGAGCAAAGTTATGTTCGTCAAGACTGTAACGTTAAATTGTGGTATAATATGTAAGATTAGATATTTTATTTCCGCTGCAATGTAAGTGTTTGATCATGGGATGTTATTGGTAGATAACTAAGTATTTGAAAATTTGGGATGTTACAAATGGTATCAGAGCATTTGTTTAAGTGAACTAGGTTAATGTAAGCCTAGACTTAAACTGAGGATGGAAGATTTTGTCATTGACGTGGGACTAAAAATTGATTTATAGTGATGAGTATAATGGTTTAAGCTAATTTAGGGTTTGTGAACCTAGTCTTGAACCAAATCAAAGTAGAGAAGTCATTAGATGCCTTAGTGTAGTTGGACATTACGACATTGTTGGAGATGTGTTTATAATTGATTCAAAACGCATGGTTAAGATGATATAAAAATAGGTGTAAGGTGGTGTTGGTGGATAAAGTTTTGGTGACAAACTCTCACCAATATGCTTGAGTGGGAAAATAATATGTTTAGCTTTGAGAATAATAGGAACTCAAAGTATCGATAATATAATGAGTTGATTCACCCAAATTTGAGTTAGATGGGGTCATCTCTTATACCAATTGGCAGGAAGATCAAATGGTCAGATATGAGATTAGCAATGAGGTCATTCGTGTAATCAATGATGATAGTAGATTTGTGGTAAGAACTGATGATATCGATTGAATGCATCACTAGTTGAAGGATTTTCCAATCAAGAGTTGGAATTTGAAATCATATATAAACCATATTAGAAAATCCAAGGTATCTCACGGGATTAGTTTCTTAAAAGAAAAGACATTGTATCGGTATGTGAGACGCTCTTAGAATGTGTGGCACTATGGTTGATTAATCCAATAGGAAACTGAGGCTCTATTATCCTCCATGTATATATGGAGAGTGGTCAAGAGGATGTCATTAACTTATTTGACTTGATGAAAGTGACTATTGTTAGCAAGCATGTGTTGTTTTAATCAGTGTATGAATGAGAGAAGGTGACAAGAAATGTGTGATGATTGTAATCATGTATCACATGTAGTAAGTAAGAAATATACAATGGTAAATAATAAGGTTTATCTGAACGTATGGCTTCTAAACCACAAGAAGGTGGTAGGTGAAATTGTTCTTATAGTTATAGCTACAAAGGCACCATGCTAGAATAGTGCAGGCATGCATGAGATGCTTTTTTTTTTGCATTAAGTGAGATCAAGAAAAATAAGTTGTGATACAAAGTTGAATAGGATTAAATAAGTGAATATGTACACTTAGAATCATCAACGTTATGAATGACGTGTAATATGCTAAATATCAATGAAGATGCAAATGGTCATTTTCATGAGTTTGTTTAAGAATGACTAGTACATGAATTAGGTCATGAGAACCAAATGGTGGCATATGTGTTATGAAAGGGGAATTAACTGTTATTTGGTAGAACAAATAGTGAAGCCGACTAATGGTACATAATGGTCGTCAAAGGAGAGTTGTGACTAGACTCTAGGATGAACGTAATGCATGATATAAAATTTTCATATTGGAAAAAAATGAGTTACGTTAAACTCTATGGTCACAGAAGGATGGATTCAACGAATTTGTGATAATTCTCATGAAATAGATGCATATATTCTATGATGATACCCACAAATATTCTCCTAAAAATTGAAATAAAATCGAGATACATAATAACAACTTGATAAGATCAATCAAGAAATCGGTTTAGAAAACACACTTAATCCAGATTTATTAGGGATTCCATGGTTGAAGATAGTCATATGTATAAAGTGACAATTATGCCCTTTTTAATTTTATGAATTTTATTTAATTCATTAATTTATTTAATAAGATGTGTGACCTATATTTCTTCTCGTTTTCTTGATGATCCTCCCTCTATAAATGTTAGGAGAGGGTTCAAATGAGAAGCTCACATATTTTGGGAATGTGATAGAGATTTAAATCATTAGATAAGATTTTTCAATGGTCAAGATATCAGGAGAAAAATAGGTAAATATAAGAAAAAGAGTGAATTACACTGATGGTCCATGTGGTTTGCTTAAATTTTGGATTTGGTTCCTAAAACAAACTATCTATATCGGTGGTCTTTAACTTTTCATTTTCATTGCACCCATGGTCCCTCCATATAACAATGTTAGTTATTAACCGTTAGGAATGACTAAATTGGTCTTTGAAAATACTATAAGGAATAAAAGTGTAATCCACTCTAAAATTTAATTTCACTCACCATCTTTTAAGTTTTTTATAAAAAACAAAATTTATAGGGCCAATTATAAATCAAATTTTTAATTGTTTTATATTTTTTTATATATCTAATTATAAACTTATAATTTTTTAACTCTAAATTTTTTTATAAATTTATCTTGATTTTTTTGAACTTCTTTTTTGAATTGTTTCATATATTATTTTTATATCAAATTTTCTAATTTTCATTTTTTATAAATTTTTCTTATTAAAAAATATTTTATATATCCAATCCCAAATCAAAAATTTTAAAATAAAATATATATTAGCCCAAAATCTTTATAAATATTTAAAAACTAGATTCTTCACACATAAAAATTAGAGCTAAAAAATCTCAAATTTACAAAACAAAAGAAATCAAGATAAATTCATGTATCTTTTAGGTTGAAAATTGAAATATGTGAATAAAAGATTGGAAAAAAATCGTTTAGTATGAGATTATTAAATATATATATATATTAACTTAATATGTATTTATTTTAAAAAATTTGATTTGTGATGGAATATATAAAATATTTTTTTAAAAAGAAAAATTCACAAAAAATGAAAATCAAGAAATTTGATATAAAAAAATATGAAACAATTCAAAAAATGAAGTTCAAAAAATTCACAAAGAAAATCAAGATAAATTCACAAAAAAATAGCGTTAAAATTATAAATCTCAAGTTTATAGTTGGATATATAAAAATATATAAGACAATAAAGAAAATTGATTTATAAAATATTTGTTTGATAAAAAAATGAAAAAACAGGTGAATCAAATAAATTTTTTGAGTAGATTACACTTTTGGTCCCTATAGTATGTTCAAAGACCGGTTAGTCTTTTCTAACGGTTGATAACTAACATTGTTAAGTGGAGGAACCATAGGTGCAATAAAAATGAAAAGTTAGGGACCACCAATGTAGATAGTTTATTTTAGGGACCAAATCTAAAGTTTGTGCAAACCACAAGGACCACCGATGTAATTCACTCTAAGAAAAATTATGACTAATTTAAAGAACGAGTAAATTACATATTTGGTCCCTAGGGTTTATTGGTTTTAACAGTATGAGTCCCTAAAATGAAATATTTATGGATTGCATCCTCGTGGTTTCCATTTTATAGCGTACTGGGTCCCTAAAACAAACTTCGTCCAATTTGTCTCTGTTAAAGTGCCCATGTCCAAAGCACATGATGGATATTTTTGTCATTTTAATTCTTTTACTCTTTTTCTTATTTTCTATTAAAAACTATAAGGACCAATTGTGTAGTTTACAATATATTAAAGTAAGTAAATAAATATATATGGAAAATAATATTAAAGTAAATATAATATATGGAAAATAATATTAAAGTAAATATAATATATGGAAAATAAAATCCCACATCCCTAAGTCTTCTTCATCTTCCCAACAACCTTTACCACCCCACCCCTTTTCCGATCAAACTCCAAATACTTTCCGTCTCCGGCAAATAAAACTTCAATAAAGGGACGATTTTAGGCCTCAGCACCACCATCTCTTCTTCATATATAGATCCATATTTGAGGCCAACGATGGGTTAACCCACAACTCCCTCTACACCATAAAGGGGTAACGAACAAACGAACAGAGAGCAGGTTAACCCCACGACTCCCTCTACCGTTGATTCCCCACTTTCCTTGTCCGGTAAATCCCACAAAAACAAGGCGAATCAACGACTTTGAAACCCGAAAACCATCGTTGTTGCTATTTGGATCTGAGTCCGTTTTCCAGCCATGTGCCACCACCTGTCTCTTCATTCGATGACCACCGTCGGAGTACCCCTGGAGAAACACACGGCCACCGCCCTAACTTTTGCACTTCCCCGTACACCATCGTACCTTCTTATTCCTCTATTCATCTTCAAGAACCATAGGTGAAATCTGGAGATGAAAGGGTTTTTTTACAATCCAGATCTAGATTCAGGGTTTTTGTTTGTTTGATTTTAGATTTAAGGGTTTTGTTTGTATGTTTGCTTGTTTGATTTTAGATTTAGGGGTTTTGTTTGCTTGATTTAGATTTCGTATATTTGATTTAGATGAGATCTGTATCAATTAAACTACTTGAATGAATTCGTTAATTTTCATAAAGATGTAGTGTGTGATGTGTTGGTTAAAGATAAGATATAACCCGGAGATGATTTACTAGACCGGAGAAGACAAGGTATTGACCGGAGAAGATGACCGGAAAGGCCGGAGAAGATCGTCGGAGAACTTGTTTGTCCCTGTTGTTTTAAAAGTGATAAAAACTCTGAAATGACCAAAATACCCATCATGTGCCTTGCACATGGGTACTTTAACGGAGACAAATTAGACAGATTTAGTTTTAGGGACCCAACACGTTATAAAATGGAAACCACGAGGATGCAATCCATATATATTTCATTTTAGGGACCAAATATGTAATTTACTCTTTACAGAACCTAAAGAAGTTGATGGAGGTATTTTGAAACTTTTGTATAATTAAATCACTAATTCAAGCCATTAGATCTGGAAAAAAATCTGATCCCACTCTTCATTATCCCAACCATGTCCTACCAATCAGATAATAACACATCATCATTTTAATTGAATAGTTACTCTCTTGTTAACTTCTTATTTTTGGTATCTAACTAATACTCACGCATCCTTCTTTCTTTCTTAGGTATCACTTTTCTAGTTATAACAGAAGACATGGTATGACTTTGAACCATTTTTGTGTTTAGGTCCCTACTAAGCATAATTTGTAAACTATGCAATGACTAACCAACTAAAAAATTAAAAAAAATAGATTTTTCATTATCGCAATTGAAATAATGAGCCTTCAAGTATATAATTAATTCAGGATTATAATGTCAAATTAGTTTGAATTTGTATATATATATATATATAGTTTTAATTAATATATTATATTTGGTAATTGGTATTAGTTTGAACAAATCTTTTTCGATAATATAATGCCAAATAAAATTCTATTTTTGATTTTAGAATCTTATATTTTTTTAAATAAAAAGTGCAAAAAGTATAAAAGATTAATCGTCCATCTATAACATAAAAAAACATGTATATTTTATAAAAGATATAGACGTAAACTAAATGTAACAAGTTTAAAATTACAATGTAACCAATATTTAAATAAAAAAAATATATAATTAATTAAACATAATTTATAAAAAAATTGGAAGAAAAATTAGTGAAAAGAATGTAGAATAATGTGTAAGAGGGGGTAATTAAAATTAATTAAGAGATAAAGTGGGTGTTAAATAATCAAAATATAAATATAGGGCTAACAAAAATTAAGATAGTCAACAAAGATAATAAATATTTAATTAAAATAATAATGCGTTATTATCTGATTGGTGAAACATGATTGGAATAGAAATAAGTGGAATAGGAGGTTTTTTTCCATTAGATCACTATTCCACTCTTTTTTTTCAAAAAAAAAAAACTTCCCCATTTTCTTTTTTAAATAAAAAGTAGATTACCCATTTTCTTAATTATCTTAACTATAATCAATATCTTATTTAACTAAATTACAACAAAAAACGAGAATTTCATTACCTTTAATTTAAAATTCGTCATTATATATATATATAGGGGAGAGATCATTTGAGAACCATTTTTTTTTAAATAATTAAAGGAATACTTTGTGGACCACATATGATGTGGGTTTCACCAACACATTTGAACATTCCTCTATATATATATATATATATATATATATATATATAGAGAGAGAGAGAGAGAGAGAGAGAGAGGAAAGTTCAAATGCGAACTCAAATTTGGTTATGAACGTGAGAACAAATGGTAGCGTGACACGTGTCAAAATAAACAATATTCAGATTGAATATACAAAGGAATATTCAGACTGAATATTACTTTGTATATTCAGACTGAATATATACTATAATATTTCTTTGAATGGAACACGTGTCGCACTTTCATTTGTCCTAATGTTCACAACCAAATTTGAGTTCTCATTTGAACCCACCCCTACATATATATATATATATATATATAGGAAAGTTCAAATGTGAACTCATTTTTGGTTGTGAACGTGAGGACGAATCTCAGCCACTTATCCGGTCAATAAAAGCGGCTTTGACCTGGTTCCCCTGCTTTAATAATCTCCACCCTCCCATGAATCGCGTCAATCCTCCGTGATCGCGTCCACCATAACCGAAGATGTGTGGCTGAGATTCGTCCTCACGTTCACAACCAAAATTGAGTTCATATTTGAACCTAACCCTATATATATATATACATATATATAGGGGTGGTATCTGTTGCAAACTAATCGATTTTTGCAAACTGTGCAAACTCGTAGCAAACACAATGATAAAACACCAATTGGATATTCATGAATGTTGAAAGTGCTCACGAATAGTGAAAGATTCACAAATGACGAAAATGTATTCATGAATGGCGAAACTTGCCGGAAAACTCGCTGGATAAGACGAAGTCATCGAGGAAAGTGTGTTCATGGCAGGAAATTAATAAATATTACTTAAAATTGGTTAAATTATATAATGACGATGATACCCACAATGAATTAATAAACTATTAAAAAAATTAATAAAATATTAAAACAATATTATCCACATGACTTATTTCTATTGGATAATGGTGAGTTTGCAAAAATCGATTAGTTTGCAACGGATACCACCCCTATATATATATATATAGGGTGGGTTCAAATGTGAACCTATCTTTGATTGTGAACATGAGGATGAATCACAACCATCCATTTTAAATCAGATCAAAATATAAGGGATAAAATTCGCGGTGGCATTTTTGTAAATAAGTGGAAAACTCAGGTCATGGCTTAAATCATAAATACAACCTGACGATTTAAATAAGAACCAGACATCATCTTCTTCCCCAAATTTCTTCATCATCTTCACCAAATTTCTTCATCATCTTCCCCAAATTTCTTCATCATCTTCCCCAAAAGAATATGATTGTTCATCATTTTATCACAGGAAGCTTCTGTGAAACACATTTGCTTGAATTCTTGCTTTTCAAAACCTTTGGTTCCATTGTAGCTTATATTCAGACTGAATATAAGCTACAATTTGGAGTTTGTATACTTGTAACTTATATTCAGACTGAATATAGTCTAGAATTAGGTGTTTGAATAATTCTAGCTTATATTCAGACTGAATATAAGCTATAATTTCGGGTTTGTATATTTGTAGTTTATATTCAGTCTGAATATAAGCTACAATTATGGGTTTGTATAATTGTAGTTTATATTCAGTCTGAATATAAGTATGACATTGAGATATCACAATGTCATGTTTATATTCAGTCTAAATATAAGCTACAATTATGGATTTGTATAATTGTAGCTTATATTCAGTCTGAATATAAGCTATGTGTTTGAATAATTGTAGTATATATTCAGTCTGAATATAAGCATGACATTGTGATATCATAATGTCATGTTTATATTCAGTCTGAATATAAGTTGTGATATCATAATGTCATGTTTATATTCAGTCTGAATATAAGCTATAATTTCGGGTTTGTATATTTGTAGCTTATATTCAGTCTGAATATAAGCTAAAATTATGTGTTTGAATAGTTGTAGCTTATATTCAGTCTGAATATAAGCTAAAATTTGAAGTTTAATAATCGTAGCTAAAATTTGAAGTTTGTATAATCGTAGCTTATATTCAGACTGAATATAAGCTAAATTTTGAAGTTTGTAAAATCGTAGCTTATATTCAGACTGAATATGAACTACAATTAGGTGTTTTTATAATAGTAACCTATATTCAGTCTAAATATAAGCACTAAAACTCTTAGTGCTTATATTCAGTCTGAATATAACCTATAATCTGGTGTTTTTATAATTTATGCTTATATTCAGTCTGAATATAAGCTACAACTAGTTGTTTGTATAATTGTAGCTTATATTCAGTCTGAATATAAGCTAAGATTTGGGGGTTTGTATATTTGTAGCTTATATTCAAATTGAATATAAACATAACAATGTATTATTACAATGTTATGTTTATATTTAGTCTGAATATAAAGACTCTTAGTGCTTATGTTCAGTCTGAATATAAGCTATGACTGAATATAAGCTACGATTATACAAAGTTCAAATTTTAGCTTATATTCATACTGAATATAAGCACTAAAAGTCTTACTGCTTATATTCAGACTGAATATAAGTTACTATTATAAAAACACCTAATTGTAGTTCATATTCAGTCTGAATATAAGCTACGATTTTACAAATTTCAAAATTTAGCTTATATTCAGTCTGAATATAAAGACTCTTAGTGCTTATATTCAGTCTGAATATAAGCTAAAATTTGACCTTTGTATAATCGTAGCTTATATTCAGTCTGAATATAAGCTACGATTATACAAAGTTCAAATTTTAGCTTATATTCAGACTGAATATAAGCACTAAAAGTCTTACTGCTTATATTCAGATTGAATATAAGTTATAATTATAAAAACACTTAAGTGTAGTTCATATTCAGTCTGAATATAAGCTACGATTTTACAAACTCAAAATTTAGCTTATATTCAGTCTGAATATAAGCTACGATTATACAAACTTCAAATTTTAGCTTATATTCAGACTGAATGTATACTACAATCTGGTGTTTTTATAATTTATGTTTATATATTCAGTCTGAATATAAGTTACAGATCGACGCATCTTTAACATTAGAACCAAATTCTCGGTCTGTATTCTCGAAATATGTAACATAATCGCAATCAGTGAACAAATCACATGTTTGATCAACAAAAAGAGTAGAATTTTCAACTGGATCACAATCGATTCAACTTTCTGATGAAAAAATAGAGTCTATTGAAAAGAGGAAATCAACAATTTAATTTCAGAAATCGTAAATCCAATTAATAAAGTTCTTCACAACAATGAATCTGATTAACAGAGAAGAAGACGATTAACAGAGAAGAAGATGATTAACAGAGAAGGAAGAAATAAGCAGGAGTGATATCAATGAGCAACTTGAATAAAAATTGCCAGAATTACCCCTCAAGCCACAATTAAAGAGCAGCTTGATATGGCTTAGATCAAGGGCTGAGGTCTGTCCTCATGTTCACAATCAAAAATAGGTTCACATTTGAACTTTCCTCTATATATATATATATATATAGAGGAAGGTTCAAAGGAGAACTTTGCATTTTTAAAGGAACAAAGGGACTATTGTGGATCACATATGATGTGGGTCCCATATAATATTAAATCATTTATGATTTAATATGATTTAATATTAAATCATAAATGATTTAATATTATGTGGGACCCACATCATATGTGGTCCCAAATGAGTTCCTTTGTTCCTTTAAATTGGTAGTGTTCTCATATGATTCCTTCGCTATATATATATATACGGGTTTAAATGAGAACTCAAATTTGATTGTGAACGTAAGGAAAAATAAGAACACGACTCGTGTCATATTTAAACTGAATAAAAAAGAAAGTATTCAGTCTGAATAATACTACATTCAAACTGAATATAATATTATTCAGACCGATAGATTTGATTCATGGGATGTGGTCACCGAAGTAGTTAAAAACTTTATTTTTAAAACTAAAATATTTCATTCTATATTTAAAATGAAAATAGAAAATTATAACTAAAATTGGTGTCAAACAAAAACTATTATAAAAAAATAGTATTTTTCACATACTCTCTTTAACTTCATATACATATTTTGTTATATTCTTTCAACTGTTTTTTCATCTTAATTTCCACATTTGCATCCTCCTTGAGTCCCATAAGAACACTCTGAATTCCTTAGATGAGTTTTTCTTTTATCTCATAACACCTTCACAACAATAAACAATACCGAACCTTCACATAAAAAACAACTTCTATGGAAAAAAACATTGAACCTTCATAACATGCACAACGAAATTTTACAGGAAAAAAACAAGTTGAACTTTCATACGATGAACAACCTGAACCTTTACATGTCTCAAAGAGTCTCGTGAAAACTAAATGATCTGACTAGAAACCAACGCTATATACATATTGTATGTATATGTATATATGATTATAGTTTTTATGAACATAGATAATTCAACCATGGCATCTCTTATTGTTTTAAAACCCATAATTTTTTATCCATTCTTTTAATGGCTAGACCAAACGGTTTTGGCATAATCTGATGAATTTTTCCTTTGGAATTGATGTCATTGTCATCTAATGTGTTATGTATAATAACAACAACAAAGGATATGTGTAGCAGAAGTTTGTATGACAAATCCAAAACACAACCTGAACTAATAATAAAAGGAATAAAGAAAACTATATGAGATTAATTTTCATTTGTTCATCTTTCTATTTTGTATATTCAATTGATATTGATGACCTGTGAGAAGGTGATTGGTGGACAAAGGAGAACCATGAAGTTTGATAACCGGTGATTTATAAAGCTAGTTACAAATGTGGTGCGTCATAAATTAAGGCTTGTGTCTTACGTCAAGTTAAGTTTATGACACCCCACGACTTAATGACGTAATATTTGATTTTTCTTATTTTTTTCAATGTCTTATTTATTAGTTTGTAATGTATAACCTAATTTAAATTATTTAACATCATTGACTGATTGAATACTAATAGAAATTATGTGTTTATATGCATACATGGGTTTACTTTGCAAACCATCTTATTTGTATAAACCGTGCATACCTTAGTCAACAAATCATACTTTTTCTTTTTTCTTTTTTTTGTAATTATGAGAGGTTAGATTAATCATTTTCATTCTGGAGGGTGTTAATTATGGATATTATCATCTTCATTAAATTAATTTTAGATAAAATACATGAAACAGTTTTATTAAAACATAGAATCAACCGAAGTATTATACGAAACAATTTCAAAAATCATTAGATGAGGGTGATTTGCACGTACGGTTTGTATAAATATTGGTGGTTTGCATTTGATCTTTCTCCTATATGTATAATAATTTATATGATATAAAGATTTGTCGTCATAATTAAGTCACGTCTTGAAAAAACATGGCTCCTAAAGCTTGAGGTTTCACCTTGCTGCATGCCACGTCACATCTCATGCCATTTGGAACCCTTGATTAATTTATATTCATATTTGTACCTAACGCCTCTCCTGTCGTCTGTGTCAATAAGTCGCAAATCACGATACCCCTTATGCCATCTTAAGGCCAACATACCTTAACCACATTGACCCTTTCTGTTATAATTAAGACGATACAGAATAAGACTGTTCTATTAAGCTACAATCCGATCAAGTACACCCTTGTGACTTGCAGTACTCAATTGTTTTTCCTTTTAATATCAACATCTTTCAAAAAGTATTGCAGTACGTGCTCTTTGTTGATATTGATATATACGTTGGATAAGTGACTACATATTTCTTGTCTGACAAGAATTTTAGACGTTTAAAATCATTATTTATTCGCTATCAGCTGAACATATAAAGACAACTCGCGTGAAATGGCAGGTACACCCCCATGTTACTAAGGGCCCCTCGAGTATATTAATATAGTACACTATAGAAATTCCGAATTGCCATCGTTACTAGAAAACTGGGCATCAGCGACCGCCAAATCTGTAGCTGAAAGTCAAATCCGTAGCAAATCAGCCGGTTTAGCGACCTGACTTATTATTAGAACGAAATTTCCCGTAGCAAGTTCGTAGCATTAATTAAGGTGGTTTATACGTTTTATTATTTCCATGTTTTCAACTATAAAAGTTCATCGAAAAACGATGAATTTGCTACGGGTAATTAGCTAGGGACGAATTTGCTACGGATTAGCTACTAGAAAACTGGGCATCCCCCAAATCCGTAGCAAATCTGTAACTGAAAATCAAATTTGTAGAAAATTCGTGCTGAAAATCAAATTCATAGCAAATCCATAGCAAATCAGATGGTAGCAAAAATATTTTGCTACGGATTTAGTGACGGGACTTTAAGTAGCGACAAAATTTCCTGTAGCAAGCCGGTAGCAAAAAAGTGGTTTATACGTTTTATTATTTCCATCTTTTTTAAGTAAAAAAATCAATCGAAAAAGCGATGAATTTACTATGTATTAGCTAGGGGATGTGTTTGCTACGGATGATAAAATATATTCTGATAGCATTGATCCCTGTGGTATAAAAGCAAGCAAAGGGAGTTCAGGGAAATGTCTGATTTAGTAATGAAACTCATGTAACTGATTAAAATAATAAGTGATGGAACTTTTCACATAAGTTTCCTACACATTCAAAGTTCTTTTTGGATAATCTGATATATCTGATCAACTCATATGATTTTTTCCCTTTCAAAAATCCACCAAAAATAATCATTTGGAGGAACCATTAAGCATATGAGTTGGCTGAGTTGATGAATCCATTTTCGAGTCCAACGAGCTTACGTTGATATGCCCCTGCTGTTGTTGTTGTTGTTGTTGTGAGTAGCCGACACCTAGAAAATCAAGAGTCGTTCTACTCGAGTTTCCAACGCTTAACGAGAAGTTGTTGTGCTGATTGAATTTTCCAGGCTGATCGTTATTCATATTCCCGAAACTCATGTTTCTATTTCGATTCCCACCACTGTACCCACCAAACATCGAAGCGGCTGATCCACTAGTACTACCGCTAAGAGAATTCATAAGTCCTTGCAGCTGATTATCGGTCTGATCCATCTCTGATTGCAACGCCTGCTGATCAGTCAGTGATTTTCCGTCACCACCACCAACACCACCGCTCGTGGAAGAGCTCCCGAAGCTTTTCAACAATGTGGTGGCATTATTATTGCTTGTGGTTGAACCCATTTGAGCTGCCTTTTGTAGCAAAGCAGTAGCAGACATGTGAGGTGGCATTTGATTTTCTTGATGATGATGGTGATGCTGATTATTGTTGTTGATAAAAACATGATCATGAGTTCCACCACCATTGTTGAATTGATGATGATCAGGTATCATGAAACCAGAAGAAGATGACATATTTGCATCATTGTTTTGGCTATTGTTCTCACTGTTTTTCAAACCATTTCCTGAAAAGAACCCTAAATTGAAAAGATTTGGAGAGATTTTTGTAGTGTTGTTGTTGCTATGAAGGTCAGGAAGTTGCATTAAGCCATGAATATTTGGCTTATTTGCCATTAAGCCGTGTTGTTGTTGTTGTTGTTGCTGACTTTGTTGCTCGTAATCGAAAACATGGTTCGGATTCGATATAAAGAAAGGAGATGAAGAAGCATTTGGCATTTGTTGCTGTTGGGTTTGCGAGAATAGAGTCGTTTGGCTCGGTGGGAGCATGACTTGCTCGAAATTGGAACTCCCTAGACTTAACATGTTTGTCGTAGACGATTGATTGTTCGGATGATCGTGTAATTGGGAAATCTGTGATCCGACTTGAGAAAGACCTAAATTCATTGAGTTACTAAGATGGCTTCCGAAAAGATGGCTACCGATGGTGCCAAGGGCCGACGGATGCCTTGCACTCTCTTGAGCTAGTGCATCACAAAAAGCGCGGTGTGTGATAAAACTGTCCCGCCTGCAAAAATCGTTTTGATCACGAAAGGAATTAATTGCATTAGGATCATTAATTTATCATATACATACGTATAGGGTTGGGTTCACGTGAGACCAGTCTGTTCTTGTGATACCATACGTTTACACTTGAAACTTTACAACAAAATATCTTAAACCGTCACAGCAAGCAAAAACACTGTTGATTGTTAAGTCTCACGTGTAAAAAAATGGTTTTACAAAAAAAAAAAACAATATGGTCTCACATGATCCCATGTCTACATGGGGTTGGGTTCACGTGAGACCAGTCTGAATCCGTGAGACAACATTATTACACTCGAAACTTCATAATAAAACATTGTGAAGTTCAAAAAATATCTGAACCTTCACAGGAAAAATGTTTGCTATGAAGTTTCAAGTGTAAAAAAGGTCGTCTTACAAAAAAACATGGTCCCATGTCTACATGGGGTTGGGTTCACGTGAGACCAACCTGTTTTCGTGAGAACACAGTTTTATACTTGAAAAATATTGTGAAGGTAAAAAGAATCCAAATCTTCACCAACAAAAAACACACAGTGATGTATAAAGTTACTTTCACGATGTTTTGCTATCAAGTTTCAAGTATAAAAAGATCATCCCAAAGGTCTAACAAAAAACAGTATGGTCTCACATGATCAAGTCTATATACGTGTGTGTGTGTATATATATATATATATATACATTCCAATTAGGTAAAAGACCCAATGAAAAGGACATGACAGGATGCATATATATATATATATATTGCTGATTATATATGTACGTAACAAATGTGTAACATTCGTCAAAATGGAATCTAACTATTGACGCAAACAATTTTTCTTCCTGTATCAACCACAAGATGATGATGATGATGATGATGATGATGATGATGATGATAATGTCTGAAACTACATATGGCTATAATTGTATCAAGGACCAAAGTGTCAACATTTCAAGGTAATTATAAAAGGGTAATATTATTATATATAATTTCAAATTTAAAGAAATGTTATATCAACTATTGGGTATAGTAAGAACTTGTTTCTCCTTCCAAAAAAAAAGTTGGCTGTTGTCTAAATTAAGTATTTTATTCCATAAAGGAGCCTTAAATATCAAAAAGATTCCTTATTACTGTTGTCCGTAAGTGTTTCCTCAATTGAGATGTAAAAGATAATTAAAAATGGTTAATCTTTGCACATTTCTGTAAATCATTGGGCAACATATCTTTTCGTTTTTTTCTTCATTTTTCACAAAAAATATTCGATAGAGAGACATACAGACAGCCATCAAGAAGCAAGAGGATAGTAGTAATGTGGATGTATCCACTCCATAAGACAACAAATATACAGCAAAGACCCTCACCGTTACCGTTGTCTACTGACATCCACGTGACTACAGAGAACTACCTCCCAAAAAAACATCTTGTAATATGGCGTATTTCCCTAGATGTTATAGCATCTTATCAGGTTAAGACACACACACTCAAACACACACTAGAGATGGTTAAATTCACTATCAGAAAAATTTGTCGATCATTTCAAACATTTAAATTGGTCTCCTAATAATTTGTCTCCTGCGTGGACTTAAATGTTACTGCTTCCGCAATATCCAGGTCCGTAATATTGCGGCCCTAGCTAAAAGACAAAAATAATCAAATTCAATCAGGTTACCGTTGTAATTGCAGACGTGACCGTCACAATAGCAGACTTGTGTTAAATTTTTTTGCCTTTAAACTAGGTCCCTGATATTGCGGATCTGGATATTACAGTTGTGACATTTGAATCAACCCAAAAAGAAATTGTTAGGAGACCAATTTAAATATATGAATTGTCATTTAATCGAAGGACTCGTTAACTATGACCTAACGGAATAATTCCAAGAATTTATACTCTAACTGACCCATGTAAAGCATTTATGAAAATTTTAAAAGAATTCTACTCTAACTAACTAATCCATGTAAGAATTTATGAAAATTTTCAAAGAATGAAGAGATTAATTAGTGGAAATCAAGAAAATGTACAAGACCTTGAGAAGAGGGTGCCACAATCGCATCGGTATTCGCGGGTACCACATGTTTTCGAGTGAGCTTTCCAGTCGGATTGGACCGCATATTTCTTGGAACACTTCTCGCACTTGTATTTCTTCTCGCCGTGCTTTCTAGAATAGTGTTTCTTGATTCCGGTAAGGTCACCTAACGCACGAGAAGGATCGTGGTGGACACACGAAGGCTCCGGGCACAAATAAACCTTTCGCTTAACTTCTTTGTTACTCTTTTGCTTGAGCTTCCATGGCAGGTTGTGTCCTCTTCTATGGAGTTGCAAGTTTTGTTCCCTTTGGAAGCCTTTGTTGCAAACTTCACATATGAACCGGTTTGTTGCCATTAGTGTCTTCGGTGACAACGCTATCACCTCCGCATCTGGATCTGTTGTTCGGATTAATTTTTATTCAAATAAAACACAAAGTTATGTGGAAAAAAACAATAAGAGAATTGAAGAAGAACAAATCTGAATGCTAATATACAAAAGAAAGTATATATATATATATATAACATGTAGTCATACACAAAGCAAACAAATTACATTTATTAAACTCATGAATTTATGGTCACATGCTTCAGAATGTTAAAAAAAATAACTAAAATTAGTGAAAGTGAATGGAAATCATTATTTTAAAAATTAGGGTTTTCCTTAAAAGATTTAGTCATAGAAGGATACACAGAAAAATTAAAACAGAAAAGAAATACCAAATTAAGTTATTGATTTTCTACTTCACAACTTAACATCATATCAATGGTTTCATTAACCGAAAAAATCAATATCTTTTTTCCAGAAAGAATGTAAAATGAAAAAAAGTTTCAACAATCAAAAAGAATGAATAATAATTAAAGATAAATTTAATAAAAATTTATTTGGGTACTTGCTTGGAGTTCCTGGAAGGCTTCTTTTCTTCTTCTGTTGTGCTGCAGCTGACTGAATGGTTGAAGAAGATGTAGGTACTGAAGAAACATGTTGTTCTTCTTCTGATCTTCCTCCAAAAAACGATGTCGATGAAGAGGTTGCTGCCATTTCTTAGACTCGATCGAGTGAAGATTAACAAAAACCAATTAATTTGGTTTGATTCAGAGAATAAAATCTTTAAATCATCACCACCCACATAAGATTTAACAAATCTTTCAACATAAACTTCCTGCAAGAACTAAAAGGAAGACGAAAAGGACATGGTTATATGTATCTTATACATATGGAACCAAGAGAAGAGAATATCTTGAGACAGCTAAAATCCGTATTCAAGAGGAAGAGAAATTTTAAAAAAAATTCAATTCATGGACTGTATAATAAGACCTGTTTTTTCCTTCTCCTGTGCTTGTACCATTTTTTTCTCTTCTTCTTTTCATATAATTAATAAAATTAACTTTGTTTGGCAGCCTCTAGTATATATATTTCCTTGTTCTTCAATTATTTGTTGTTATCTTGTATATATAAAAGTAGGAGGGTTAGGTTCACGTGAGACCAATACACTTTCATTTTGAAACCGTAAGACCATATTTTTACATTTAAAACTTCACAGCAAAACAAAACAAAAATCGAAACCTTCACAGCAAAAACAGTGTGGTGGTTTTGCTGTGAAGTTTCAATTTTAAAACAATGGTCTCACAAAAACAGTCTGGTCTCACATGATGCTAAGTTTATACAAACAAACATATATAAAAACGAGGTTAGGTTAAGATAAAACTGCAAAAAAATGAAAAATTAAGGAAAACCCTGTAATAGTTCATCTGGACGGATAAATTTATGCAATTTGTCAGGTACGCTCATGTGAAAGAATTTATGAAAATTGGGGAAAACCGTGGTAACCGTTCATTTTGACGGTCTCCATATGTGCATACCCATTTTAAGTAATTTGTTCGGATACACATGTGCATAACATGTACACGTGCATAAAAAACAAGAAATAACTTTGTACATATCGTCCGGATAGTGTTCCTCATTGTTTCATTTTTTTGAAGTTTTTCCAAAAACCTCCCTCTATAAATACGTACTTACATATCATACAATATAGAAAACTCTTTCTCTCTCTCTCAAGTAATTCCTGATTTTCCTCACCAATTTGTATAAAAAAGAATAATATAATCATATAGAGTAAGAAAATTCTTATTTTGAGAGGTGGTGGGGGTTGGGGTTGCTGTCCATGCAGCTCAGACTAGGGTTGGGTTGGGTTGGGGGGGGGGGGGGGGCGGGGGGGTATCACACATCTGCCATCTCTCTTATTTTCGTATCTTTTCTACATTTCATCAAGACAACACACTCTTCCGTCACTCTTTGCTTTTCTATTCTCATCCCTATCTTTAACTTAATTTCAGAAATTAATTAAAGGGTACAATATTTGGAAATACTTATAAATGTTTTTAATTTCTTGAATTGAAATTAGTGAATTGTTACACAACAAGATTCTCAAATGCTAATTATAATTTAATTTGAAGCTGACGTAAAACAGATATATTCTTTGCATAAAGACTTGATAGTTTTTTTTTTGGCAGAAAATTCATTTTATTGAATCTTCAATTAGGGTTAAGTTGACGTCTACGGAAAGCTTACTTATTGGTTATAGATCTCCCTACAAGATGAGATAGTTTTCCATGCTTTCCTTTCAATGTCTGTAATTAATGCCCTTCACAATAATGAAGTTATAATATTTATAATTAATGTCCTTCACAATAAAAATGACTAATTAACTTCTAATAATTAAAAAAAGTGAAAAGAATAAAAGAAAAATTATGATTGATGAATGAGGTTTGAACGGTTTGTATAAATGACTTAGTTTGCAATGTAAACCACTTTTAAAACATCTCCAACAAATTCCCTAAAATTTATTCAAAATAGAAAATTAAAAGACAAAATCTTCAAAAAAAAATTACATTCATCTCCAACAAATTTTCCATTTTGGAGAATCCAACATTAATTATAATATTAAAATATTACATAATCTATTAAAATATTATTTTTTTCTTTAAATATTTATTTTTCAAAGTTTCCTATTGGTCATCTCATTTAGTAAACATTTTTGGAATGAACTCCATATTTGGAGAAAAAACCACTCTTTCTCCTACTTTTCTCATTTTAGGAAAGTTGTTGGAGATGCTCTTGTAAACCTATACCATATTATGTTTGTAACAATTAAAAACATTTGAAGAAATTCAAGAATGTAATATATAACTAATATCGAATATCCAACTATTGATATACAATTTTGGGATGGATCATGAAAGAATCCATCCTTTCAACCTACCGAAACACAGATTAATTGGAGAATATTTCCTTTATGAGTGTATTTGAATTATTTCGAAAAAATTAATATTAAAAACTTAATATATAAAGAAAATTGATTTGGAAAGATGGAAGACTTGCAGCGACCCAAAAAGAATCTTTACATTCTTTGTCATTTAACCAAACAGACGATAGAGGAATGATATATTATTTGATCACAGTCTTCAGACATTTTTTAATCATTTAAAATCACACTTATATTAATTGAAAATGGTGGGGGTGCTAACATTTTAAATAGAATGTCATTGTCGGAATAATTCCAGTAAATTATTAGATTGTTTAATGTTTATAATATCTTCTTAACAGTAGATGCATGGTATGGTTTTTCATGTTTTAATTTTAGAACAAATATAGTTTAACCATAGGGTACTCGACTTAAGCTCTCCCTTTATGTGAAAGATAGAAAATACTATAATAAGTTGTTGTAAAAATATTAAATATATAAGATGGTATAATAAATAATAACCATAAAAAAATTAAGAATTATGAAAATAGATATCAATCATATACAATTAGATTTTTATTTAATGGTTATCATTTATTTACCCATTTTTAACCAAAAGAACAAAATTGTAAACTCCAATTTTAATGGAGTTTCGTGGTCTTTGAACTCCATATGCTTTTTTATCTCATGAAATAAAACAGAATGTTCATTTACATGTTATTTCATCTAATTAATTCAAACATAATTTTCATATCTATGTTATTTCATCAAATGATGAAATCAAACACAATTTTCATCTATAATCTATTTTATCCCATGAAATCAAATACAATTCCGTCTATATATTATTCTACTTCGTGAAATCAAAAACTATATATATGTTATTTCGCCTCATGAAATCAGACACAATTTTGTGAAACAAACACCCCAAATCATGAATCGCAACCGAAGATGATGTTTTCCTAACCTACTCTCCGGCATGGCACACCTCCTTCAAGTGAGTTATGGGTCACCGAGTTCCCACCATTGTTGCTCTTCCAGTTCCTTAACAATCTGGATATGGAAACAAAAAACCAATATAAACTCTTTAACTATAGTGTCGTTTTTACCTTAAAAATCGGATAACAGATTAAACCCATAAACTGAAACATTGTATTTTGGATTAGAAAATTGAAATCGATTTGAAGAGAATGGGAAAAACAAATGAAGATGCGCCATCACGAAAGTATTGATTTCATCTGCTTGGGGTTTGTACCATGGTTTATGAGTGAAAACGCTTGTTGTTCGGCAAATCAAAGACAAATCTAAAAGAAATCCTAGAAATACAAAATCTAAATCAAGATTTTGTTCTAGGCTTGAACAAAAGAAATGGAGCGGCGTTCAGTTGTGGAAGTAGAAAGTAAAAGCATGTGAGGGTTTTCATTGGCATTCATCGAGGCGGGAGGGTTTTCACCTTTGAAGTACATGAGGGAGGTGGTTAGGTTGCACCGGAGAAGGGGGTGAGGGTGAGGGTTCGCCACGGGAGAAAAAAGAAATGGGAGGGGGCGTTCACAGGGTTGAGGCCAAAAGAGAATATGGATTATGGTTAGAACCAATTCAGCCTGTTGTTTCTCTACGATCTGACCTACAAATTAATTAACGGATAATAAAAATTATAACAAATAAAAATTAACTAGTATTTATCAATAATTTTCTGTTATATTATGTTTGATTTTATCCTTAAAGGCTGCTAGTATCATAAAAGACTTCTCGTGTGGATGTCTATGTTGTCGATAATGATGTAATAATGTTATGATATTCAGGATAATAAAGTCATTAAGATTATTTACAGATAAATATGAAACCACATTATTGTCTCTAATTATTTACTTTATTTTCTCCTAATTTTAATTATAAGTTAAATGATAACTTAAAGGCATCTAAATATTCTCATATTTTCGTAACTAACAAACTTCTTTTCTTGAATACTAGCAAATTAACCTTATGAAATAAGTGGAAAATTATGTCTATGAATCATTGCATTCTCAAGAATTTATTAGACAATTCACATGTATTGGATTCCAAATCGAAACCTTATAATATATGAGAGAGAGAGAGAGAGAGAGAGAGAGGGGGTAAATTGTTTCTTTTGCATTATCAAAGAATTCTTGTGTTCACCTAATACCTGACCCATATATAATAAATATTATATTTATAGTTTTATTTATTTTGTTCATTTTAATAGCAGTGTACAGAAAGTGACAAGAGACGAAATTGCACGATTTCAGGATATATATATACACACATATATATATATATATATAGACGGGTTTATGCAAGAACGTTAACAATTTACGAGAATACAAAGACAATCCTCAGCCAATCATTTTGTACATGTAATTTTTTCCATGTACGAAATCATATGTGATTTTGTACAAGTATCAAAAATAACACGCACGACTTTTACTGGAGGAAAAGTCTCGGCTAATCATATATGATTTTGTATGTAAATCATAGGTGATTTTGTGATTTTGTACATAAATCATACGTGATTTTATACATAAAAAATTTCATGTACAAAATGATTGACTGATGATTAATGTTCTCGCATTCTCGTAAATTGTTACCGTTCTCGCATTAATATCTTTCCATATATATATTTGTTAACATTCATACAATATTTGCAAGTTCAACAATTTGTAATTTAGGTGGCGTTTGTTTTTTAAAAGGTGCTGCAGTCTGAAGTTTTATTTCACTTCTGAATAATAAGAGGTGACACTGAAGTCTGAAATCTGAATCAATACGACTGATTGTTTTTGTAAACTGATAAATGTCTGAATTTGTTTAAATTGTTTATTTTACCCATTAAAAAATGATATTGTTGAATTTATAGATCAATTTATACAATTTGATATATTTATTCATCATCGTTACGAAATTTACATCTAAATTATATAATTAACATTCATTTAAATGAAAATATGTTATTAACGGTATTTAACACATTTAAATCCTATTAAAATACATCAATTGAGAGAGCTAAGGATCTATTTGGTGAGGATCAATTTAGAGAAATAATCGATTAAGGTTAATCGATTGAGAAACGTTGTTGCCGAGAGTTTGGAGAACAATAAGAGGCGAATAGAAGGTTAGTGTACCTATATGCTAATGCAAATAAGAGAAATGTTGAATTTTGCCGTTAAGCACTTACCCGGGTAAGATTTGGTAAACGGCCCCTAAATGGCCCCTAAATGTATGTCCTAATAGAATATTATTTTTATAGAACATAAATATATAGGACCAAGTTTTTTTTAAACAACAGAGATTTTATTAAAACTAGTAAGATGCTAGGAAATAATTACAAAACGGAAATAGCCGATAGGGGTTTTGCAACCACCCTACCCATTTAAGATTCAACTTCTTACTCCTATTAAGTATCCAAAAAAACTTCTTAACTCCAAAAGCAGTCCCATTGCGAAAGTTCTAAAGAGACCACAAAGCTCTATAGACAACCGCTTATAAGCAGTCTACTTCCCTTTTCTTCAACCTTATCGTCTCCAATCATCCCTTCCATCCTGAGACATTATTGAAGACATGAATGTTAATGTTCCACCATCTCCCTAAATTCCTCCAAATATTATAAAGTTTCATATCTAAAAGTGTTAGGTTTATAAGACGTTTTAGGCGTTTAACAAGTTTTTTAGGACGCTTTGAAAATAAACTGTCTTATTAGCTATTTTATAGCACAATTTTGAGAAATGTCATAAAAACTCATCTTTTTATACAACACTATTTCAAATAATGTCGTATAAAATAACTAATACGACACTTTATTTTAAGAGTATTCTAAAAAAAACTTGTTAAAACGCTTAAAATTGTACTATAAACTTATTGTAACACTTTTTGATATAACGTTTTTTGGTTTGGTCCTATAAATCATTTTGTTAGGACGTCTAAACATTTTAAACCTCTTATATATAGAATTAATTGTAGTGTACCTAGATTGGTTAAAGATTATAATTGGTAATCACTTAATTGTATTGAAGTTTGATGCTTGGAATGGTTAATTACTTGGACCTGTTAGTTATAGATTTACCAAGGAACCACCACTTACAATCTCTTACTTTTTTTTGAACAACAGAATTTTATTAAGACTAGCAAGGTGCTAGAGAATCAATTACATACTAGAAATAGCCAAAAGAGGGTTACGAACCAACTCTACCCAATTAATATTTAATTTCTTACTCCGATTGTGCACCCAAAAGTAAGATTGTGTAACAATATTATCTCACAACACCGCCTTTTTAGGTTTCTTAGGTCTGAATATTGTCTCATTGTGAAATTTCCAGAGTGACCACAAAGTTGTATAGACTACCGCTTCTACGCAATCAGTTTCCCCTTTCTTCAGTCTCATATCCTACGAACATTCCTTCCAGTTTGCGACCTTGTTGAAGACAGGTACGTCTAAGTTCCACCAACGCCCTAAATTCCTCCAGATATCTCGAGCCAAATGACAATCAAAGAACAAGTGATTCACGGATTCAGCTTTTCTCCATTTCACCCATGCCATTTTCTTGTTCTCACTATCACCTCCATTGAAAAAATGGTTTCTGAGCGATTCTAGAATCTTCTCAATCGACCCCGAGATTTTGTAAATGGACATGAGATAAGAGGGTAAACTTCCAAGTACCGATTTGATAAGGATAACCCTGCCCCCTACTGACAACCTTCGCGCTTTCCAACATGAAAGTCTAGACACGAACTTGTCGATGACTCCTTCCCACCCATCCGTTTTGGACATACTTCCCCCAAGAGGCAACCCAAGATAGTTGAAAGGTCTTTTACTACATCCACAACCTACCATATTTGCTGCTCTGCTGAGTTCTCCTTAAATTCCCACCCCGTTCAGCTTACTTTTTGATAGGTCGGTTTTTAACCCGGACACTAAATAAAAGCATATAAGAATGCGAATGATCTTCCTAACATTATTTTGGGACCAGTCTCCAACAAAAATAGCGTCATTTGCATAGAACAGATGGGAGATACTCATATTACATGTTCCCACTTTTGCCCCTAGGAAGATCCTCTTTTCTTCAGCTTCTTTAATCACTGCATGAAGCCCTTATGTTGCTAGAATAAACAAGAACGGGGATAGCAGGTCTCCTTGTGTGAGACCACGAGTGATCCTGAATTCTTGTGTTGGGGATCCATTTACCATAACGGATGCCGAATAGATGGCCAGACATCCCGCTATCCACTTCCTCCATCTGGTGCCAAACCCCATTTTTTTTCCAAGAGCAACACTATGGACTCCCATCACACAGAGTCGTAAGCTTTTTCAAAGTCTACCTTGAGCACCATTAATTTTTTCTTCTGGACCTTGTACCAATCCATCACCTCGTTTAGTATTCTAGACCTTACCGAGCTAAGACGATTGTCTAGAAGCTTTCCAATAATTTTGTACGGGAATCCGATTAGGCTAATCAGACGAAAATCCCCGACGAGCTTTGGGTCAGCCACTTTTGAGAACAAATGTATAAAAGAAGGGTTGCACCCATAGGGTATTCTGTAGACACTGCAAATCCTTCAACCAAATTAACCACATCGTTTTCGAAAATGTTCCATAATTTCTTGATTAATCCAAAAGTGAATCCATCAGGGCCTGAAGCTTTGTCTCCTCCGCAGTCCCACACTGCCCTTTTAATTTCCTCTCTAAAGAAATCACCTTCAAATACCAAGGCTTGTTCGGCCGAAATGGAGTTGGGGAAACAAAATCCAAAGTCGGAGGTGGACACCTTTCCCGAAAGAATATAGAGCTGAAATGGTTGAAAACGCTTGTTTTACACAACTCGGGTCCTCAATCCATTCTCCATCGCATAAGATCCCCCGGATAGCAAGTTTTCGCCTTTTCTAACTGACAATACTATGAAAGAACCTGGTGTTCTCATCCCCTTCATATCCTTATCTAACTTTGTCCTTCTGCGTGAGGTCTGTTGTTGCAATACGATCCATATCCCCCGGTTCTTTCATATCTTGTCGTCTTTTTTCCAACTCTTCTCTTGTCGCCTCTCCTTTGTCTAGCTTGATATTAATATCATCTATATTGACCTAAAGCCTTTTCTTTCGGTTAGCTACCCATCTTCGGGTATCCCCAATCCAAAATCGAATCACATTTTTCAAATTTTGCAGTTTCTTCTTGAAAGCCACCATCCCATTTTCTTCGTGGCACACATACTTCCTCCAAGTATCTTCTACAAGCCTGCTGAAGTCCTCCCTCTCGAACCAGGAATGGAACAACCTGAACGGGGTGGGACCATAGTCCGCCTCCAGCGATTTGAGGAGAATAGGTTTATGATCCGAGAGATTCCTGGAAAGGGAAATTTCTTGTCAAATTAGGCATAGTCTCGCAAATGTCGTTAGAAATTAGGAATCTATCCAATTTACGCATTTTGGACGCCCACTTGTTTGACCAAGTAAACCTGAAACCCCCCCTCCCCCCCAAGGGAACATCAACCAATTCTGTTTTTCTGATGAAGTTGTTAAACATATCAGCCGACCGCACACAAAACGTAGACCTATATCTTTCTTTAGATGATCTAACTTCGTTGAAATCCCCCATAACCATTACTTCTCCTTGTCACCGGTAAATCAACCTTCGGAGGGTTTGCCAGAGATCACATTTATCTCCAAGACTTGGCGGTGCGTACACAGTACACCGAAATAATCAGAACTTGGATCTTTTTAGGCACACATCTCTTTTATCCATTTTTTTTTATTTCCCTATCCTAGTCCTTGCACATTCAAGGAAATCACATTCATTGATAAATTCCCGAGTCCCCCATGCCTTTAATTAGTGCTTTTAGATCCTTCTCACATCCCTTCATACTGAATCCCAAAGCTTTCCCAATCCCTATAGTTTCCGACACTTCCTCTATCATGGAGAAGCCAGTCCGCTTGACCTTGTTATCCTGATAACCAGCCTTGCCTGATGCCAAACTTTTGGGTAAAGCGGCTCAAAAGGATACTTGCCCTTCCTTCTTGATCCCTCCCGTTTCCCCTGATAAGTGTTCCTTCGGTACGTTATCCCCCTCTCCTTCTACTAGGGAGTTTTTGTCCCCTAGTAACTCCCCTCTCTCCCTCTTCCATTCCCGTTTCCAGGTTCCCGATGGGAGTGAACCCGATGGGAATGGGATGGATCTATTCTCTTCGCTTTCACCCATACCCCCAAGATAATTCGGGTCGACATGTAAAAGCATGTCCAGGTCAAAAGGGTCGTCGTTCTCCCCTTCTTCTTCTTCTTGCACAACATCAGCTCTTCTTTCCACCTCACCCGAGGGCAGATTATCTTCCTTTTGAAACGAATTTGGCACTTTTCAGGGGAATTCTCAACCTTCCCCTACTGTGGAGATGTTATCCTCTACATGTAAGAAACTGTTGTTATCTTCTTCTTCCATTCTATACTCCTCTATAAAGTCTGGGATCCATCCACCGACCTCCTTAACCCTGACAAAGAACGTATGCACTGTAAAGATTGCTCCCTTCTGAGTCGTCCATGTACACCACTTCTCCCCATTTCTTGACGATTGAGGCAAAATAACTGAGGCTCAATGCCCAGAACGGGACGCCTTCCACATCGATCCGTATGAGTCTCTCTTCCACGTTAAACTTCCGACAATCCTTGGACGATGGGACTATTTCCTTGAACCAATCCTTTGAGTTGCTTAACTTGATGAACTTATCGCGGGCTCCCAAAGATTAGAATTCCAACATTACCCACATGCACCCCCAAGTACTTGATCAGAACCACCACGGAAAAATCTTCGCTTCGACATATGTTTGCTAAGATTCGGAAGGACGCGAAAGTCAGACACGCATACCACCACCGCAAGCGCCATATCTTTCCGCTCTAACCCCTTTACGTCTATCTTAACTTATGGCATTGAATATGCAACCTTATCTCCCCTCTTGTTTGAATGTGTGGTGCCCTTAACCATGTTGGCATACGAAACTCCTCCTATCTGTCCTGCATTACCTACTGCTGGATTTTCACGGTCATCTCCGCCTCTTTTTTCTTGCCCTTAGGCAACGGATCTTGTCCATTTCTCTTGAACCGTGCTTCGTTGGCATGAAGTTTAAAGTTCCCCACCCATGAGTTACATATCCCATTAATCACTGACGTAGCATTAACCTTTTTCAAAAACCGCACAAAGCCAAACATTTTTCTAGAGCACGATTTTCTTTTTGCAATGAAAACATCAATAACCTCTCCGGATATGGCGCAGATGTTCCAAAGCTCGCGAACTAAAAGATGAGGTGGGAAGTTGGTGACAAACAAATTGAAATGCAGGTAACCGCAAGGGTTCCCAGATCCCGACCCAAGAGGTCCTCCATTTCCTAGACGATCGAAACCCGATCTACGACGTCTACCTTTTTCGTAGAAGATTTGTGTATTATTAAGATTTGTATATTTTTGCAAATGTTCCTAGCCGATAAAACCTCCTCCGAACGACCACTAAAAATAAATTAATAATACACAAATCTTCTCACCTGAAAAAATATGATAGCAAAATTAAGAACCAACCACGTGTGTGACCATAGGATTTATAACAAACTTCCACATGTCAACTTTTTCACCAAGTTAAATCATGCAACCCTAAAAGAAAAATGGCTAGCTTACATAAACAAATCGATAACCGCCATGCAAGGCATGGACACCTAGGCTTCGCACCCCACTAGACCTCGCACACCACCTGCTTTCGCACGCATGATCACCCTCTCTCACAGCTATCTCTCGCACACCTTACCTTCGCACCCTCCAGCTCTCGCACACGACCTAGTATCGCACGCCAACCCTCGCACACAACCTGCTCTCGTACAACACCCAACTGTTCACGATTGTTCCACTTCAGAGACTTTTTAGCTGCCTATTACCGTCGTCGACCACCGCTGTAAGGATGTTCCCCGCCGTTGCACCGGTTCTCCCCCACCATTTGCTGACCTCTAGACCTCGATCCCTCACGAGAAAGCTAGTACCGAGACAAGTCGACTGAAACTGCTAGAGAACCTATGAGCTTTCGGATACCGCCTGACAGATCAGTCCCAAGGACTTGCCGTCGAGTCCATCGGAGACTCCCTCCACACCTGCTACCGGCAGGCTTGTGCACCAGCTCTCCCCCACCACTAGTCGACCTTGAGGCCTCGAACCCTCACCAGAAGTCTAGCACTGAAAGAAGGCGTTTGGACCGGCCGGAAAAACCGAGAGGCTGCCGGAAATCGCCTGACTATTCACCTGCCCCTCGAAAATCCCCTTGACCCTACCTTTATATCCCCTTTTCCTTCACTATCTCCCTCACCTTCATCATCTATTCGGCAACCTCTTATTTCTTATATTCTAGAAAGGACAAATTGTATGTAAATGCAACATTCTTTGTCTTCATTTCTAACAAGTTTTTTTTTAATTTTGGTAGCTCATATATGTATCCTATAACATGTAACATAAAATAGGAATAAAACAAAGTAGGTTACTAATTGATTGTTGTTGTTGTCATGTTTAAAGTATAAATGATTATTTTGAAAGTAGGTTACATTACAATCAGAATTATTGTTAAAATGTTATAATTTTTTTATGCAATTTGTTCGTTTTAAAAACAGTGCATTAACGCAAAAATGATTGATCATGTGACATTAATGATTGATCATGTGACATAATTAATGTGACCATAATCTTGAGTATCTAGCTGAATATCATGTATTTTGTCGATAAAAAACTTCAATATTGCAAATTTTCATTATCTTTGATTATACCTTTTTATACTTTATCTTCTTGAATAATTAAAAATCACTTTTTATAAAGTATGCATGTATGGTCTGAATAAACTAGAGAATTAAAAGTTGTAACCAATATATTTAAACGTACATTAGTTCTTACATCCGTTGAAACATAATAAAAGTTTTCCACTTGTCAATCGTTAGAATTAGACTTCAATTAACTTTGAGTCATTAGGTTTGGATTGATTTGGACCATTTGGTTTTATTTGGATTGATTTGGTTTTATTAGACAAAAAGTGTATATGCATAGGTAACACACTGACTCAGAACACATATGCTTTTATGGACGAAAATTATTTTTAATTGTTATAAAAGAATAAAATCTTGGATGCATATTGTATGTAACTTTGTGGATATATATATTGTATGTAAATTTGACCTCATGAGAACCTTAGATAAAATGGATAACATTAAATATATCACCCATAAATTCGTGTATATATATATATATATATGTGAGCAAGTTTAAAGGAAAACCTCCAAAAAAAATAAAGAATAATGTGAGAGCCCTCCATCTGGACGATATGTACAAATGCATACCGGTAATTTGTAACATGCACTCGTACATCAAAAGAAAAACAGTTTCAATTGCTTGTATGAATTTGTACATATCGTCTAGATGGAGTCTTCCAAGGTGTCCTTTAGTTTTTTTAAGGTTTTCCTTTGAACCTCTCTGTCTATATATATATATATATATATATATAGGGTTAGGTTCAAATGTGAACTCAATTTTGATTGTGAACGTGAGGACGAATCTCAGCCACACATCTTCGGTTATGGTGGACGCGATCACGGAGGATTGACGCGATTCATGGGAGGGTGGAGATTATTAAAGGAGGAACTGCGTCCAAAGCCGCCTTTATTGACCGGATAAGTGGCTGAGATTCGTCCTCACGTTCACAACCAAAAATGAGTTCACATTTGAACTTTCCTCTATATATATATATATGTGTGTATTTGTGTACGTATGACTATAATGAAAACGAGAACCGCAAATATATTACAAACTAGTGAAAATTGATATAAAAATATTTTTTTATATTATTTTTTATCAAAACTTATAATTTATGATATTGTTGTACAATAATATCTGTGTGATAAATATTATGTTATTAAATTATATTAATACTAATATTATAATATTATTACATCTAAAACTATTTTTTCTATCCAACTACTATACTACCAAAAACATCGACAAAAAAAACTACCCAAGAATGGTAGATTGGCAGTACTAATTAAAATCGAATAGTTTTACGGTTTACCTACAGATAGTTTCTCTGAAAAATTTGTTGTTAAAGAGGTGATTCGTTATAAAACCGTTACAAAAGTTAGTGGGAAAATTGTTGGTGGGAAACTCAAATCAATGACATATTACTTAAGTATTTTCTAGGTGATCCATAGGTATTTTCTTGAAAAATATTGGATTCTAACAGAATCATTGGTGTAGTATTTTTTGGATGATCCATCGATAATTAGCAACTAAAATTTTATTTGTATAATTTTTATGTGTAAAAGTCATTTGTTTAATTTATAAGTGTGAAACCATGCATAAACTAATTATTCTAGCCCTTGTAATAGTGAGTGTTGGGGTCAATTTGTCAAAAGAATCGTGTTTGTAAGATTAAGGTCTTAAAACATGATCCTTTTATACATCTACAAAGGTCTTTGTTGTTTATTTACATCAAGTAACTGCTCAAATCAACACACATTTTTCCTACTATAATGGTGTAACATCTTCAAATTTAGAAAGAGTGATTAATTTAAAATTTTCTTCAATACAATAAATAAGAAGTAAATGTTTTTCCTACAAATCAAAACTTGAATTGACTCGAATAAATATTTTAAATAAACTCGATAAACAATAGACCAAGTCTTATACACAGACATAGATACGGTCGGATGTTACTAAACCTAATAGGAGTCGCTATCTCCAAAGGCGGAAGAAGTCACGAAAAGCTAGATCCTTAAAGCGTCACTTTGTAACACTCAAGCCAACAAGTGTCGCTAGTACCAACCCCAACGAGAACCTGATGCACATGCCGACAAAGGAAAAGGGTTAGGCTTAACGCCTAGTGAGCTCAAAAGTTTATAATATATTTATAATCAGTAGCAATTGAAAGACTGCTTGTTTTAAATAATAACTTCTCGAATAGAATGACTTTATTATAAAAGCAACATCTTTCCAAAACTCATAATTTTCGTTATAAAAGTTTTAAATCAAAATACCGTAATAATGAAAGTTTTAAATAGAAATATCCGTTCAAATACGAACTCTATACCCTTTACTCACTCAAACGCGAATAAGCTTAAATGCTTCAAATACCAAAATATAGGCAAAGCTCCATTATCTAGAATACGAAAACACGGTTAAGTCTCAATGATAAAGTAAAATAAATTATTGATAATATTTCATGCTCAAAAACACCACCAAAAATAACAGATAAGACTTTATATCCAAAAAAACACCTTTCGGTGATGGGGAGACCCGATTTACAACTAGTCGTGACAAGGCACAAAGGTAGGACATGAACCAATGTTATAGATTGTCACATAAAGGTCTGGGAACCATTGACATCAACCAAGACTAGTATTATAGTCATTTGTGCACATAAGCTCTTGCCTCAAGAATTAGACAATTTATCACAATGCCTATTCCAAGTTAGTGAAAGAATGTATGGAAATTACACAAATTATCACAATGCTTATTTCCAATTTATAAATGAGATAATACAATTATTCACATAAATAAGAGATGAATTGAAAATTACACAATTTATCACAATGCCTATTCCCAATATAACAAAAAAGAAACTCAAGTTGTACGGCTTGAATATCTCATCCCTTATACACCATTAGACCGACTTATATGTCTATGGATCCATTACATTCTAGCCATTAAATTACACGATATTAAATGAATGACTAAAGCACCCAAGACATGTAATACATCAAATAAATATGTCATGACTGCAAATTGTCTAAAAGCCCGAAATGAAGAAATTTAAATCGGACAATTGTCCCCAAAACTCTTTTAAGTCAAAAACCGGGTTAAAGCATAAATAACTCAACACATAAGTGTTTACCCAAGATAACATCATTGATTGAGAGTTGAGACAAACCATTTTGCAAATGAAATTATACTCATATACTTCCAAAAGACTCATAATGCAATAAAATGTATTTTCCAATGTTTTATAAAACAAATACTCCCAAAATGCATAATAACAAATAATCTTCATTTATAAAATAAAACATCTAAGCAACTCATATTTATGTTTTGATGTACCAAAATGTCTAATAACCTAAAGATAACTATTTTACATGATTTATAAAACCATTTATACCAACAAATACACATTCTATCAAAACACTCACAAATTTGATAAATAGCAAGTAAAAACATGTTAATACTTTAAAATGAACATTTTTGGCATGTACATCGTTTTGACAAAGCAAATTGAACTCACCTTGCTAGATTTAGGCTAAATCTAGGTTTACCCCAAACATGAGTTTTATTTTGTGAAGACTTTAGATCTTCAAGCTAAATCTCTAGATCTATGTTCAAATCCTTCAAGAAAACCTAATTATCTTCCAAAACATACACAAAAGAGAACCCAAGAGAGAATGAGAGTTGTTGGTGCAAAATGACCAAACCCTAGATTCAAGAAATCAAAGAGGTGATCTTACCTTCCACTCCTATGAGCTCCAAAATCATCAAAGAACCTCTAACCATCTTTGTTTTCGTGTTGAAGAGCTTCAAAACACGAAGCCATAGCAATTTGGATCACCCAAATCGGAGTAGAAATGAGAGAGATATAGCTAAAATGAGGAATACCCCGATTTTCGGTCTTTAAAAACGCTGAATAGAGGAGTTTCCTAGTTGGTTCGCTAGTTATAGCTAGCGAACTAACTAGCCCGGGAAAACAGAAGTGTTGGCTAGTTATCAAGCTAGTTTCAGCTCTGAAACTCACTTCCGGAACCAGCTTGGCCCATTTTTTCCACCTTAACTGATCATTTCCTTGAGTTTTGAAGCGCCAACACTAAAACACCCAAAAACATTCAAAAGAGCTTGATTTAAACCTTAAAAAACTAAATTTATAAATAAACCCACAATGGAAGATAGTATCGAAAATTCCGGGTATTACAAATGGTCCAACATACTTTGAACTTCAACTATCAACTTAGATAGACCAAAACTTGCAACTATACAAAACCCACAATATGGTTCATCTGTTGATACTTTGCACACTTCTGTTTAGAACTGGAACAAAACAGGGGTACATTCAACCTTGTACGTATTTTTACTAATCCCGTTAAGGTAAAAGAATAATAAATTCTCAGTCGTCTTAATTTTTATTTTATTTTTGAGCTATCGACATATATGAGAGGAGCCAAAGGGACAACAACACTCGAGATGTCGGGCCTATTGATCAGATCCATTTAAGAACTTTTAATTGAGATCTGAATTATACTAGGTTGCAGAAAAAGTGGTTTTTGTATCAATCTAAAGTCAGAAACGGTTCTTTCTTCCACAATGTAAACGAACTCTTACTTCATCTTCAATTCAATCGGCATTTTAGTTATCTATCTATCTATCTATATATATAAATAGAGAGAGAGAGGTGGGTAACAATTTACGAGAATGCGAGAACAATCCTCAGCCAATCATTTTGTACATTAATTTTTTTTCATGTACAAAATCATATGTGATTTTATACTAGCATCAAAAATGACACGCGCGACTTTTGCTGCGGGAAAAGTCTCGGCTAATCATATATGATTTTGTATATGAATCATTATGTGATTTTGTACATGAATCATATGTCATTTTCTACATGAAAAATTTCATGTACAAAATAATTGGCTAAGGATTGTCCTTGCATTCTCATAAATTGTTACCATCCTCGCATGATCTTTTTTTTTTCTCTCTCTCTCTATATTGTTTTATAAAAAAAAACATAATTGTTGTCATATCGAATACGAATATATAATCATACTAAACTTCGTTAAGTAATAGGTAGATAACTTATTGAATGGTTTTTTGGTTTTTGGATGACATATATTAATAAAAATGTAAAAGGAAAAAGAATAAAAAGTATTTCCGAAACAAAAGGTAAGGGTGCATTTTATTCCTGAAAATTTTCCAGTTTTCTACGAAAATTTTTCAAGAAAAATGAAAACGTAGAAAACTTGTTTGGTTCATTCAGTTTTCAAAAAAAATCCATAAAAACAAAAAACATATCATTTTCTAAAATCCTATATAAATTACCAAACTACTTTTAATAGTTTTTCAAATTTTTGTTTTCTAAAAACTTTTCCAGCGACATTTTGACCCACACAGACCCACCCACCCACATGCACACACAAACACACACACACACACACACGCGCGCGTGCATTTCATCCTTCTATCGATTTTGTCAACTAAACCGAGAACCACCATTGTTCCCATCCACCGTGAATCAGGAGAATCGTCAACCACCATCGCATCTACACCTCAAGTCATCTACAACCGTAAAACCACCAAAACATCTCCATTTCTAAACACCACCCACCATCTTTATATATGTAAGTTCCACCATAACATACCTTGCCCTCTCATTTTCTTCAAGACTTCAAGTTAGAGATTCGATTGCTAATATGTTATGGGAAAAGTATACACAACGTCGCCAGAAACAGTTGCTCTTGACATTGTTAGAATATTTAAAAATGTTTTGTTAAAAATAATTACTTTTATGCTACTTTTATGTTGATATTTTTATATTAAAGTTTTATTTCATGTTATGTTACAATATGTCTAATATTGTAATATTTGCAAATTTGGAAAATGAAAAGTGATAGAAAATGCACAACCAAACACGTTTTCTAATTTTTTAAAAATGGAAAATGAAAACTCCACCATTTCAACCAAACGCGTTTTCTAAAATTTTCATAGAAAACTGAGAATGAAAACTCAACTCCATTTTCTGAAAACGTTTTCTAAGAAAATGAAAACAATTTTCCGAAACCAAACGCACCCTTGTTTCAATTCTTATTTCAAGAAACTTAATTTCAAAAAATCCATTTTGGAAAATGTATTATATCTTTATGTCATTAAGTAAATATATTATAAAACATTTGTTAATGAAGTATAACACTCTAAATTGGTATTTTGTCGTCGACTTCCTTTTTATATCTAATTTGTTATGATTTATTTACCCAGTTTTAAGCCAAGTGGAGGAAGATGTAAATTTGAATTTTAATGGAGTTCACCGGTTTCTGATTCTATATACTACTAGTGTTAGGCCCGTGCGTTGCATGGTGTGACGATAATTTTTTTATTGGAGTATTAAACAGAGTTAAAATGAAGCGTAATTTCTCATTTAACAATTAATGAAATATAATGTAAAAAATAAACATGTTTTCATAGTTGTTAATTTGCATATATTCTTACTCGTTTGTTATTACGATGAATTTGTGATATACCACTAATAGTTTTGTATTATATTATTTAAAACTCAAATGATATCCCCCACAGCCATATTACTATTATTGAATATAATATAATGCAAATTAGTTCAACATGCAAGGCCGATCGTATTGAAAATCTGGGTAGCAAGCTATTATAGTAATTATTTTTTTAAAATGTATGATTAATATCAACTCTATAATTTGTCACAAATGCATCACTCATCTTAAGCTATTTTATACACCTTTTATTCCAATATTTCAACCTTTCGCAGATGTGGATAATTAAAACTCAACAACAATTCGTCATTTGAGAATACTTAATCCTCATGATGTTGCGCTCAAGATCTTTTGTTCTTCTTTAACATACATACATACATATATATATATATATAGTGAGAGGGACAATCTTTTAGAAACTCTACGAAGAGTAGAATTTTGGAAACCAAGCAGAAAACCAATATAAAATAATATATATATTTTTTTATCAAATGTTATAATTTAATATATTGTTTTTACATATGTTTATGTTCATAAGAAAAAAAGATATTATATGTGAATTAAAAAAACGAAGGTTCATTTATTTGTTTCATCGTAGGAATTTTGTTTTAAATATGAAAGTAAATCAACGTTTTTTGTTTACATATAATATATATTTTTATTGAAAACAGACATATGTGAAACAATATATTAAGTTATAACATTTGATGGAAAAAAATTGTGATTTTTTTTATTTTATATTGGTTTTTCTCTTGATTTCCAAAATTTCTACTCGTTATGAAGTTTTTAACGAAGGAACCTCTATATGAACTATGAAAATAAAAGACACGAAGATCCCATCCAAGTTGTTACATTGAGATAATCCGACGGATGTGGACATGTGGTTAAAAGTGGTTAAAACTGTTAGTTGCTAAAAAAATTGTATCTATATCCTAAAAATTACAATTTAACTAATGGATGATATATAAAAGTAAATTATGTTATTTTTTGTCCCTATGGTTTGTTAAAAATTGCAATTTTCGTCCATGTGGTTTAGAAATTTTTGTTTTCGTCCCTATGGTGTATAATCTTTCCTATTTTTGTTCTTATAATTTACAATTTATTGTTGTTTCGGTTCTTGTGGTTATCTTTTTTTACTGTTTTGGCCCTTGTAATTTCATTAAAAATTAATTAAGGTACGAAAGTAGCAATAAATCACAAACCATAGGGACGGAAATTGAAATTATTAACAAATGATATGGACGAACGTTGTCTTTATATATAATTTTGTTAAAAAATAAAGTTGTGAAATGAATTTTTTGTTAACATTAACGTTTATGACAATGGTTACTTATTTATACAAAAAAAACAAAGAGTATCGTGTTATAATAATTAATTATAACGTTTATTTACTTATATTGTATTCAATTATCATAACTATTGCATTTATGTATATTGATTGCAATAAGGGTTTTTTACATGTAAACTAAAAAATATTATTATATTGACCTGATTAATTGTTATCTTCATTTTATTTATTTATATTTGTTATAATCAGTTTATTATTATGTAAATAAAAATAAAAATATTATTATATTCAATATCACGTAAATAAAATTTTACATGAGATCAATTTCATTTACATAATAAGTTTTTAAATTTATGGATTAGTTATATCATTAATATGTCAATAAAAACTTATATTGTATTCAGTTATCATAAGTATTGCATTTATGTATATTGAGTGCAATAAAAGTTCTTTTACATCTAAACTAAAAAAATATAATTATGTTGATCTGATTAATCGTTATCTTCATTTTATTTATTAATATTCGTTATAATCAGTTTATTATTATGTAAATAGAAATATAAATATTATTATATTTGGTATAGTGTATATAAAATTTTACATATTGAGAGAAATTTTATTTACATAATGAGTTTTAAAATTTATTGATTAGATATATCATTAACTGTTATGTAAATAAAAAATTTAGAGTACTGTAAAATAATAGAAAAGAACATTATTGGTGGTTCATCCTTTAATAAACATACAAATTCACTATGATGTCTCATTTTTCTAACGACTAACCTTCTCATTTTCTCTCATTCGATAAACATCAACTCACCTCCCTCCAAATTATAAAAGGAACTAAAGTCATGAAATTGGATGATTATATATGCAAAAATAAACATCAAATGTCATTTCTTCTCTTGCAAAGGTCTTTACATTCGACTTTGTAATTTGGATCCATTTAAATTTCCCACATGCACCTAAGATATTATTATGCGTTAATGTATGAGGGCGGTATAATCATAGATAATTATAACTACAATCCGTTAGAAAAAAGATAAGTTAACTCTATATAGCAATAAAAATGTTCAATGTAATCATAACTCTACAACTTTAATAATCAAGTTATAACTCCATAACAGAAAGCAATTTCATGTCTAAAAAGTAAATAAGTAATTCAACATTGGAAAAAAAAAACCGTAGCCATAAACTTCCACAAAGAGTGGTACCTATTGTTGAAATCTTTCATTTTATACTCTAAGTTAAATAAACAAAATATAACGTTGTGACATTTACTTGTACTCCTTTATATACATTTAATCAATGACATTCAAATAATACATAACAAAAAGATTACATGAACTTCTCTATAACAAAAAGATTATATGAACTTCTCCATAACAAAAAAGATTAAACTCCTTTATATACATTTAATCAATGACATTCGAATAGTACATAATAAAAAGATTACATGAATTTCTCCGTAACAAAAAAGATTAAATGAACTTCTACATAACAAAAACATCACATGAACTTCTGTTAAATGAACAAAACATAACGTTGTGACATTTACTTGTAGTCCTTTATATACATTTAATCAATGACATTCAAATAATACATAACAAAAAGATTACATGAACTTCTCAATAACAAAAAGATTAAATGAACTTCAACATAACAAAAATATTAAATGAACTTCAACATAACAAAAAGATTATATGAACTTCTCCATAACAAAAAAGATTAAACTCCTTTATATACATTTAATCAATGACATTCGAATAGTACATAACAAAAAGATTACATGAATTTCTCCATAACGAAAAAGATTAAATGAACTTCTACATAACAAAAAGATTAAACGAACTTTTACATAACAAAAAGATTACATAAACTTCTTGGCCCCATTTAAAAATCATACCTTGAGATGACGAATTGTTTGAGACATTCTTCTTCTTGATTGAGAATTCTTTGATATGCCCACTCTTGAAAAGCACCTCTTTCATGTCTATTCCTCAAACATCTCTTGCCTCTTATACATCCATACAAAATGCATTCCAAGTGTTTCAATAAAGAGAGAATTAAAAAGGATTTAATGGAAGGAGCAAATGAATAGTCATAGGTTAAACACATGAATGTGAAATTACAAAAAAACCATGTCTAATAATAAAACACACATATTTCACTTAGGGGTAAATAAGTCATTTACATATTAGACAATTTAAAAAATCAAAATTTTGAGAAAATTTATAGCCACAATTCCTACTACACTATTATGCCACATCATACTTGGAGGTTGTTCCTTTAATATATATATAGATTACACCTCATGAAGTAAAACACAAATTTCTTCTTTATGTTATTTCACGTCATTAAATCCAACATAGTTTTCATATACATGTTATTTCACCATATGAAATCAAACACAATTTTCATATATAATCTATTTCATCCATGAAATCAATCACAATTTCCGTCTATATGATATCACCTTATGAAATCAAACATAATTTTCATTTATATGTTACTTCATCACATGAAATCAAACACAATTTTAGGAAATAGAAAACCCCAAATCAATAAACAGGTGTTTACTCATATAGCGGCTTCAACACCATTGCAGATCCCTCTTCAATTCCATTTTACACCATTGTAGATCCAAACGCCGGCTTCAAATCCACAACAACTAGGAGAAAAAACAAAATCAAGAAACACTACCAGAGCAAACCAGGAAAAATTGAACATAGCAGACTAGGGCCGAATACAACTTTTCGAACATAAAACCCCAAATTCACACAAAATCAGGAAGGATCCAAAATTAAAGGCAAGATTAGAGGAGACAAAAATGAAACCTAACCCATCCCTTAAAACGATTCCAATAGCAAAAGAGAGACCCTCCCAAAAATGAGCAAAGAGTCGATTTTAGGTCCAAGAAAACCAAAATTTGATTATAGAATCAAGAAAAACGAGATTAGAAGAATTAAAGGAACGAATCTAAACACAACCAAAATCAAATTTACCTTACGTAAATCTGAAAGCTAGGATTAAGAGATGATAATTTGTTAGTCTTAATAGACTTATAACAGAGTAGGGGTGAGCTCGGTATCGGACCGGTACTGAACCGGCACCGAACCGAACGATACCGAAATTTTGGTTGGATGATTTATGGAACCGACGACCAAACCAAATACATAACCCGGTTCGTTTTCGGTTCGGGTTCGGTATTTCCCGGACTTTAATCGTTTGGTAACATTTTTTGAACCATGTTAAGCGAAAACCGGATTAGAGGAACCGATTATGCAAGAACCAGTTTTTGGAGAATTACGGAACCAATTTTGGAGAATTGCAAGAATTGAAATTTGAAAATTTGTAAGAAAAAATCGGTATTATAGTGGAGAATTGCAAGAACCGTAAATTGTAATAATGTAGGTGGATTTTGATAAATATGGAAGATATCATAGTTGGGAAAAGGAAAGGGTATTGTTATAAAATTCAAAAAAAAATGGCCCTTAAGATTCTCTGTCCGGTTCGGTATTTCTGGGACTAGAACCGGTACCAAACCTGGTTAGTACGGAAACTGAAATTGGAAAACGTCAATACCGAATCCCGAAAATAGTCCACTTCGGTACCGGTACTGGTTCGATTTGGTACGGGACCGGTTCGGTTCTGGACTTCAATCCATTCCGTTCATCCTTATATCAGAGGGTGTTTCTCCACCTCCCTTGTAAGTAAGGCGGAAGTTAATTAAAATTAGAGTAAACTACTATTTTCGTCCCTATGGTTTTTCATTACATTTTTCATCCTGCATCCTAATAATGTTAAAAGATTCCGTTAAGTGAGGGACATCTTGCTTTTTTATAATAAATAAAAATAAAGGACTAACTCCATAAAAGTTAACATACGTAGGGACCAAATCCGGAGTATTATATTATATATAATAAATATATGTTTTTTAGTTTTTCTTTAAAACTTCATCTTCTCCACTTAAAAAATCCTAACTGAAAATCAAGAACAACAAAATCTAACTCAAAATTAAAATCAATTATAAGTCCTAACTTAAAATCTAGAACAAACCAATTTATCCAAAAGCCAACTCAAAATCAAGTACAAAAAAACCCTGACTCTAAATCAGATCCTCTTGGTACAAATTAGCAGCTACGTCAATTTCTTCCCCCCCCCCCCCCACTGTTTGGTTTCTCGTCATTCAAAATCACGATCTGGGTTATGGATGATCGAGGTAGGCTGGTCGAAGTAGAAGAAAATACAAGGTGGAGATATGAAGACAACCATAGATAAGGTTGGATTGGAGAAGATGAACCCTGAATTTATCCCCATCTGATAAACCTCTAACCCCAAATGTAGAAACCACAGTCGAAATGCCTACCCTAGAAAACGAAAACCCAAATGAAGAATTAACAGAATTTATCTCTATTAGACAAAGAAAACGGAGATCAAGAAGAAGATGGAACCAAATGTTGGTTGGTTGGGTCTGTCGGCGATGGAGGTGGTCGGAGGTGGCTGGTGGTTGGGTCTACCAGCGATGGAGGCGGCCGGAGTTGGAGTTGTGGATGGCTTTGATCCTTTGGTTGAATTGCCTTTTTTCCTTGAAAACCACCTACCTGGAAACACCACTTCCCGTCCGACTTGCATGTGTTAAGTCATAGTTCATTGGTTGAATGTATCAGTAACCATTTTTTGTACGAGGAATTAGATAGGGACAGTTGACAATTGAATCCGATGTTTCCCATTATTTTCATATCCGTAATAGTGCGAAAACGAAAAGAAGGCCCGACCCCAAGTTGGATAATTTATAACAAAGTTTTCGTGTTGTTGATCCCGAGCTATTTTTTTGCAGGACCTCCCCTACAGTATCGTCACCGCAGTAGAGTTTAACCTGCATCCATTATGTTGTTGCTAGCAAATACCACTATTTTCTTGTTTTGGCTGCTTTTAGGCAAACCTCCTGGCTGTCAGCTAATGTGTTCCACTTATTAAACATGGTTGTTCTTCTTGAAGATCCGCGACAGGTGCCGGAGTTGGATACTTGGGGTTCATCCCAAATTTGTTGCTATATATACTATTTCTATATATAAGTAATTAAAAAATTTAAATAATAAAATTGTTAATTAATGGTAAATTACATCCTGTGAACATGTCCAATTTATCTAGGCATATCGCGATATCCGGTCCAATTCAAAATACAACATTTATATAAACCAAAAGGTATATAAATCATTTAGCATGCTTCCAATTTAAATACCATGATCAGTTTCACAAATTCAACATTTGCCAAAAAATGTAGTTTAAGTCAAGGGAACTTACCTGAAGAAGCCTCAACTACTTTCGCGCCCAAAACGATCAAAATTCCCAAACCGAATGCCTAATTTCACCAAGATGAAATAGATATTAACCTTGATTAAAACCCTCAAAAGTCTTCTATAATAAACCCCTAAAGAACCCCTAGAATGATGGTTCAAACATTGGCTTCGAACGAGAATTGGTTCGGCCAAAAACTCACTTGGGCAGAAACTCCCATGACTTGTCTCGTGGCTTTAAACCGCAGGGTAAGTCGCGGGGTTTTCCTGTCAAGCTCAAAACTGAGCTTTTTCTTCATCAGCATCACAAATAAACTCCAAAATAACGATTCTAAGACCTAAAACTTGATTTTAAGCATCTAAAATCACCCAAACCCCATCCCAATACTTGAGGGTTCATCCATAAACAATCCCAATAATAAAACTCAATCCCAACATAGATTAATCCATCAATTTTAAACCAAAATCATCCCAAAATACCCAAAATGAAATATATGAGGAAACCATTGATTGAAATTTGAGATATTAACAATAATGGTTTCCTAGATGGTAAATCATTGATTGATTTCATCTAGCTTCCTTAGAAACTCAAAACCCAACAATAACCAACTCTAAATTATCAATTGGAGAAAAACCTCATCAATGAAAATTGACCAAGAAACTCCATTAATGAAAGCTAAAGCAAGGGAATGAAGAAATATACCTTAGAGATGAAGATTTCACAAGAAGAATTCCAATCCTTGTCAAGATCCAACCAACATTTCATCCCTAGCATTCCATTGGAGAAACCCAAAACTTTAAATCGACCAAAACCTCCATTGGAGGAGACCTCAAGCAAAGAAGAAGAAGATACATATCTTTGGTTACTGATTTCTTTTTTTTCTTGTTCTTCAAGCTTGCTTCACCAAAAACCCTCCTCTTCTAAAACCTTTTCACCAACACGTTTCACACACATACATACTGATTTTTGGGAGAAAAATGAGAGGAATGAATGACTCCATTCACCCTACAACCATATATATATAACATGGGCTTCTTACCAAAAGCCCTAGCCCAAACTGATTTCTTAATTTAAGCCCAACAATCTCTTAATACAAATTTCCGGGTTATTACACTGGGACCCGCTGAGGACGGAACCAGGACCAATTGAGGACCGGCCCGACCCAGGAATGACAGGGACTGGTTGCACTTTTGGAGCGATTCGTAGACCGACCCAATTTTTACAAAAAAAAAATGTATTTTTATATGTATTTCTAATTTTCTAAGTGCATTTGATTGATTACCAATCAAAAATTTATAATAAAACATACTTTTTAAATGTATTTGATTGAAAATCAATTATAAAACTATAACAAATATATTTTTTAAGTGTATTTCATTGAAAACCAATGATAAAACTATAATAACACGTATTTTTAAGGTGTATTTGATTGACCCAATTACATATATTAAAGTAATGTTAAAGTTTTATTAAAAAAAATCTTTTTTATCCAGAGAACGGTTACACATTACCGGTTATGGATAGGCTTAAATGGGCCGATAATTTTGGAAGGGACCGGGACCGGTTACGAAGGCTCGGTCCGAAAAGTTACTGTTGAGGCCCGGGACTGGTTTTTTACCACCTCTACTGTGGCCTGAAAAAATGGTAACACTATTTATTAAAAACATGGTAAAAAGACCATCCCTCATTTAACGAATTTTTTAACAGAGTTAGTTTGAGAGACGAAAAAAGCAACAAAATGCAAACCACAAAGATGAAAAAAGCAATTTTTTCAACCACATGGATGAAAATAGTTATAAGCGCCAAACCACAGGAACGAAATTCGTAGTTTACTCTTAAAATTAATCCTCCACCTTACCCAATACCAAACAAACACTAGATCACTTGAAGGCAATTGAAGGTTGTGGTTATGAGACGGACGACGGTAGCGAAGAATTGAGTCAAGAGGCAATGGAAGACGGTGGATTCATGGAGTTGAGGGGACGATGGATGCTGGGATCTGTGGCGTTGGAATGATGAAGTCGAGGTGGGCCGATGAAGCCCATTTGCTTAATTATTGATTGAATTTAAAAAACAACGGATGCACTTCCAATTTCAAATTCAATCCATAATAAACTATAAATTTCTAAGGTATTTACAAATTGTAATTTTCTCTCCTATCCATAGATTAAAATCACTAATTGATGTTTTATATTGGTTTTCACGACTCTTACTTTTTTATGATTTTCATTTTATTACCGTTGTATATATAGAGTCCATGGTGGAGATGAGACTTTCACATAGAGACCAGATCCTCCTTGTTTTTTGATAGAAAAATCCAAAAATTAAATTTACCAAATATCTCTAACCTAATTGGATTTAATGAAAAAAAATAATGGCAATTAGACAAAGACAAAAAAAGCGTCTAAATTGACAAACGTAAGGAATCAAGTCCATGTTTTAAATTTAGAAAGGATATCCATTGAAAATTGTAAACATTAGGGACCAAAAGTAAACCTTACTCATTTAATTATTTGTTTTGAAATATAAGTAAATTGCAAATTTGGTCGCTATGGTTTGTTGGTTTTTGTGGTTTTAATCCCTAGAAAATTTTTATTGCAAGAAAACCACTGTGTTATGCAAATCTTTGTGATTTGGGTCCCTAAGACTAACGTCTGTTAATTTGCAGCCGTTAAATCCATTAGTTGACTTGCCTGGAAGGGCATAAGAGTCATTTTACTCTCTTTTTTCCATTGTTCATTTAAAATAATAGATATTGTATTACTAAATAATATATATATATATATATATATATATATTATATATTAAAACAATTATATATATACAACCTCCTCCCTAAGATTTCCGATTAAACACCTCTTTTTTTATTTCATCTTCTCCTATGGCTGCTTTAGCTTCATAAAAAAACCAACACCTTCTTCATCTTCAAGAGACCCACACGGCCACACCACACCACACCGTCAACTTCCATCTTTAAAAAAAACCCTTTCTCTTCACCTCTTTCGCTCACTGGTCCAAAATCGTTTTTCCGGCGAACTCAAAAACTCCCATCTGTTTCATTTTTCCGTTCATAGTTTCATCAAAATACAAACCGACAACTTTGGGCTCATCAATGGATCTGGATTCAGCTTCATCGACCAACAAATTTCCTCCCTGCTTTAGGTTCAAACCACATCGACGAATAGATTATTTCTCTGTTTTGGGTTCACAGCTTCATCGAATAACTTTCTTCTTTGTTTTAGGTTTATATTTTCATCGACAAATAGAGAAGATTTGGGTTGATTGATTTAATTGAACTTTGGTATCAGGGTTTTGGTATTTGGGTTGATTTGGTTGAGTTTTGGAAATGGTTTTTTGGGTATAAATTTAAAATGGTTCCAGAATTGAGTTCTTGATGTGTTCATAAAGTAGTTCCAAATTTGAGCTCTATAATCCAAACATTCAAATATTTTGAGTTTTACTTTCATTTTGAGTTTGATTTCGATTCGCTTGGATTGACTTTTGGAGATTAGGGTTACGACTTGTGTGTGTTAATTTGTGTTCGGAAATGTCGTGTTGGAGAAGATGACCGGCCACAGTGATTTGTGGTTGACGGTGGACAGGAGGCCATGAGGGAAGGAGATAAAGAGAATAGTTTAAAAAGACGATTTTACCCTCATGTACAAGGCACATGCAGGGGTTTAACGGAACAAATAGAGAAAATAGAGATGGAGTTAGTGTGAGGGACCTAAACCACAAAGATTTGCTTACCACAGTGGTTTTCTTGCAATAAAAATTTTCTAGGGACCGAATTTGCAGTTTACTCTAATTATTATTTTTGGTACTATTTAAAGAAAATAAAAAGAACAAAATTAGTTAATAATAACATAATGTTTATTTAAAAAAATAATAAGAATAAAAAAACAAAAGTAATTAAGTTATAATAATTAGTAAATAAAATTAAAAAAATAACGAAAATGATTACGTAGTAATTAGTATAGAGTGATACTACAATAATAAGTACATTGGTGTCTAAATAAAATACATTTTTTTTTATGATGATGATGATGATGATGATGATGATGATGATGATGATGATGATGATGATGAAACCGGTCCAATCCAATAATTGAATTAGATCACATCAATTATCCAAAATTTATTGGATTAAATAACTTAGCAAAATCCAAACATCTGATATCAAATCAACCTATGAACACCCCTAAAGCGAAACCCCTAAATCTTTCGCTTTGTATCGTTTGATGTTTGGACCTAAAAGAGTGATGTGTTAAAGGCATGGATAAACATTGCATGAATCCACAAGAAAAAGATGCTAATTGCATTACACATAGAGATGGCCAAATGGACCGGGCCAGGCCAGACCCAAATAGTGTCAAGTCGGACCGTTCCCGGTCCCGGTCCCGACTAAAATACCTCGGCTCGGTTAAACTTAACGAGACCCGGTTATGAGAACCGGTCCCGGTCCCAGGCCTGGCCCAAATCGTTCCTATACTTTTATGAAAAAAAGAAAAAAAAATTGATTGAACTTTTAACGTTAATTTAACATACACTTAAAAATACACCTTAAAATTACTTTTTGTTGTAGTTTTATAATTGGTTTTCAATCAAATACACTTATAAAATACGTTTATTATAGTTTTATAATTGATTGTCAATTAAAACACTTAAAAATACATTTTACCATAAATTTATAATTGGTTTTTAAACAAATACAGCTAGAAAGTTAGAAATACATTTAAAATACATATAAATATATATATATATATATATCTTTTCAAAAAAAAAAAAAATATATATATATATATATATATAAATAAATATATTTTGTAAAAATCGGGCCGAGCCATAACCGGTTCCGTGTCGGGCCGGGCCGCTGAATCTCTACAAAAGTGTAACCGGTCCCAGATTTCAAGCCTATAATTGGCCCTACGGTCCCGGGCCAGACCGGCCCAAATGGCCATCTCTAACTACACACAATGAAAATATCACGCTTGACAACTTTTACAGTAAATTACATCTTAAACCGTAGGGACGAAAAAAGCAATAATTTTAAATCATAAGGACGAAAAATGTAATGAATTATAAACCATAGAGATAAAAATTACAATTTCAAAGCCACAAGGATGAAAAAAGAAATTTTCAATAAACCACAAGGACTAAATACTTAATTTACTCCAACTTTTATTGCAGCAACATTATTAACAAACAAGAATCACTCCACCAATTTTCTTAATTAGCTTGTATTTGACAAAAATAAGCTAGCTTATAAACCAGCTTATTTTCAATGTACATGTTTGATAAACCATAATCTAGCTTATAAGCTAACTTATTGAAACGCTACTTGGAGTAGCATTTTAGGAGCTTAATGTCATTTTTTCCAATTATAACCCTCATTAATATTAATTATTAATTATATTTTTCAATATGCCATTTTAAGTCATTTTACATTCTTATACGCTAGTTTTGTCAAACATGATTTTTTCATCAGCTAACTTATCCGCTACCAGCTAGCTTATAAGCCATCCGCTAGCTTATCAGCTAGTTTACAAAACATAGCCTTGGCGTTTAACCATCACCAACCTTACATTTCAATATCAATCTCAGTATCCCTTTTCAGATACAAAAAATCTGGGAATGCTGAATAACAAACAAGATTCATTTGAATGATGAATGAACTTATTCCGAAAACAAACCAAATGTCAATTATCGTCCATTTCAAACATATAAAAACACAAAACGGTTTGCATATAATTCCTCACCCACAGCATCAGCAATCACTGGAAGTCCAAATCTTATGTCCCCTGTGTCAGAATTTGAACATATTTTAGCATCCCAGATATATGATTGAAATAACAAGATTGTGAAATAAAACATCCACAAGATGAGAATAATATTTATAACTGCCCTATTTACAAAACTATTTCAAGTAAAAAAATGAATATTTTTACCGTATTTCTGTGAAATTAATGAGTCCAATATCCAGTTCCAGACAATCTTTTTAAAAAAAAAAACCGACTTAAAACAAGATAATTACTTTCTCTTAAGCAATAACAAAAACATAGATGCTGATGTGTTGTTCAATCTGTTAAAATGAGATCAAAAACCCTTTAAATTTATAGTTACTCGCCAATTAGGTAAGTGGTTAAGTAGTTATTTGTGGATAAGATCAATTAACAAGTAACTACCAATGGATAAGATTAAAAAACGGTCAGTCTTCTGAATTAAAGTACCACGTTCACAAGGGGGGGTTCAGAAGTGAACTTCGGAAGGCTTCATACTTTCCGAGTAAAATTCAGAAAGCAACCTTGCTTATATCACTTTTGGAACTTTTAGTACAATATCAAATCAATTTCCAATGTCCCTATTTAACTTGAATTTTGCAATTCCAGATGTACAACTTTTGGAACATTTCCTACAAAAGGTTGAGTCTTGCAAACTTAGATATAATCTTGAATTCTTGATCTCGGACTAAAACTTCCATTGGTGCTAGAAATATACTTCATGCAGTAAAATACTTTGAGTACTTAAAATCTCGACTTCAAGTATTTGTAATAGAGATTTTAGATATTTGTGGACAAATATCAGGATATTAAGAGAACAATGGGCAAAATATGAAATCAGGTCAGGAAGGTGATTTGAAATAGCGGTTATCGTGATGGTAAAGCGTTATGCTGTTACAGCGGTCAAAATCTAAAACAGTGGTTGGGACCGTGATTTGATATAGTGGTTATCGCAATGGTAAAATGGTGATATGCGGTCCGCAAATAGCGGTTCATGTAAATATGTAATAGTTACAATTATATATAAATGTATGAATGTATACATAAGTAGCAAAATATACATTTTGAAGATGAACATACGAACATGTGAATAGAAGAGATGACGAGTAATGAATGGTGGAAGACAATGTTGTTGGGAAGAGAAGTTGCAGATTAGTAGACTAGAATAGAAGAGACGAGAGAGGAATAGCGAGTTTACACACCAATATTGCGAATCAAAATCAACTCCCTAGCTTGTAATCCCTTAACAGACTTCTCTAAACCCTTTAAAAGGCCAAATGAAAGCCCAACTCCTAATTGCGGTTTTCACACCGCTATTGCAAGTCAAAATTGCGGCCCAATTGCGGTGATTAGCGCCGCTATTAGTGGAACCGCTGTTTCCTCTAGGACCGCTAACCGCTATAGCACCATAATTAACAGCATAGGACTAAAGTGGTTATTATGATGGTAAAGAGGCGGTATAGCGGTCCAAAAATAGTGGTTCATATAATAATTAGAATTATATATATGCATACATAACTCAACATATTTTATGATTTTAATAAAAATATATATAAGAAAAATGATGTCCAAGTCCAAATAAAAATAATTGAACAATGTCAATACTTTTATTCAAATCAAGAGGTCAAAAACGGTGTCCAAATCCAAAAAAATAAGAATAACTGTGTCCAAGTTCAAAAAAATAAAAATAATGGTGTCCTAGTTCAAAAAAAAGTAAGAATAATGAATCCTAAATAAAGCCCACAAAATTACCTTTTTAACACCAAAGCAACCTATCTACAGATAGCAGTTATGCAGCTGCTTTTTTTGCATCCGAGTGGTCAATGGTCATTTAACGGTTAATAACGGCACGCTGCTAATTGTGGGACCGCTCTTTTGTCCCACGACTGCTAATCGATATCGCACCACTATAGCGGTGTGATTAACAACATAGGATGTGAGAAGGAAAAGTTGGTATTTAGCAAGAATTCATGGGAAGAAGATTACTAAAGTAGAAGCTAGAGGCACGAAAAAAGTCAACTTTGATGTTAAGTTCATCAATAAATTTGTTGCTCATGGTGCAATAATGGCATGAAGAATTTGGAAGAGAAATAATGAGGACATGACTTTATTTTAGGCTTAGAAAATTGAAAACAATTAGGAGCAAATACATGATTCTTTATACCAATGTGCTGTTTGGAGAGAGATTGAATTTCTTCACTGAATAATACATGTACACGCCTACACGCATCTTGTTTGCTTCTTTCCTGGCTTAGGAAACTAGAAGGAATTTCTTCACTAAATAATAAATTTTATTTTCTAATATCAACCACCACCACCCCCCCCCCCCCCCCCTTTTTTTAAGTTGGGTTACGCATCTAGAAGACCTAACTTCCTAACTATAGACTTAAAAGGAAGGTTTGAACAAGCACTAGGTGTCGTAACTCATAAGAACAATCATATTTATCCTACCTCCAACTTTTCCTTGTGAAGTACCTCTCACTCTCTACATACTTACTTTGGTATAGACGTATTAATTAGCAATAGCATACACCATTAGCCATAGCTCGATACTCAAACTATGCATTACTCCTTGACTATGTTGTCAATCATGCCATTATAGTGGTGGTAAAGTGGTAACCGGTCAAATAGCGGTGCCGTGATTAGAATCTATTGAATGCTAAACGAATGCATTTTAAACACTAAAATAACAGCCAAATAACCGCTATTTCTAGATGGGTTGTTTTGGTGTTAAGCAACTATTTTATGGGCTTTTATTTTGAAAGTTTGGCCCTAGCATGGGTCCCACATTTATCTCCTCCTATGTTCATTTTCCATTTCTTTGACAGTAGCAAGGGTTGCCTTGTTGTTACTCTTGGCCTTAGCCTTCAAGTACGTTGGTTTTCCAGGCAACTTCCAATGATTATCTTTCTTATCCATCGCTTTTTGCAATACTCATAAAAGAAATTTCCCTTTCCATCATCTCCATTATCCATTATACGTACCGGACACTAGGGAAAATCCACCAGGGGTATTCATCTCTCCATTTCGCTCCTCTTCCTGTCTATGAGCCGAGTCAACTTCTCTAATAGACGTTTGAGGTGTTCTACTTAAAAGTTTGCCCATGATGTAACCAAATAATGCGTGAACACCCACCATGAAAATAAATCTCTATCCCTCTCTTCCCGGTTTTTGAAACATTCAAAATCTTTTTAAATTCTCTCATTCATCGTTGAAACACAAATTTTACATCTCAAGAGGTAATGCATAAGCCAAGACCAGAAAATTAGGACGGGAAAGCTACTCCATTATAACCCCTAAAGAATACCAGACTAGAATGCCACTCCTTTGTTCTTTTTCTTTTCTCCTCAGAGTTTTCCTTTTGTTCTTCTACTTTGTTTCTTTGTCCCAAGAAGTCCTCTCTTGTTCTTCTTATGTTCTTCGAGTATAACATATTTTTTTCTTCTCAGGCATAGTACATACAGATGCATATTTTGACTTTCTCTAACTTTTTGTTGTAAAGTCATATAGATGTAGCATTTTCAGGGGTGCGTTCATGTGAGAAACAAAAGTAAGTCCTTGTCATCTACTCATGTAAAACAGTGAAGGTAAAAGTAGTCTTGTCATGTTCAAGAAACAGTAACGGTTTTCTAAAACTAAAAAGATGTTTCTACTAGTCGATAGCCAAACTGAAAATAAGATACAACTAACCTGAATACTGCTACACTAGTCTTGCCATCTAGTCCTTTGTTAAGATTAAATGACCTGCAAGTATTTTATTTTTTGGTGCTAACAGTAGACCTTTTTCCTGCTTTTGAACCTCTAGTTTTTTTTCTTTGTGATGTTTTGATATCTTGAACTTTTTAGTTATTTGAAGTTGCCTAAAAAAGTTACGGTTTCAATATCATCAATGGATATGTCTATGTGTGTGTATATATTCAATAGTTATTTGAAGTTAGCTTGAAATTATAAATCTTTGTATTCTTTGTTGTTTCTTTGTGCCATGCATTTATCAATACCATCAATGGATATATATATATACACACACACACATATAGACAAGTACATACATATATGCACATATGGGATCTTACTGTGCCGAACTTTGATGTGTCATGCACCTCACCTCGTGCAGAGGCACTAAGGTGGTCTTTGCACCTTGATGATTATAACCCCTTAAATAAAATTGGTTGGTCGTCAATACGAGTACATGGAAGGTCACAATTCACGTCGTAGCACTCTAGGAGTTTACTTGCTTATGTTTTCTCTTAGGTTTATCTTGTGGTTTCATTTTTAGCCTACCGCAACTAGTTAGGAATATAACGATGGTTGCTTATTATATTAAGACATCTTATCTATCAATCGAATTCTTCTAAGTTATAACTTCAAAATTTTGAACTTCACGCATAAGCCTTCTATCGTATTAATTGAAACAGTCATCAAATTCTAGTACATTCCAAGACATAAGTTAGAGAGAGTAGTGAAGAGAGACATACATTTAAAAGTCTAGTTGGAGCATTTTACATTTAGAATGCCTACAAATGCATGATTTCATACATTGACACCTAGCTGACAAGTTCAGTTTCCTGGAAAAGAATTGGTTGTTTTATATCTTAAAAGAAATTGTTTTACCTTTAACATAAGCACCAATAGAGTATGAGATGCCCATCCAATCAAGTGGCATTGGAAATTAAATCGTTATCTACAAAGATAGGTGAAACATAACATTTTATTCTACTTCGATCATGCATCAAAACATGCCCTCATTACTTTCAGCCAGACGCTCTTCTAAGTGTTGTCTTAAAAGCTAATCATAGTCTAATTAATCATAGAAACACATATGCGATTGAACGGAGCCCTAGATCGCGAAACCCTAAAATAATATCTAAATCAACAAAATCCATGCAACAATATTCATTATCTGGAAAAGGCACACAAATTTGAAAGATTAGACAAGAAAAGAAGAGGAAGAAGAAGAAGAAGAAAACTAACCCAGATGGCTGATGCGATTGGAATTCGATCTATTAAGCGTTGGCTGTTTTGGGGATAAGAGGGATGGTGTTGCCCTGCCCCTGCTTGTTCGATTGCTTGAGTTTCTGCATCTGGATCATCCTCTCCATTACAAGCTCATACTCGCACTTCTCGTAAGTGTGGCGCTCGTTCTCACACTTCCATGGCAGGTAAAGCTCAGATTGGCGGCACTTGTTAAGTGGAATGAGCAAGTGTGCGCACTGGTCTCTATAGGCAAGCGGCACCTTGGCTTCCACCATTTCTTCTCGCGTTGCAATCATGGGCTTCGATGATCCCTCCACCTCCATTTGCAGATTGGTGATACAAGATCGCTCTCTCTCTCTCTCTCTCTCTTACCCTAGTGAAGCCGCACACCCTGTCGAACACCTCCGATTTATGAATTGAAATGCAATTTGGGGTCGACTCGATGGACTTTTTCCAATGTTATATTGTAATTTCGGATTACTAGGAGGACTGATTAGTGAAATGTGGATTTGGTCCATGTGGTTGATGGTTTTTTCTTTTTTACCAGGGTTGTAATATTATATTCACTCTGGATTTGGTTCGTGTGATATTTAATTTATTTTGGTTATGGTCATTTTTACTAACTTTGTTAAATAAATGGTCACTTTTGTTTTTTTTTTCAAATAAAATAAAAACAATATTTTTATGCAGATAAATATATTGACACGTCTTTAAATACAAACCAGTCAAAGGTTACAAACTCGTACAAATCAATATAAAAAATATATTTTTTAATGATTTTTTTTACACGTATGTTTGTTTCACCTTATAAAAGTTTCACATGTATTTGTTTTCATAAGTTTAAAGTTTCTCGTATATTTTTTTATGAAAAAGTTCCATATGTATTTTGTAACACCCTAGAATTTAGAGTAAAATTGAACCGAAATAACATGCGGAATATAAATAAAATCACCCAATAAGTGGGGATGGAGTATGAAAGTTTACATCTAAACATGGATATTAAAATAACAACATAATAATCTATGCTATTTATACTATAGATTACAATTGGGTGTTACTAATATCCTCAAAAGAATATTCTATTGCTCCAACTATGTATACGCTCTATGAGCATATCTCCAAAAAGGTGTCCTCTCTCTCAACACATCAACCCGCTCTTCTCTAAAGGGCCCGTCAACTTGTTTACCTGCTAAACCACATTTAAAATCAAGTGTTAGGCTTACGCCTAGTGAGAACAAACAGTTAAATGGATAAGGCAGTTAAAACATTTAAAAGATAAGATACAGTGCGTTTATCCCATTCAACTTCACTTGAAATAACTTACTCTTGATGAGCAAGGATCTTTTAAAAACAACCGGGGGAGACCCGGTGTTCCATCCTTAGTGACGGATACCAAAAGTAGGTCACTACACGATGTTTGACCTAACTGTAAGAGCCAATGGCAACCGGCCAATGACCGATTATGCACCTTAGTACACGGCCCCCGATGACTTCTTACGAAAGCCCGCGCAATGGTCATTGGCAACCGGTCTATAACCGATTATGCACCTTAGTACACGGCCCCCTGATGACCCAAATTGCGCATGCATAGAGTCAATGGCATCCGGTAATGATCCGGCATTATACCAAACGGTAAGAGGCCCCCGATGACTTTTATGCTACCAAAAAGGGACAACAATCCCGTTTTAAACCGACTATATGCCTATGGATCCAATACATACTAGCCCTACGACCAAATAAATCAACGAGACGTATTACTAGTTTTCCAACCTTGAAAACCCTTTCAATAAACCATTTCCTTTCAAATCCAAGTTTTACCAAAAACTAGGTCAAATCATTTTGAGTTTCAAAACCAAAGATTATTTCATTTTATAACCTTTCCAAGTATTTTAAACCATTTATGATGCTCATTTCATCATCTACAACAACATACTCAAAACCCTCATTTTGACCTAAAACTTCCAAACTTACTCAAATACACAACTACTTGAAACCAAGTTTAAGAATCAGCAAAATACTATATTTACAACAAGTATTTGAGTTCATAAGTTTAGATTTGAACTCACATAGCTAGGGCTAGGAAAACCCTAGAAAATCTCCTAAAATGGATGAAAATGGTGGAACTTGGTGGAGAAGATGAAGTAGAAGAAGAACTCGAACACTTGAGCTCCAAACCGAAATCCTCAAGCTAGATGCTCAATAAATGCTCCCAAGTTGGTTAGAATGGTGGTTCAAAGCATTAAAATCGCCATTAGTGTGGAGGAGAAGGTTTTTGGTGAAAAATGAGTGTGAAAGTCAAGAAAAACGGATGTTATAAAAACTGATCAGTGCTGGACGCCAGATATGGACGCCAGTTACGTTCGTAACTGGCATTGGTAACTCACGCGGCTCTCTCTTGACCAAACAGACTCTGACGCTAGTTGTGAAGCTAGTTACATTTCGTAACTGGCATTGGTAACTCACGCGGCTCCATCTTGACCAAACATACTCTGACGCTAGTTGTGAAGCTAGTTACATTTCATAACTAGCATTGGTAACTGGCCCTAGCCAAACAGAGTGTAAAGCCACTTAGTGGCTTGGGTTAGCTCAGCCGCAACTAGCACGAGCCATTTAAGTTACCCCGAAACTCCCAAACTTGATTTCCGACGCATAGCTTTGATCTTTTTCATCAACCAACCTATAACCCTTTTAAAACACGCATTTTCTAGAATTTTATATTTTATCTAAAAAAAATTCCGGGTGTTACAATCCTTCCACCCTTGAAATTGATTTCGCCCTCGAAATCTAAAACTACACAAACAAGCTCGGGTATCTTTTCTTCATATCTTCTTCTGCTTCCCACGTCACATTCGACCCTCTATGATGCTTCCATTGCACTTTAACCATGGTGATCTCTTTGTGGCGTAACTTCTTAGATTTGCTTTCCAAGATCGCTTCCGGCTCTTCCACACATCGGCTATTATCGACACGAATTTCCGAGAGAGGTATCACACTCTCTTCTTCAGCCAAACATTTCCTTAAGTAGCATATGTGGAACGTAGGATGTATGCCGGCCAACTCGGGTGGCAGCTCCAATTTATACGCTTGCCGTCCCACTCTTTCCAAAATTCTGAACGGTCCGAGGAAACGAGGGCTAAGCTTCCCGCATTTTCCGAACCGAATGATACCCTTCCATGGAGACACCTTGAGCATAACCCGCTCACCTACTTGGAACTCCATTGGTCTTCTCTTCTTGTCGGCATAACTCTTTTGGCGGTCTTGTGCCGCTTTTAGTCGTTCCCGAATAAGTTTCACCTTGTCAGTCGTCTCTTGTACAATCTCAGGCCCAGAGAATTGCTTCTCTCCCGCTTCTAACCAACATACCGGTGTCCTACATTTCCGTCCATAAAGTGCCTCGAAAGGCGCCATGCCAATACTAGAGTGGTAACTGTTGTTGTAGGCAAACTCCACCAACGGTAGATGCGAATCCCAATTCCCACCAAAGTCAATAACACATGACCTAAGCATGTCTTCAAGAGTCTGAATGGTCCTTTCACTTTGACCATCTGTCTGCGGGTGAAAAGCTGTACTTAAGTTTATCTTGGTGCCCAACCCTTCTTGTAATCCATTCCAAAAGTTAGAAGTGAACCGGCTATCCCGATCTGAAACAATAGTCAAAGGCACACCGTGCCTTGCAACTATCTCATCCACATACAACTTGGCCAGTTTGTCAACTGGGCCGGCTTCTCGCATTGCTAAGAAATGAGCACTCTTCGTTAGTCTATCCACCACTACCCATATGGTATCATGACCTCTCAAGGTCTTTGGTAGCTTCGTCACAAAGTCCATAGTGAGGTGTTCCCATTTTCATTCCGGAATTTCCAACGACTGAAGGCTTCCATACGGCCATTGGTGTTCCGCCTTGACTTGCAAACAAGTCACACATCTCTCCACATAGCTAGCAACATCCAACTTCATGACGGGCCACCAATAAGTTAACTTTAGATCCCTATACATCTTGGTACTACCCGGATGTATGGAGTACTTGGACTTATGGGCATCCTCCAAAAGCAGTTCTCGGTTACCTCCAATCTTAGGCACCCAAACACGCCCTCGAAATAGCTTCAGGCCACGACTATCTTCGGTCAACATCAAATGTTGTTTCACCATCACTTCATCTTTTAAGTTTTCCTCAAGTAGTGCCCTCACCTGAGCTGCTTTGATTCGGTCAATCAAACTAGACATCACCTCAATCTGTGTAAGTACGGCACGTGTCCCGCTACCGTACTCCTTCCTGCTCAATGCATCTGCTACCACGTTGGCTTTACCCGGATGGTAAAGTAGTTCACAATCATAGTCCTTGAGTAGTTCGAGCCAACGTCTTTGCCTCATATTCAGTTCCTTTTGATCAAACACGTACTTCAAACTTTTGTGGTATGTATAGAGTGTACACTTGGTTCCATAAAGATAGTGTCGCCATAACTTCAAAGCGAAGACCACCGCTGCTAACTCTAAATCATGGGTTGGGTAGTTCTTTTCGTGCTCCTTTAGTTGCCTGCGTAGGCAATCACCTTGCCCCTTTGCATTAACACACAACCCAATCCCATTTTCGATGCGTCACTGTAAACCACAAAATCTTCCGTCCCTTCCGGCAAGGATAGAATCGGTGCTTCACACAACTTCTTTTGAAGAGTCCGAAAAGCCTCTTCTTGCTTGTCGATCCACATGAACTCCACGTTCTTTCTAGTCAAGGCCGTCAGAGAAGATGCAACCTTAGAGAAATCTTTAATAAACCTTCGATAATATCCCGCTAATCCTAAGAAACTTCGGATCTCTGACGGGTTCTTAGGCGGTTCCCAATTCATCATTGCTTCTATCTTGGATGGATCCACTTTCACTCCCTCATGGGTGACCACATGACCTAAAAATTGTACTTCCTTCAACCAAAAGTCACACTTAGAGAACTTGGCGCATAACTTTTCTTTCCTTAACACTTCGAGAACCTCCCGAAGGTGTTGCTCGTGGTCTAACTCGTTCTTAGAGTAGACAAGGATGTCATCAATAAATACTATTACTGATTTGTCTAGAAAAGGTCGACACACGCGGTTCATCAAGTCCATAAATACCGCCGGCGCGTTCGACAAACCGAATGGCATTACTAGAAACTCATAATGCCCGTACCGCGTTCTAAACGCCGTTTTTGATACATCATCTTCCTTTACCTTCACTTGGTGATATCCCGAGCGTAAGTCGATTTTTGAGAAACAACCCGCTCCTTGTAGCTGATCAAAGAGGTCGTCAATTCTCGGGAGTGGGTACTTGTTCTTCACGGTCGCCTTATTCAACTCTCTATAGTCTATACACATCCTCATTGTGCCATCCTTCTTCTTCACAAACAAGACCGGAGCTCCCCAAGGTGACGAGCTTGGTCTCACGAAACCCTTCTCAAGGAGATCTTGTAGTTGCGTCATCATTTCTTGCATCTCAGATGGTGCCAACCGGTAGGGTGCTTTAGCAATCGGAGCGGCCCCCGATATAAGATCTATTTGAAATTCTACCTGTCTATCGGGTGCAAGCCGGGTAAATCCTCGGGGAATACGTTCGGGAATTCACAAACAACTCGAACATCGCTTATTCTTCTCTTCTCTAACTTCGCCTCCACAACTTAGGCTAAATAAGATAGGCACCCCTTGGCCAAACACTTGTGTGCCTTTGCTAGGGTTAACAACGCGACTTCACCCTTCCTTCTTTCCCCGTAGACCAACGCCATACTACCATCCGATAATGGAATTCGAATCAATTTCTTGGAACACAAGATCTCGGCTTGGTTCTTGGCCAACCAATCCATCCCAATCACTACATCAAAACTCCCTATCTCCATAGTATGAGGTTCACCGGGAATCGCTTCTCCCCAACCTCTAGTGTGCAATTTCTAAGGACATCTCTAACCAAGACCTTCCTACCATCGGCTATTTCGACAATATAAGCATCCTCTAAAGTACTAACAGGTACAAGCAGTTTCGGGTAGAAAATAGTGGACACATAAGAGAAAGTAGCACCGGAATCGAAAAGAATACGAGCGGGTACGAAGTTTATGAGAAACGTACCCGTCACCACATCTGCCGCCTCTTTAGCTTCATCCGCGGTCATCTTGAACGCTCTTCCCGTCGCCTTAGGGACATTATCCCTCTTCCCTTGGCTTCCCCCCGTTCTCATCTTTGGGCAATCCCTTCGAATGTGCCCCTGTTCTTTGCATTCAAAACAAATAACCCCTTTAACCGGGCACTCACGAGCATAGTGCCCGCTCTTACCACACTTGTGGCACCCTTCCGCAGACGAGTTGCATGGCCCGTGGTGCTTGTTCCGGCACTTGAAGCACCAATTAGGCTCCCTTCTATTCTCGGTCCTTCGATTGTTGTGGTGGTTGTTGTTGTAGTTTGGCCTCTTGGAAGGCGCGGAATTGCCTTCCCACTTCCTCTTTTCTCCACTTAACTTCCTCTCTTCCTTCCTTAGTTCATCGGTGTCCTCCACCATTTGAGCTTGATCAATGGCCTCCCTTAAAGTGGAGGTCTTTGCCGTTTGCACCATTGCCATCATGTCAGATGGAAATCCTTTGATGTATGCCTTCATCTTCTCTCTCTCAGTTGGAGCCACATGCCCCACTAGATCCAGTTTCTCCACGAACAACTCTGTATATTCTCTCACAGTCTTATCTCCCTTCTTGAGAGCTCGGAACTCATCCACAATACGATCTATAGCCCTCTCGTTACAGTATTCCTCCAACACTTTCCCTTTAAACATTTCCCAAGTTAACATCGATACAATCACCGGGCCAAGAGTTTTAGCGGTGACATTCCACCATCTTAAGGCCGCGCCTCTAAGCATTTGTGAGGAAAACCTCACCTTCTGCCTTCCTCACATTCACTCGAGCCAAAAGCTTGCTCGATCTCTTGAAGCCAGTTCATGCAGACCACTGGATCAGAAGTCCCGGAGAACTCGGGTGGCTTAGTGCATAAGAAGGTTTTATAAGAGCAGCCCTTCCCTGTTCTTCTCTCTTCGGTCACGGGGGTTTCTTCAGTATTTGGTGCGGCCCCTGTTCCCCCGGAACCTCCCACATCATTCTCGGCAGTTACTTCATGCCTCCTGACACTGGCATCTCTCTCCTCAAGCGCCTTAAGGAATGATTCATGTTGTTGACCCATCATAGTGTTTACCGCTTGCAACAACTGAATCTGAAGTTCATCTTGTGAACCCGCCTCCGTCATTAGAGGACCCCCTGCATTAAGATTGAGTGGCGGAATAGTAGACAATCGAGGCACGGGTATACTTATGAGAGGAGGGATGATTGGTGGCGGTCGAGTAATTCGGGGTGGTTGAGTGACTTCCGCTGTTGCTGCCACGTCCTGATTTGTGACACTGTTGGTTGCTCCCTCAACTTCATTACGCGATCGGGTTCGCGTGTTCACCATCTTAGTCTGTCAAGATGATAAAGTAGGAGTAAGACAAAACTAACATAAATACGTATAACACATTTGTCAATCATCGCAACAATGGAAAAACGAGCATACTCACATAACAATATACCCAAAATAGCATTAGCTACGTGATATCTTGAAATATCATACCAGTAAGAATTCCCATTACCAAAGTCACATTTCATGATTAGTGCATTTCCGTCGACTTTAAAGCTCTCCTATCTTAATGGTGTCTACCCATATCTCACAAATCCACACTTAAAGTCTCAGCTTAAGTCTAGGCATCTTAAATTCACACCTAATTCGCTTAAACTAGAGCTCTGATACCAACTTGTAACACCCTAGAATTTAGAGTAAAATTGAACCGAAATAACATGCGGAATATAAATAAAATCACCCAATAAGTGGGGATGGAGTATGAAAGTTTACATCTAAACATGGATATTAAAATAACAACCTAATAATCTATGCTATTTATACTATAGATTACAATTGGGTGTTACTAATATCCTCAAAAGAATATTCTATTGCTCCAACTATGTATACGCTCTATGAGCATATCTCCAAAAAGGTGTCATCTCTCTCAACACATCAACCCGCTCTTCTCTAAAGGCCTCGTCAACTTGTTTACCTGCTAAACCACATTTAAAATCAAGTGTTAGGCTTACGCCTAGTGAGAACAAACAGTTAAATGGATAAGGCAGTTAAAACATTTAAAAGATAAGATACAGTGCGTTTATCCCATTCAACTTCACTTGAAATAACTTACTCTTGATGAGCAAGGATCTTTTAAAAACAACCGGGGGAGACCCGGTGTTCCATCCTTAGTGACGGATACCAGAAGCAGGTCACTACACGATGTTTGAGCTAACTGTAAGAGCCAATGGCAACCGGTCAATGACCGATTATGCACCTTAGTACACGACCCCCGATGACTTCTTACGAAAGCCCGCGCAATGGTCATTGGCAACCGGTCTATAACCGATTATGCACCTTAGTACACGGCCCCTTGATGACCCCAAATTGCACATGCATAGAGTCAATGACATCCGGTAATGATCCGGCATTATACCCAACGGTAAGAGGCCCCCGATGACTTTTATGCTACCAAAAAGGGACAACAATCCCGTTTTAAACCGACTATATGCCTATGGATCCAATACATACTAGCCCTACGACCAAATAAATCAACGAGACGTATTACTAGTTTTCCAACCTTGAAAACCTTTTCAATAAACCATTTCCTTTCAAATCCAAGTTTTACCAAAAACTAGGTCAAATCATTTTGAGTTTCAAAACCAAAGATTATTTCATTTTATAACCTTTCCAAGTATTTTAAACCATTTATGATGCTCATTTCATCATCTACAACAACATACTCAAAACCCTCATTTTGACCTAAAACTTCCAAACTTACTCAAATACACAACTACTTGAAACCAAGTTTAAGAATCAGCAAAATACTATATTTACAACAAGTATTTGAGTTCATAAGTTTAGATTTGAACTCACATAGCTAGGGTTAGGAAAACCCTAGAAAATCTCCTAAAATGGATGAAAATGGTGGAACTTGGTGGAGAAGATGAAGTAGAAGAAGAACTCGAACACTTGAGCTCCAAACCGAAATCCTCAAGCTAGATGCTCAAAAAATGCTCCCAAGTTGGTTAGAATGGTGGTTAAAAGCATTAAAATCGCCATTAGTGTGGAGGAGAAGGTTTTTGGTGAAAAATGAGTGTGAAAGTCAAGAAAAACGGATGTTATAAAAACTGATCAGTGCTGGACGCCAGATATGGACGCCAGTTACGTTCGTAACTGGCATTGGTAACTCACGCGGCTCCCTGTTGACCAAACAGACTATGACGCTAGCTGTGAAGCTAGTTACATTTCGTAACTGGCATTGGTAACTCACGCGACTCCGTTTTGACCAAACATACTCTGACGCTAGTTGTTAAACTAGTTACATTTCGTAACTGGCATTGGTAACTGGCCCTAGCCAAACAGAGTGTAAAGCCACTTAGTGGCGTGGGTTAGCTCAGCCGCAACTAGCACGAGCCATTTAAGTTACCCCGAAACTCCCAAACTTGATTTCCGACGCATAGCTTTGATCTTTTTCATCAACCAACCTATAACCCTTTTAAAACACACATTTTCTAGAATTTTATATTTTATCTAAAAAAAATTCCGGGTGTTACATATTTGTTTTATGATGTAAAAGTTTCACATGTATTTTTTGCACAAGCTGAAACAAACATATGCGTGATAATATGTAAAATCATAGCATTTGATGGAAAAAAAATCATGAAAAAAATTATTTTTTATATTGATTTGTACGAGTTTGTATAGTTTATAACATTTGACTGATTTGTATTTGAAGATGCCTCTGAATATATATATATATATATATAATGATATCAAAATAAATAAAATAAGATACTGTTTTATCATTTGATTTGTTTAAATCATAAAATACAATTTTATTTTACTGCTTTAATATTTTTACCTATTTCGGTATGAAAATCTTGTTTGATTTATATATGAATTTGTTCAATGTTACAAAGATGATAGTATGTGTGAATCTTTCATTTGGTTAAAATCTAAATAGTTGGTTTGAGTTTTTGAATGAAAAATACTATCAAAACCGGAAACCCTAATTTTAAAATAATAAATTTTGAGTTCATTTATTAGTGGTTTTAATGATTTTTGGTGTTAAAATATCGATAATAAGTTTGTTTATTGCAATGATATAAAAAAACAATAAAATTAAATCGTCTTTAACATAATTATTTTTTTAATCTAAACAAATCAATCATAAATTCATATCTTATTTTATTCGCTCTAAATAAAATGAGATATGATTTTATGATTTGATTTCTTTAAAAGTAAAGTTCACTTTTGGTCCGTAATGTTTGTTCATTTCAACGGTTCTTATCTCTCAAGTTTATTTCAACAGATGGACATCTCACATTTCATATCTTGGAACGGTTTTCATCCCTTATCCTAACGATCGTTAACTTTTTCCGTTAAGTTCACTTTAATGAGAGGTATTTTAGTCATTTTACCTGTTTTCTGGATTTTCTTGTTTTTACAAATATTATCAAACGTCAGAGACCTATTAGTAATTATCTCTCTCTTTATATAAGTATATACAGGGGCGAATTCAAATAAGGACTCAAATTTGGTTGTGAACGTGGAGACAAATGAGAATGTGACACGTATCATATTCAGACTGAATAATGAAAGAAAAATATTCAGACTGAATGTAGTGTTATTCAGTCTGAATAATACTACGTTCAAACTGAATAATACTATTGTTGGGTCACCGATGATTTGTTGATGACTCCTCAAACTCTCACTTAGTCAAATATCTTGTATTTTAGGTTGTTGAAGATGTCTGGTCATGCTCAACAAGTTCAGCGAATCGAAGACTAGCTGATACCAAAGAAAACATATCAACGTTTATGGAAAATAAAGATATGAACGTCGATCATCTACCAGACTGATGTGCCGATCCCACAAGCTAATCATCCACCGATGGGGAACCATCTGAGCATCTACCGATAAGCAGTCATCGGAGACCGCGAAGTGTTTCCTCCATGCCATACCTTCGGCGAGATGATCTCTTGGTTCATTTCGAGGGGTATTCATGAAGATATTCCTTATTCTACAATATCTACAAGAACGTGTGCATCAAGCTTTAAATTCAAACATTCCCCTTAAATCTCCAAAAAGGTTTGTTGTCCTTAACTAAAGCTTGATGTGACAACTGAAAACTTGAAGAAATGATAAACAATGTTCTGTCATTTCATCAGTACGATAAGGAATGACATCCATCTTTTGTCCAAAGAATATACGGCTATCAAATGATATTGTGACGAGTGTCCCCATGCATTTAATGCATGGACACTATAATAGGAGAAGAAGAGCACTCATGCAAACCACGCTTTCAACAAGAAATCTTCTAAGTGATTAGCATTGATTCGGCTCTCTGAAAACATTTTTATAACTTGCTTTGTGTTTTAAGTTGTACTCTTGTTTTACTGAGTATTTAGATTGTTAGAGTAGATTTATCTGTTCTTTTCCGCAACAATCAGTTTTCTAAGTGTAATTCTTGATATTATTATCAATAAGAATTTAAAAAGTGAAAAAATACTATGTAATTGTATTCAATCCCCCCCTTCCCGCCTTCTACAATTCTTTAGATGCTTGCCATTACCCTAAACGGGACTAACAAGTGGTATCAGAGCAGATTAGTTTACAATCAATGCCTGAGGAGCACAAAATACACAAGGATACGGTAGCTAAAAATTTCAATAAAGTTAACAATCAATGCCTGGGATCATATCCTAAGGTCCACGCAATTGGTACACTGGTTTCTTTGACATAATATCCCGATGGTCGTCTTTATTACTCGATGCAAGAAAATAGTGAGATCAAACTATAATCAAATTACAATGAAAAAGTCGTGTACGCGAATTGATGTATTATGTGCCTCTCAGAAACGAATGTCGTGTAAATTTTGGCTCAATTTACCTCTCATGGTAGTCTCCACTAATGTCCCTTAATCATGCAACTGACTCGTCATTCCTCACGACTATGTCACTATCTAAAGATTCTCATGACAATGCAAAATTTTCAAAAAATCCATGATTTTCACATATTCGAGTATCTAAGGCATGCTAGTGATCACTAAAAGACATATACACAATGTTTCAAAAATTGGTGTGCCCGTGCGAGCAACCCCAAACCTTACCCACACATTGTCCCCAATGTGCGAGTTTGATTCGAAATATCATAGCTAGAGTTAAGAGCGATACGAGTTATTTACAGTCATCCAACATTGTATGAATTGATTTTTAATTACAGTACCAAAATAAAAGATGCACAAACAAAGAAGAAAATCAAACCGTCTTCATTCCTCGTGTTGTGATATGTGCCCGACATGTGAGTTGATCGCCCCATTGTACCTACATTCAAACATTTATGTTAGTATTTATGAATTAAGTGTCATCAATCCCAAATAACACAATTACCGGGGTTGGAATCATTCCCATTATGTCTGTCTATCGATGAACTGACACCCCAAACCTAGGCCGTGGCCTAGGTTCTAATTGTGTTTTTGGATGACTTAGCAACCCCAAACCTAGATGAAAGCTAGGATTGGACTGCTTCCACGATATTCCAAAAAAAGTGTAAAAGACAACTCACAACGTGGTAAGTGTTATCAACAACTCCACGGACTCTGACATAAAGGGTTTTCGTAAAAACAAACTAAACAAAAATAAAAATAAACTAAGAACGAAAATTATAAACAAACCAACGGTGGGTTGCCTCCCACCCAGCGTCTTATTTAGAGTCGTGGCACGACCTTGTGGTGTCAGTTTGGCTCGGTATTTTCCTTGGGATCAAACCGCCCACAAATACGGTCTATCCCCATTCTTTCCACATTCGATTTTCCATCGTCACCATTTTCAAACTCCACCTTACCTTTTTCCGGTTCACCTCTACTTTCTCAGCATTTGAGAACATGAAATGTTACCTTTTCGTTGCCGACTCTGAAAGTCATCACACCTTCTTCCATGTCAATCAGTGCTTTGCTTGTAGCCAAGAAAGGTCTTCCCAGAATTAATGGCTAATTTTGACTTGGATTCTGATAAACTAATTACTTGTTTGCTCAAAATAATTGAACTTAATGTTCCAATTCATAGATGTAGATCTCGGACCTATGAATGGGGATATTCCCGAAACTGACAAACAAAAAAGGAGCCCCAATTAGAATTCTTTTTATACGCAGAAAAATAGATTTACATAATCTCTCAGCCGCTTGTGAACCTTCGGGTACTGTTTTATTCAATGTTTGTTTCCGAAAAGAGGAAAAAACGGAGTCTTTGTCTAAAGAAACACATCCTTATCTTCATCAATGTCAACCACCACAAAATCAACTGGGAAGTAAAATTCGTCAACCTTTACCAAGACGTCTTCTACTATTCCGTATGGGTAGTTTATTGATCTATCTGCTAGTTGAAGTATCATGTTCGTCGGCTTCACTTTTCCTAAGCCGAGTTTCCTGAAAATAGATAACGGTAACAAGTTAATACTTGCTCCTAGATCACATAACACGTTATTAAAGTGTAAAGAACCAATTTGCACAGGTATAGAAAAACTCCCTGGATCTTGCAACTTCGGAGGAAGTTTATTTTGAATGATTGCACTGCATTCTTCAGTGAGTGCCACTATAGCCTTATCTTCGATTTTTCTCTTCTTGGACAAGATCTCTTTCATGAACTTAAGGTATGTCGGCATTTTTGCAAGTGCTTCTGCGAATGGAATGTTGATGTGAAATTTCTTGAAGATATCAAGAAATTTCTTGAATTGTTCCTCATCCTTGTGAGCCTTCAAACGATTTGGATATGGAACTTTCGGTATTGATTGTTTGACCGGTGGCTTCACAGGTGTGTCTACCGGTGTGTTCTCCTTCTTCTTGTTTTCTTCACTTAGGTCAACATCTTCAACTTCTACCATTTCCATCTCTACACGCTCTTTATCAGATTTCTTAATAACTGTCTCACGAGTCGGGTCCTTGATCAATTCCAGGCTGCTCGTCAAATGGATGGCATTGCAATGTTCTCTCGGTTTGTTTTCTGGTTGACTCGAAAATTGGCCCGGAATTCTGGATTGAAGTGCATCAGCAATCTGGCCTATTTGCCTCTCTAGCATTTGGATGGAAGCGGTGTTTTGGTCGGTTGCTGCTTTCACAGTACCGACAGTTAATGCTAGTGTGTTGACCGAAGAAGTTAGCCCCTCGACTGCTGTATCCACTTTTGACACGAATTTCATCATCATGCTTTCCAAATCTGGCTTCTTCTCGAATGGCGGTCCATCTTCAGATTTTCTTTGTGAATGACCTGGATGACGATAAACATTGTTAGATTGGGAAGAAGAAGAAAAGTTAGAGTTGTTACCGTAGTGTTGATCCCCCGTGCCGTCTTTCTGATTATGTTGTGGTTGACCCCAAGACAAGTTTGAATGCTTATTCCATCCTTAATTATACGTGTTGGAAAATGGATTGTTCCGAGGTCGGTTGTTCCGGTTTTGCATGTAGTGAACTTGCTCCGGTGGTGCTTCATAAGAAAAAGGCTTCAACTGGTCCGTTATGGTAGCTAATTGGGTCTTATGGCCCTCAACTCTTCAGATTCTTGGATGTTGGCCACCCGCCTTGTCGCAGATCTCGGAATGGAATAATTATGAGACGCGAGATTTTCGATAAGTTCGGTGGCTTCTTCATACATTTTGTTCATTAAGGCTCCTGCAGCTGCGGTTGTAAGATCATTCTTATATTGCTGGTGTAACCCTTGGTAAAACATTTGAATGACCATCCATCCGTGAAGTCCATGGTGGGGACACCTTCTGAGCAATCCTTTATATCTTTCCCAGGCTTCATAAAAAGACTCCAGGTCCAACTGTGTGAAGTGAGTGATTTCTGCTATTAGCTCGGCAGTTCGGCCTGGAGGGAAGAATTTGTCTAAGAAAGCCTGCTTCAGGGCAGCCCATGTGCGTATAGGCCTTGTATTTAAATTTTGTACCCATGCTCGTGCTGCTCCCTTCAGAGAGAAGTGGAATAGTCGGAGCTTGGTAGCATCCTCAGAAACCCCGTCTTGCTTGAAGGTGTCACAAATTATATCGAATTCGCGCAGGTGAGCATGAGGATCCTCATTTGGAGTCCCTCCAAATTGGTTATTTTGTGCCAATTGAATGATATTATGCTTCAGCTCGTAATTATTTGCATCGATCTTGGGTGGTCGGACACCCTTATTATAACGTCTTACTGTTGGGCTCGTGAAGGCTTTCATGGGAAGACGGGCATTAGGATCTGGTTCATCTTCCTCACCAGAATACTTGTCTTCATCCTCTAAACGCCTCTGTAGTTCCTCTTCTTGTAACCTCAACCTTTCTGCCTCGGCTCTCAACCTTTCTGCCTCAGCTCTCAAACGTTCTTCTTCTTGTCTCATTTGTTCCGGATTCATTGTTCTTGATTTTTCGGCTTTAGCTTCCTTTCGTAATCGGCGTGCGGTTTTTTCAATTTCTGGATCGAATAATAATGACTTCGGATCGCTGGTCTTTCTTAGCATAAGCTATGAAGTACCTGCGAACAAGTTAGTATTTAGCGCACTAGAAATTGATAATGTAATACTAAAGTAAAAATAAAACAGAAAATTAAAAGGTCCAATGTAATACTACTGATAGCTGGTAGTGCTATTAGCGATAGCTAGCTCCCCGGAAGCGGCACCAAAAACTTGATAGGCGGGTTTAAACCCCCTTAAATCTAACCGCAATGTACATGTCGAATCAAGTAATAGTGTACTGGAAGTACGGGATCGAACCAAGGGAACTAGGGACTAAGTAACACAATGACTATAGTAAATACTAACTGGACAGTTGAAAACTTGAGTTGGTTGAATGATTAATCTACTAATTAAACTAAATAAATCTTAAACAATTTAGAGAACGGAAAAGTTGGAAACTTTATAGGAGAAAAACAGTTGGGAGTTGGGGTTCTAATGGTTTCCACATAGAACACTCCAGTTGTAATTATTATCAGGTAATTTCCAATATTATGAATACACAATCACAAAAACCACTGTTACTCTCTCTCGAGTTATAACAGATTTATTCCCGAAGAAATACGTATTTTATCTCTCGACCTCAATACATAAACACAGAAATTTATGAAGAGCAAGATTGTATAAAAGTACTAAGGTTTAATTGGTATATCTCTATCCAGGTTCTCACCTTAGGCACACGAATCACACATCTAATTACAAATTATTTCTCTCGAACTAATTTGTAATAAAGAAATCAGTTTGCAAGTTGATCACGCTTACAAAAGCTTTAAACACAAACTCATATGCTTCATTAATAAAAAGAAACCCTAATAAAATTCACAACTTTGCGTGTTCATATGCTTCAAACCAAAATTGATCCAACCCCCAACATCTAAAGATTAGTTCATGTTGGAGGTGGTAGAAAACAAAACTAAGAAGAAAGAAATCTCAAACTTAGACATGAAAATCAACAAAATCTAAATAAGAACGAAAACCCCTTTTTGGTGATGAATCTCCACGATTTGATGATGAAATTGGCTTTAGATCTTTAATCCTTTTGTGTTTCTCCGCTTTAATCGCTCCGAAATTGTGTTTTTCGTTGCCCAAAATCGCCCCACCAGAAACCCTAGTCGTGCGTTTTCAGAAAAAGATGAAGATGCCCTGAAAATCTGATTTTTTAGCTTTTTATATGTAGGACAACTAACTGTGCGGGTTGTGGGGCGGGTATACCCGCTTTTGCACCCGCTTTCTTCATCAGAACAGTCAACTGTGCGGGTTGTGGGGCGGGTTCAGCTGTTTTCGCGCCCGCTTTCTCCATTTTGGCCATAACTCACTCATTTTAGCTCTGTTTACGCTCCGGAAAGGTTTGTTTACTTTGTATTCATGTCCTCTATCAATTGAAGCATAAATTCTTGGATTTTTCTAGAAAAGCATCGAATTCCTTTATTTGTCCAAATGGGTCAACTTCTGTACAACTCACACGAAATCGTAAGAAATTACGCTTCGTTTGTTTGGAAACTTGCTAAACAACATGGAATTTGGTATAATAATAACACCAAAATTGGTGTTATCAATACCTCTTCTCCAACTTCTCTAAAATCACTTTGTTCTAGTCAGCCAAATCCTTGACCATCTACTTTAAAGCCTCAATCTGGTCCTCTATCCCTGCTGCAGCAATAGCTTCCATAGTAGCCTGTGGATGGTTTTGCCCTCCACAGTAGCTTTTGCAGTGATGACTTGGTCAGAAGGCAACTTCTTGACCTTGGCCTTGACCATCAGAGAATGGATCAAACCAGGCGTAAACATAGGACCTACATTTTTGTCAGCACACTGCCTAATACTCTGATTTATAGCAAGGCCAACATTGAATGGCTTTCTAGTCCGAAAGCAATAAAGCATTGCCATCCTCTCAACACACAATGTAGTGTCTTGAGAGGTGGGGGACACAATATGCCTAAGTAGATGAAACAAAATGTTGGCCTCAACATTCAGACTTTGAGCAAAATAGGTTCTTTTCTTGGGATTTTCAGCATGGTTCCAATGGATACCAGGCTTACCAACAATGGATAGGATGTTGTTGTAATCATCCTCAGTGGGCTTAACCATAATTCTTGTCAAATCAGAGTTCTTAGGGGGCTTAAGACCATAAATTTTGTTAATGGCCTCAGTAGAAAAAATTCTACCTTAGTACCTCTCACCTTTGGTATGTTTCCACCAGTAGCAGCAGCCTTAGCATAAAATTCCTTAATCCAGTCTAGATTAACTGGTTTTGGCACAACACACAACTTGTTCCACTTGAGTTCCTTCACAATTGTAGCAATTGAAGGATAGTTAGCAAGGGTTCTAGTAGAAAAACCTTTAGTGGGATGAGTGGCCTTGGGAGCAAAAATGGCATATTTTCTTTGTGCTTCTCTACAACTCATCATGCCAATGGGATCATCAGAATCGAATGTTTGTGTGGTGTGGATGGTTTCTTCATTGGAAGCATCCCCAATGTCTTTGGAAAGGGATTGGTTATCATGCTCATCTTCTTAAGCATTGGAAGACTGTCCAATCTCGAACACCTTCCTCTTCCCCTGTGCTTTGTTGGCCTTTGCTGCAGCAGTATCTTTTTGCAACAACAGACATGGCCAAAATGTTCTCACCCTCTGTCATAACAGCTTCTTTCTGAATTTGAAGTTCAGGGGGTACATGCACATTTTTAGACATGTCTAGGGAATCCAAAAGGGCTTGGCTGATGGCTGGTTTTGGGTGGGGATTTTTTTTAAAGGGGTTTTAGGAAAAGAGGGAATAATGAGGAAAGGTGGAGTTTCAGGTACCTCATTGAGTTCGTCAATGTCATCAAGTCCGATGAATGCCGACATCGAATCAGTGGGGATCCGAGAAGGGGAATCATCACGAGTCGTCGTCTTCGGTTGAGGATTTGCATTAGAAACAACCATTAAAGACTCACATTCCTTCATTTTGCGTTGGTTTCTCGTACATCGTCGGGGTTTCTTCATCAAAGGTTCGTCGGAACTTGGAGATTGTTCGTTGACAAGAGTGGTGTGGACAACCCTCTTTCGTGCACTTTGCTTCACTCGAGCCAGGGATATTTATGGAAGGAAACAACTTGCAGAGAAAGTTTAAGGTCAAAGGGTTTAAGGTTTTGTCGCAAGCGATGGGATGGAGGAGAACGATGAGTCGTCGATGGCATGAGGGAGTTTGGATGTTTGATAGCACTTAGGTACGGTTGAGAAGGTTTTTGTATTAAAAACCGTAATTAAATGGTTTAAATTTTGAAATAAACCAATTTTTAATTAAAATTAATTAACTAAAGAAAGGTTACCTCCTAATACCTCATGATGACCTAGCCTGCCATGGGGAGACTCAACAGTCACTAATCACCTTTTAGGTGATAGCTGTCTGATGTGCGTCCGACACATCAGCCATAACCGAGAAACAATTGATGCGACAAAACCATTTCCCTTACAAATTCAAATTAACCATGCTGCAGCATATCAAAAACCATGCTACAAACATACTCTGAGTGATCTTCTTGGAATCTGAAAAGACATAAATAAAAAAGAATTAAAAATACCTGCTCCAAAATATTTAAATAAACATAAGTAAATATTTGCAAGAAAACTGGACTGAAACAAGTCCAATAACATGGGCTTGGGATTTTATAGAGGTTGAAGCATTGTAAAATGCCTTGATACATTGCCCATTAACCTTGAAAAGAACCCTAAAAGAAGAAGAAATGGTCAAAAGTACTAAAGAGTTCTTTTCAGCTTTCTAAGAAAGTTATCGGTATCATCATCAAATTGGGGGAGATTGTTGGGTCACCGATGACTTGTTGATGACTCCTCAAACTCTCCCTTAGTCAAATATCTTGTATTTTAGGTTGTTGAAGAAGTCTAGCCATGCTCAACAAGTTAAGCGAATTAAATACTAGATGATGCCAAAGGAAACATATCAACATTTTTGGAAAATGAAGATATGGACGTCGATCATCTACCAGACTGATGTGCTGATCCCACAAGCTAATCATCCACAGATGGGGAACCATCTGAGCATCTACTGATGAGCAGTCATCGGAGCCGTCGAAGTGTTTCCTCCATGCCATACCTTCGGCGAGATGATCTCTTGGTTCATTGCGAGGGGTATTTATGAAGATATTCCTTATTCTATAATATCTACAAGAACGTGTGCATCAAGCTTTAAATTCAAACATTCTACTTAAATCTCCAGAAATGTTTGTTTGTCCTTAACTACAGCTTGATGTGGCAACTGAAGACTTGAAGAAATGATAAACAATATTCTGTCATTTCATCAGTACGATAAGGAATGGCACCCATCTTTTGTCCACAGAATATACGGCTATTAAATGATACTGTGACAAGTGTCCCCATGCATTTAATGCATGGGCACTATAAAGGAGAAGAATAACACTCATGCAAACTACGCTTTCAACAAGAAATCTTCTAAGTGATTAGCTTTGATTCGGCTCTCTGAAAACATTTTTATAACTTGCTTTGTGTTTTAAGTTGTACTCTTGTTTTACTAAGTGTTTAGATTGTTAGAATACATTTATTTGTTCTTTTCCGTAACAATCAGTTTTCTAAGTGTAATTCTTGATATTATTATCAATAAGAATTTAAAACGTGAAAAAAATATTGTGATTGTATTCAACCCCTCCCTCCCTCCCTCCCTCCCCCCTTCTACAATTCGTTACTTGTTTGCCATTACTCTAAATGGGACTAACAACTACATTGATCTGAATAATACTACATTCAATCTTAATATTTTTCTTCATTATTCACTCTGAATATGACACGTGTCGCGCTCTCATTTGTCCCACGTTCACAACCAAATTTCGTTAAGAACAGCTTCAATCTTAGAACCTGTTGCCATCGATGTAGAAATGGAAGTACAATTTTCCTTGTTGAATTTCTTCAGTATGTCAAACTTGGATTGATTTATAAAAATTCCCGTGGAAAGTTGTTTCACTTGTAATCTGAGGAAAAAGTTCATTTCCCCCATCATACTCATGTTAAAATGTTTTGTCATCCATCCAGAAAAATTCTTACAGAACTTTGGATTTGTCGAACCAAAAATAATATCGTCTACATATATCTGTATAAGAATTATATGCTCACCTTCTTTTTTAATAAACAAAGTGGAATCGATTGTACCTCTTGAGAATTTAGACTCGATTAAGAAATCGGTGAGTATATCATACCACACTCGAGGGGTTTGCTTAAGACCGTAGAGATCCTTGTCAAGAATATATACATGATTTGGATATTCAGCATTTACAAATCCCTCCGGTTGAGAGACTTATCACACCTTCTCGCCGCTCTTCTATTCCAGCCAGGCTTATCTTTCTCCACCTTGATGTGTTCCTCCTCGACATGTCACTCCTCTTCATCAATCCTCTATTATCTCTTTTCTTATCATCATTATTCTCCGACAATACCTTCGTTGGATCCATCACGGATTCACGAGTAAACAACGACTTATCCACTCCCCTCCGGTGACACACTCTTCTCTGATGAAGAATTATGTAACACCCGGAAATTTCGGTAAGTAAATTCCAGACTTAGATGCTTTAATTGGTATTTTAAGATTTTAGATTCAATCTTAGAACTTTAGAAATGCTTTGGACATCATCTTTTAGGAGTTTGAAGGGCTCAAAGTGGTGTTTCAGAAAGAAAAAAACTCGCGGTACGGGTGAGGCTATTGTGCCCGACGATAGTGCCATGGTAGGATCGCACGGAAGGAAAATCGGCAAAATTTTGGAACTCTTGATACATCTGGCACGCTTGTGTGTAGATCCCAGATTATGCAAGCACAATGATATAAACGAGTAAAGCGATAAGAACAAAGTGATTAGAGAATTTCCGTAGTCATATATCTCACTTCGTATGATTACAATATGATTTGACAGTATTTAGCTCTCTAGTAATCGACTACTTCCACACGATAACCCTAGACTCCTATTTATATTGAAAGGTCTAATCTAATTAAGGAAGGAAAGAGTTTAAGGAATTATAAACTTATTTTTACAATTAAAGCATATCCTTTCCTTATTTTGTCACAATAAAATAATAGACCTAACAATCTCCCCCTTTGTGGCAAAATATGTCTTCACTTCTTCAGCTCGAACATGCCTTCAAATCTTCTCAAAGTCTGACGAAATAGTATCCTTTCGTCAATTAATCTGATAGCTTCCAAGAGAGAATTTCTTCTGGTTGAGCTCATTCTTGTCGTACTCTTCTTGTCGGTAGCAATCTCCGAAGCTAATCTGTTTCGAATACCCCATAATGTTCTATCTGAATAGGCAGCAACTTCATCAAATCTCAGAAATCTCTTCTCGCCCTTCGTATGCATCCATACAACTCCGTGTGTTGGATATGAAAGAACAGTTGTAACATCATATTTATCCAACTCAGGAATTGTTTGATTAGGCTTGGCAATATGAATCTTCTTTTGTTCACTTTCAATCCAACGTTGCAAATCATGAAGATAGCTGTATCTGAGTTCCTTTTGTATGTGACGCACCACCCATCTTAATGCTCTTTGTTCATACTCGTTTCTTTGCTTCTTGTCTCTAAGGTCGTGATACAACGTTTCAAAGTCTAAGATATCAAGGTTAGAAAAATCAGCTTCAGAAAAATTGTATATTTTACCATCTTTTCTTTGAACTTTGAAGGTTGGATACTCGACTTGAAAGACTCTATCAGAACCAATCTGCATAATCCCAATAATCTGGTGTCGTGAGATTACATCGGATGGCTTTAGAGCTCTCATTTTCAGGATGTGCACATATTCCTTAACTTGAGTTGGATCCATCTCTATTACTAAGTGGATGTGCGCCAAGTCTTCAGGTTTCTTATTCTTTCTAAATATCCGTTCCATAGTTTCTTCAAGATACGGCACCCGGATTTGTTGATATATACCCATTTAGACTTGTGCTCAGTTAGCATCCTTTACAACCGAATTTGACGAGGTAACAGTCTTGGTTCATTTTGATCTCCGGAAGTGTAATTCTTTATTGTGTGCTTCAAGTTCACATAATCTTGCTCTTGGAGAATCGGTTCATATGGGTCTTTAAACCAGTGCTTCACGGAGTTTCTCAGATTTTGAACATCAACTGTCGCTTCATTGGTTTTCAGTTCAACATTAGCTTTCTCTTCATTTGATTCCGGTTCGGCAGCTTCAGATGTGCTCTCAAAGTTAATATCTACCGTAGGCTTTTCAACCGTAGGCGTATTTACTTCTTGAGTCAGACTAGGACGCTGTCTTCGGCGGGTTGGTGGTGCAGATGGACCAGTAGTTGAAGTTGTAGCAGATGGTCTAGAATGTGTTATTGAGACTCGGCGTGTCTCCCCTCAGGGAGATTTGGAGCAGAGCTCGGATCGTCCTGATCAGGTCGAGGTCGAGGGTAAGAAACGGAAACAGCTGGTCGACAAGATTCTTGAATTTCGGTGTGTAGAGCAGTGATGGCACCCAGAATTTCATCATCATGTTGTTGTTGAGACGTGTGCAGATCACTTAACTGTTGTTCCATGTCAGCTTTGAATAGTTCAAATTCATATTTGGTGACGGTGGGGATTTCCAGATTTGGCCTCAGTAGACCCATTAAAGAATCTTCAGGTTGACCCCGAGCAGTGGCTTCGGCAAGCAGGTTAGCATATAACATTGACATGAGCTCATCATTGTTGTACTCATATCGATGTGGTGAGGGAAGCGGATTTCGGGGGTCCGGGGTTGGATCCGGATGTTGTGGTTGCGGTGGTGGAGTGCGACTGCTGCTAGGTCTTGAGGAACTAGCCTGATTCGGATCGAGCTGACCGGAGGGAGCAGCGGCATGTATCTCTCAAACAAATGCTTCTCTCTCAGTAGTCATAAGAGCAGCATGTTCGTTCAAAGTAGCTCTGGATCGTTGTAGTTGAGCGTCGATAAGTGCTTGAGCCGCAGGGGGAATAGTGAAAGCAGGAGTCGAGGTACCTGTTAGGGAAACACCGGGATCACTTAGATTACCCGTTGACATGACTGTTGAATAAACTGTATGACCTACGTTCAGTGTTGGCATGGAAGTAGCACTGCTAGGATTTGCTCCCAATCCTGGTGAAATGTCCGAAATGGACATCACTATGGGAGTTCCAACTGGGCCACGAAGGCTCTCAGTGTGTGTAGACACGTGTTCCCTATTTGGCTCTAGACTCGAAGTGCATACAATCGAAGTCGAAGCAGGTGAGCTACTGCCTCTTGTTTCAATAGTTGTGCCTCCTGAATGGAGGGAGCTAGATAAGGAGCTAGACTCACAAGTATATGTGAAACTGTTGGCTGTTGGGAGCCTTCAGAGTGGCTAGGAGGGGAGTGCATGTGCGCTGCTAGGTCCACAGTGTCTTGTCCACTAGACATACCCAACGAATGAGTAGGGCTAGTAGACGCGGTTACCTAGATGAGGGAGTCTGGTCTCGCGCTCACTATAGTTTTTCTCGTCCCATCGCTCACGCTCACGCTTTTTTTTCAACTAAATCTCCCTCCTCTCTCCTTATATCTCCAGTATAAGGCTCGGTGAAGACGTCAGACATCGATCCAGAGACCTGGTCTGCTTCAAAGTCGAAGGGTTCATTCGGCTCATCATGTTCATGATCTGCTTCAAAGTCGAAGGGTTCATTCGGCTCATCATGTTCATCATTTGTTGCAGCAGGTTATTCTTCAGTGTCCGATGTAGAATCGAATAGAGGTGGTTGTGGACCAATTCGGCTAAGAGCTCATTCTTCGATGGCTGTGGTTCTTGGACGGCGGGAAAGGGGTTGAGTATCGGATTCATCCTCATGAAACGATGAAGGTCGTGGGCGAACACGGTTACAGCTAACGAGCATCTTAAGTCATGGAGTAGGATGGGAAGTAGAAACACCTCTTGGGATAGTGGGTGGTGGTTGTGGGATAGTTGGGGTAGTGGTAGTTGGAATTGGCTGATCAGGTGCACCGCCCTCGTCATGTCCCTTTACATTTCGCTCATCACCCTGTTCAGGATCCCCATGATCCTGAACCTGCTCATCTACCCCAGGACCCTCTCCTTGCACAATATGTTCCTCGTGGATTGGCTTTTGGGAAGGCACAACCGGAGGTGGTTGAGCCATTAAGCCGTGTCTCTCCCTATAAGCTATCACACTCGGTGCATTCTGATCAGCATAAAAAGCAGGGCTTCAGGGATAGGCATAATGAAGTCAAACTGCCGGCCATTAAGCTTGAGGAACTTTAGCGAGTTGGTTGGTCCTAACGGTGATCCTGTTCGTCGAGGTATATCAGGTTTGGATGACAGCATGGCATGAATAAATAACTGAAGGAATCGTTGAAAGGGTACAAAGGCACGGTAGCGATAATTGGACTTGTCTTCAACGAGCTCCACGAAGTCCATCCAGATGAGCATTGCATAATCATAGTGACGGTTGAAAGCTATACCGTGAAATATGCGTAAGGCCGCAATACTGGCCTTGTCCATGCCGGTGTGTTTGCTAGTTAGACATCGATTGACGATGGTGAACAGTGAAAACCAAATGTGAGGCAGGTACATTCTTTTGAACTGGCCGGGGCTTGTGAGGGGTTCGGGTGAGTTGTATCCAAGGGCTCGAATATCTGCACAGAGTTCTTCTTCGATAGCGAAGGCATCATAAGGGTGTTCGTCGGTGGCGACAGGCAGGCGGAGGATTCGACGAATCCGAGAAGGTGTTAGGCGGGTGACAAAGTCGTCGATTTTGGCAGTGAAGTGGTGGTCACCGTCATCCGGATGGTATGTTAATGTATACCAGAATTGCTGGAGATAGAACAGGGGAACTCGATGATCCAAGGCAAAACCAAAGCGAAGAGGGTGGCGTTGGAGGATATCGAGGATGACTTGGTGTTCGATTGTGATGCCAAAATCGAGACGGTGGTTGTTTGGTTTGATTTTTCGAAGTTTTGCTTTAGGCATCAAGATTTCGTCTCGGTTGACCGCGTTAGTGGGTTCGGTTGATCGTTCAGAAGGCATGGGGTGTTCATCGTTGGAAAGATTCGGATCATTGATGGTGGCCATTAGAACTGAAAGAAAACAGTTAGCAAACCATAGGAAAAGTCAGTTCTATGGATGAAGTCAGGTTAAAAAAATATCCAAGTCTGAATATCGAGTCCTAAGGAGTTGATAAACCTGAATATCGAGCCCAATGATGTCGATAAACAGTTTTATCGAGTGTTATAGGATCGATGAAAAGAGAATGTCGAGTCAAGTTGGGTCGACATAAAGACTTGGTGAAATTTTGTAAGATCAAACCTGTGAGAATCGATAATAAAGATGTCGGGCCATGGGGAATCGAGAATCACAGTTTATCAAGTCTCAAATACTCGAGAAAGTTGTACTTAGAGAAGAAGAAGTAGTTTTATCGATCCTTAGATTGTCGACAAAAAATTATGTCGAGACCTAAAGGGTCGAGAAAAATACTTGGGAAATTGAAGAACAACTTATCGATCCTAAAAGACTCGATAAAAATTTATGTCGTGTCCTTAAAGGCCGATAAAAAAACACTTAGGATTTTTGAAGATAAGGTTATTGATCCTATAAGACTCGATAAAAATTTATGTCGGGTCTTTAAGGGTCGATAAAAAAACTTAGAATTTTTTTGAAGATGTTCTTATCTACCTTGAGGACTCGACAAAAATCTAAGTCTTGCCTATAAGGAATCGATAAAAACTCAAATAAAATAGTGGAAAACCTAAGTGACAGATCCAAAAATCGGCCTAAAACCTAAAGAAAATCCTATGTCTAGGTGCAATTAGTGATAGTGAACATATCTAAAACATTAGCTAAGTCAAATAAGCACAAAAGGAACCCCAAAATTGACACAAATCAACACAAAATCAGAAACCCATGGTTTTTGGGAAACCGAACAGTTCAGATGACAAAAACACCAACATGCAATGATTAAAAGTGACAAAGCCATGAATTAAAGTTGCAGATATAGAGATTGCGAACCTGGTGATGCTTTCAGATTTGTGAAACTCGAAGATTTGTGAAAACACTTTCTGGAACTCAAGAACTCGAAGGGTTTTAGAGAGAAAGAGGGAAAATCAAACTTGTTTGAAAAGTAAGTGTATGAGAGTGGGACCCGATATTTAAATAGTGGGTCATCGGGTGATGACACGTGGCAAGCTCTCATTTGGCCGAGAAAGTTGATGACATCAGCAAGATGTCGAGCGTGGTTTTTGTCGGGCCAAACTTGGTCGATAAAAACAATTTTGTCGAGCTAATAGGGGCCGAGAACTTTTGACTTTGATTTAAAAACTAAGTCTGATTTGATTTAAAATTAAAATAGTGCTCCCCCGTGAAATAAGAAAACTTTGCTCCCCCTACAATTGTGAGATAGTAAAAAACGTACCTTGTCGCTCCCCCTCGAAAGCTGAACTGGTTAGACAAAAAATAGCCGAAAAGAAACAAAGAAAGAAAAAAATGAAAATACAGAACTGTAAACAAAATTCAAAAGCCAACAAACGAGAAACCAAGAGTGATGCAGATTCACAGTTAAGACGAGGGGAATGTGAATAAAAACTTGGATAGACGTTTTGTGTATTTTGAAAAGTCTGGTTTAGAAAATCATTTTAAGATTCAACATGCCCAACTTGGACACTAGGAACTGGAAGCGTTTCTCATCCAAAACCTTAGTGAATAAGTCGGCAAGTTGCAGTTCTGTATTGACAAAGTATAATTCAATCGTACCTCTTTCGACATGATCTTTAATGAAATGATACCGAACGTCGATATGTTTAGTCTTCGTGTGTTGGACAGGATTGGTTGAGATGGCAATTGCGCTTTTGGAGTCACAGTATATGGGAATCTTATCAAACCAGAATCCATAGTCCTTGAGTTGTGTGCGCATCCAAAGGACTTGAGAACAGCAACTTGCGGCAACAATGTATTCGGCTTCCGCGGTAGAAGTGGAGACGCAAGCTTGCTTTTTCGAGGACCATCTTACCAGTTTATCGCCTAAGAATTAAATGTGTCCCGACGTGCTTTTACGATCAAGCATGCATCCGACATGATTAGAATCTGAAAAGGCAGTTAGCTCGAAACCCGTATCCTTGGGATACCATAGGCCAAGATCAGTAGTACCTTTTAAATACCGAAAAATACGTTTGATAGCACTAAGGTGAGATTCTTTTGGAGATGTTTGATATCTAGCGCATAAACATGTGGCAAACATTATGTCCGGTCGACTAGCCGTTAGATACATTAGGGAACCAACCATGCCCCGGCAGTTTTTAGAATCTACCGCTTTTCCCAAGGGATCAGCGTGTAGTTTTGAACCTGGAGACATGGGTGTACCAATCTGAGTACATGACGTCATGTTATATTTACTTAACATATCCGAGATGTATTTCGATTGATTGATGAATATTCCCGTTGAAAATTGTTTTATTTGAAGGCCGAGGAAAAAATTCATCATTCCCATCATGCTCATATTAAATTTTGCAATCATGAGTTCGAAGAACTTCTTGCATTGTTGTGGGTTAGTCGAACCGAATATAATGTCGTCCACATAGATCTAAATTAGCATAATATCACCGTCTTCCATTTTAATGAAAAGCGTTGGATCGATTTTACCTTTGGAGTATCCATTTTTCACCAAATAGGCAGACAGGCTTTCGTACCATTTTAGCGGTGCTTGTTTTAAGCCGTAAAGAGCCTTGTCGAGGATGTACACATGATTTGTCTTTGAAGGATCGACAAACCCGTCAGTTTGGGAGACGTAGACTTCTTCACGCAGAACACCATTCAAGAAAGCCGTTTTGACGTCCATTTGAAACACCACAAAATTCTTGTGTGTCGCGTATGCTAAGAACATTCGAATTGCTTCAATACGGGCCACGGGCGCAAATGTCTCATCATAATCAATCCCTTCTTGTTGGCGGTATCCTTTTGCTACAAGCCGGGCTTTGTTGCGTATGAAAACCCCATCTTCATCTTGCTTGTTTTTGAAAATCCATTTTGTTCCGATGATGGTTTTGTTTTGAGGATGGGGAACGAGGCGCCAAACCTTTAAACTCTCAAATTGATTGAGTTCCTCTTGCACAGCCACCATCCAATCAGGATCATTCATTGCTTCTTGAATGGATGTGGGTTCGATCTTGCTTAGAAAAATGGAGAACATACAATCGTTGGCCGAGGCGGAGCGTGTCGTGACAGGTTTGGTTGGATCTCCAATAATCTGATCAACGGGATGAGAACGGACCCATTTGGATGTTTGAGGAAGCGGTTGAAATGCATTATGGTACGGGATATCATTTTCATAAGAACCGAGTGGAAGATCTTGAAGTGATTCCAAGGCTGGAGCCACGGCAGAGGATCTTGTGGAACTAGAGACATCCTTGGGGGATGAGGTTGATGGTGGGGGAGAGGATGTCGGTTCAGTAGGAAGCGGGTTGACACTAGGTTGAGCATCAGGTTGAGCAGTAGGAGCATCAGTTTGAGCGAGAAGAGCATCAGATTGAGCAGGAGGAGCGGATGTAGATGAGCTTGGAGTTGCAGCAGTTGAGACGATGTCCGTTGTAACTGGCGGTCCAGTAAGGTTGGTAGTCTCGGCAACCTCCAGGATAGGCGGAGTGATCTGATTCGGGATATCAGAGTGAGAACCAAAGTAATCCGAGTAAAAGTACTCGAATAAATCATCCAGATTGGAAGTAGTATCTTTGGATGTAGAAGGTTGAGCGGGTTTCGGGGCAGGTTCCGAATGGATGTGTTCGGAAGCTAAGATACCGATGAGTGCGGGTCCAGAATTGTCTTGTTCAGGAGCCATTTCGGCTTTAGTGTCAAACTGAATATTGACGCTTTCCGTGACACAACGTGCATTTTTCATGTAGACCCGATATGCTGATGCATTTGGAGAGTAGCCAAGAAAATAAGCTTCATCAGCCTTTGGCTTGAGTTTTCCACGATCTTCTTTTTCATTCAGAATAAAGCAACAACCACCAAAGGTGTGAATATGATAGATGGAAGGAACACGGTCGTAGACCAAATGATACGGTGTTTTGTTGAATCGCTTGTTGATGATAGATCGGTTTTGAGTGTAGCAAGCGGTATTGACGGCTTCGGCCCAAAGATAAAGTGGAAGTTTGGAAAAAGTGAGCATAGTTCGAGCCGCTTCAACAAGTGTACAATTTCGGCGTTCGACCACACCATTTTGTTGCGGACTGCGAGCCGCAGAAAATGTGTGTGAAATTCCCACGGATTCGAGATAACTGTCAAGTGAGCGATTTTTGAATTCGGTTCCATTATCAGTGCGGATGGTTTGAGCGGTAAGTTCTAGTTTGACTTGAATGGTTTTCAAGAACGTAATAATGGTTTGGGGAGTCTCATCCTTGGAGCGAAGAAATTTAACCCACGTAAAGCGAGAAAAATCGACAACCATAACTAAAACATACTTCTTTCCATGAATACTTTGAGTCCGCGTCGGGCCACACAAATCCATATGTATGAGTTCAAGGGGTCGAGTTGTGCTATGAACCACCTTGGGTTTGTGAGAAACCTTCTTCATCTTTCCCATCTCGCATGCGTCGCATAAGTGTGGTTTGTCAAACTTCATCGTTGGTAGGCCGGTGACTTATCCGTTAATGGAGAGGCGATTGATGTTCTTGAAGTTTAAGTGAGAAAGTCTTCGGTGCCATAACCAGGTCTTCGGATTAGAGATATTTGAGATTAGACAAACGTTGGAAGGAGCGATCACTTGGGAAAGATCGATCGTGTAGAGATTGGATTTCCGTGTGCCGGCCAATATTTCCTTTCCGTCAAAGGTTCGCACACAACATCTTTCGGGTCGAAAATTGACTTCAAGTTGTTGGTCACAGAATTTGCCAATACTTAGCAGATTGTGGCTCAGGCCTTGGACATAGGAAACATTTGAAATGGTGAGGTTGTTATGAATGATGTCACCATGTCCTTGGATGGGTGCTAAGTGATTGTTGCCAAATTTAATGAATCCGCCCTTTTTCTCCTTGTAATTGGCAAGCAGCCCCTTTTGTCCGGTCATGTGTTTAGAGCAACCAGAATCTAAGTACCACAAATGACCGATCTGCACAAAATCAGGCAGATTTAGGTACCCATTTGTAAATGGGTCCTTCGGAGTTAGTTGACTTTGTACCTTTGGGTACCCACTTGAAGTGGGACTTAGGGTCGTTAGTCATGGTCTTTTTAGGAACCCATTTATAAACAGGCGGAGTTGGAAAATAATTATGATGAAAATTATAGGAATTTTGCATGTTCGGAAAATAATCACAACCAAAATCATACAAATTTAAGCGCACAAAGTCATTCACACCGCAATTTGAGCAACAAATTTGATTACGTGAAAATTTAATTAAATTTCGAATGAATGAATAGTATTTGGAAATAAAAATTGACAATTTGTTCTTTTGACATTTGTAGAATTTGTAAACGAAGATTTGTCTTTATTGCAGGATGACGACTTTGAAATGCGTTTGCCTTTTTCAACCGAAACTTGTTTGGTCTTTAAAGAATGAACAGCTGAAACCTCAGCAGGACCATTGTTAGTACTTTTTGGAAATAATTTGTTTTGATTCGTTTGGATAGAATGAGTGTTAAGTGTTTGACTTGTGGAACACTCATTCGGATCCTCCGGAATCAAAACTGATTCAATTGGCTTTTTGCCTTTGTCCAAAAACTTCGTATGATTTGGAAGTGTAGGATTGAAGTCAAATTCAGCATTTAAATCATTTAGACATTCAGTGTCGTTAAGTAAAGAAGGATTAGAAGCAAGGTCATCTAATTCATCATCAACGTGGTCGGGAGAAGGGGAATATTTTTGTGTAGGAGGAATATAGTTTGGATCTAGTTTAAACATCTCTTCACAATCATCTAAATAATTGCTAACGAAAGCTTTACACGAAGAAATATTGGAAATAGAATCATTTTCGTGGTTTTTATTTAATTGTAAAGCCTCGTTTTCAAGTTTTTGAATTTTTGAAAGTAATGCCTCTTTTTCCTTGTCTGACGAAGAACGTTCAAGTTCCAACACTTTTTCAAGTTGAACGATTTTCTTTTCTAAAAATAGAGTGGGAATGTAGGGTTTACATCCAGAAATTTTATTTTGAAGTTCTTCGTTAGAATAAGATGGAAAATAGTCATTTGGAAGAGTTTCTTTTGAGGACTCCTCTTCTACTATTTGCGGATAGCAGAAAGGAATTTGATAAAAATTCTTGTTTTGTCTTTTCCAATCTTCCCTTTCTTCGACGTTGGACTCCGACTTCATAAATGGAATTTTGTAATCTGGACCAAGATTCAGATATTCGAATTTATAGATAGTCGGAGTATTATAGATGGTCTTTTCTAAATGTTTCAGATTATCAAATCCTAATCCAGCTTTTGAACTTAACTCTTTTGGAATGTTTAAATGAATTGTGTGCTCCGTTTGACCAATTTTATACAGTTTTAGTTCCAAATCTTTGAGTTTTTCCAAAAGGTCTTGTCTTTGAAAACTCACAAATTCATATTTTGATGAAAAATCTTCGGTCTCCCTTTTAGATTGGTTAAGTTGAAGTGTGAGATCCAAGATTTGTTGTTTTAAAAGAAGGTTTTCTTCTTAGAAAGCAATTTTCTCCGTTTGATGATTGTGTGCAATACTTTGAGATGTTGCAAGTTCAGTTTGGTAAATTAGCAATTGATTATGATTATTTTCTAAGCGTGCTTCTAAGTTGGAAACCAAGAGTTTCTCGGTTTTTAACTTAGATTGTAATTCTTTTAATTTAAGCATCAAATCATGCATTTGGGAAACGAAAGCGTCATAGTCAGAATGGCTTACCTCGGGTGTGTAGTCGGAAGCGTTCGAAGGGGAATCATCAGAATAGGCCATCAGACTGAAGTGTGCTTGGACATCGTTTTCCTCCTCATCATCATCATCATCATCATTGCCTTAGTTGAGCCATTGTTCATCTTCCGCCATGAGAACTTTATCGGTCTCCTTTTGTTTAGCCAACATCAACTTGTAGGTGAAGTAGTTTGAATCTTTGACGATTGGCTTTTTGCATTCACGGGCATAATGACCGAACTTGCCGTAGTTGTAGCATAAACTCTTTTCACTCTTGAATTTATCTTCCGGTTTGGCTGGCGGATGTTGCTATCTTGATTTTGCTAAAAAAATAGTCTTTCGCTCATAATTCTTGTTACCCGAAGCATACCGTTGTTGATTTGGGTTAGAGCGACGGGCAAACTTTTGTTGAAAATCTCTTGTGAGGAGCACCAACTGTTGTTGGAATTGAACAATGTCCGAATCATAATCAAAGTCTTCATCTTCCAAGTCGGAAATAACCTCTTGAGGAGAGCTATGGGAAGTGATAGAGCTAGCTTTTGCAACTAGAGCTATGGGATCAGAAGGCTTCTTGATCTTTTGGTTGGCCTCCATAGCTTCGAGTACTTCTTCTTCATCTTGAAGGAGGGTTTCATAGACTTTATGTAGATCGAGATCAGCAAGATATTTGCTGTGTTTAATTTGATTGGCAAATCGACGCCATTCAGGCAGCAAGTTGCTCACAAATTTTACGTTGTTCTCGATCTTTTTTTGCGAATCTCATTCTTACTTAGTTCATTTACTAAGTGTACGAACCGAGAGTAGGTGACAATGAGTCTTTCACCTTCTTTGGCTTTGAAGTCCTCATATTGTGAGATAAAATTTGTAATTTTGAGCTGGGTCCCGATTTTTGTGCCAAGCATGAGTTTCTCTATTTCTTCCCACATAGCTTTGGCATTTCTTTTATGCCTGTCGATACTCATATAGATATCGTTCGGGATGCTCATGAGGAGATATGATCTTGCAAGTTGATCTCCTCTCATGATCCTCTTTTCGTTGTCATCATAGGCAGATTTAGGCTTGACTCCTTGTCGAACAAGGAGGGGAGGATCTGCATTTGGGTTGGCTGGAAGAGTTTGATAGAAAACTGGAGGAGGGCCGTCATTGATTGAACGCATGATTTCATCGGCGAAATCATGGCGTTCAATAAAATCAAGGAAACGGTCTTTCCACTGAATATTCTCCGGGGAACAGAATAGGAGGTTTCGTGTCTGAACCAATTGCCATTGCTTCGCGAGTGGTCATTGTACTTTGCTTGATGATCTCGATCAGTGAGTTTTTGGTAATTTCCTGAGGTGTTTTTGTGAAACAGAAAGTTTTCTCGATTGACTAAGGGTCGACAAAAAAATTTATCGGGTTAAGCTTTGTTGACAAGAGGTTTTGTCGGGTGTTTGAAACTCGACAAGAAATTATTATCGATCTCAAAGGACTCGATAACTAAGATTTTCTCGATAGATTAAGATTCGACAAAAAATCTTTTGACTTGATAAAAACCGAATTGATAAAAAATTTATAACGATTCCAGATGATTCGATAAATAAATTTTGTCAATTAGAAAGGTCTCGATAAAAATTCAAAGATACTTAATCCGAATTCTCTTTAACCGATAAACCAGAAACCAAGAACAATAGGGTTCTTGACTAAAAAGAACAAGTCTTTTTATGGACAAGAATGTCTAAGTTCTCGAGTTTCTTATTTGTTCAGTCAAGAAACAAAATTAAAATTACTAGAGTTTATGATTTTTACTAGAAAATTCTTTAGTAAGAAAAGTTGCAAGAGTCACTAGTTCCTGAGTTTTCTTATGAAAGAATATCAAAACTAATTAAAATAAACTAGAATAACTTTAATTAAAACAGATTAAATAATTCTGACTAAAATCAAGAATAATTCAATATGCATCGACAAAAAATTACTCGACAGAAGTAAGAATTCAAGCAACAGAAGTTTGAATCGAGAAAAATTCATTCAACAAAAGTATGAATCGAGGAAAACATATCAAAAAAAAATTAAGAGTTTTTATCGGGTAAAGCTAAAATAGTTTGAATCGATAAAAACTCAGAAACCAAAAATTTATCTTCTGTTTCGTGAATAACTTCAAAAAATCAGAAAAACTCAGATCGTCGGCTCTGATACCACTTGTAGATCCCAGATTATGCAAGCACAATGATATAAACGAGTAAAGCGATAAGAACAGAGTGATTAGAGAATTTTCGTAGTCATATATCTCACTTCGTATGATTACAATATGATTTGACAGTATTTAGCTCTCTAGTAATCGACTACTTCCACACGATAACCCTAGACTCCTATTTATATTGAAAGGTCTAATCTAATTAAGGAAGGAAAGAGTTCAAGGAATTATAAACTTCCTTTTACAATTGACATGGCAATACCACATTCGCCCGGATGAGGCAGGGGAACTATCCTGTGTTTTTCAGCCTTGTGCATTCTTTTTTCCACCTACCATTTCTCCTTCCTTCTTCTCTCAACCCACCCTCATTTACTCATTTTCTTGGGCTTTTAATTCACTCCATCAAGCATTTAAGAAGGGTAAATCATCATCACAGTTAAGGAATCAATCCTAGACTTCAAGATCCAAGTGTTCATTTCAATTTCAAGAGTTTTGTTGGTTTCTAGGTTTTCTCCCAAAACTTAGCATTGTGAGTTCATCCTAACCTTTTTATAAAACTTTATACATGTTAAAATGTTGTATTTTACTTCCTCAATGCTTACATTTCAAGTATTTATACATTTTCATGATTTTGACAAATTAGGTCAAATTTGGGTAAACTGAGGATTTGTTTTTGTTTATAAAATAAGCTTGGGAAATGATTTTTACCACTTGATAGATGATTACTTCAAAGTATGGTGACTTTTAGAACTCAAAATATTTGTGTCTCATATTTGGGACATTGTCGGATAAAATTGGAACTTAATTCTTTAATGAGGACTTGTATACCATATGTTGGGTTTGATAATTGTTTAATATGTCTTGTTAGATGTATTAAAACTCTCGGCTAGAATGTTGATCCATAGGCATGTAAGTCAATTTTAGAGTTAACGGTTGGGGAATATTTGTTTGGGCAAAAATCTCAAACACTCGACCTTTGACTAAAATGTTCGACCAATGACTTTCCACTACTCTGAAATATCGGCCAAGACTTAAGAAAACAATGGTCGAGCATAACCCTCGACATCAGGGTAAAACGTGCGACCAACGATATCTCGCGACCTGCGAATATTGACCGAAGCATCATAGATCGACAGTCGAACGAAACTCCCAGGCAAAGTCTCCGATGTACGATGGGCCCGCGAAGCACCTCAAGCCCGCCCTTTAACAGCGGGATCGTTATTATTTAAGTCGTTATTTATTTTGCAGGGCCGTTGGACGGTTACAAATAGCGTCATCAAGGGCATTTACGAAGGAAGTCAATGTCGATCAACCTTTACGAGCAGCTACGAATATAAAAGCAACGCTCAAGCTATCAAAGAGGCCTCGGAACCACATCCACAGTCTCGAATCAAATGATACACAACAGCCTTTTAAATTCATACGCTAGTTTAGCTTTTACATACATTTTTTACTTGTAATCGTACGACCATAGCTCTGAAGAACGATGCCCCTGTTTGGCGTCATTTTTCCATAGTGCATCGACGATACTAATCTATCTTCCGCGGTTTTATCCCTCGTCCAAGGGTTTTTCCGCGTCACCAAATCTCTTGTCTTCGTCTATTTTTCTTCGTTTTATTTAAGTTTGTCGGGAGAATCCATCCTATGATCGATCAGGTCCACAAGCAACTTAAGTTGACTTTTGTTAAGTTAATTTTTGGCATCAACAGTTTGGTGCCATCCGTGGGACCCGATTAAAGGAATTCTCCGACGAACTCTGCGTTACTAACGACTTTCTTCTGTTTTTATCTCAATGGCATACCACGAAGTTAACCCCATCGAAGCAAACCTGAGAGTTGAGCTGAATGCCACAAACCTGTGAATTCAACAGCTGGAGGCCCAAAGATTTCCTCACGGAAACCCCGGCCAGACACCTCCGCCTCCGCCGTCAAGGCAGGAGTGGGCCCAATACGTCGGACTTCGGCCGCATACCGACGACTTTCAACATCCTAAGAATCCACCCTACGACTTCAAAGGAACGATATCCAAGGGACATCTGCAAGAATTCCCGATTGACGACGGCCCAAGTATCATCCCTAAACCCCCGTCTCCGAACGCCACTAAGACGGTGAATTGTATTATAGGTGGAACAAACGTCTTCGAACTCACCCATTCAACCGCCAAGAAACAAGCGCCGCGTCAGCCTGATAATCCTATCGCCTCCCGGATACGCGAACCAGGGGCGGGTTTCGATTCGAGGAACGATCACGTCGCGTTCAGTGCTCGTGATCTGGGCGATTTGCTACCAAAACATCACGACGGTCTGGTGATCCAGCTGAAGATTGGGGATTGCTCGATGAAAAGAGTGCTCGTGGATGGAGGCAGCTCGGTCAACGTGATTTTTCTCAGCACCCTGAAAGCAATGGGGGTAAATGAAACCGAGGTAACGCATCGAACAACGATCTTAATGGGACTCAGCGGAAATGTTGCCACACCTTCGGGGAAATTAGTCTCCCTATCTACCCCAAGAGAGTCAGCAAGTCGACTGAGTTCAACGCTGTTGATTGCTCCTCTGCATACAATGTTATCCTCGGGCGACCATGGATCCACGAAATGAAAGTCGTTCCTTCAACTTATCATCAAGTGCTAAATTTTCCAAAGCCATGGGGAATGCAAGAAAAAAAAGCCAACCAAAGGTGGCGCGAGAATGTTACAAAGCAACCATGAAACCTTGAAAGAAGCACGTCAACCAACTGCAAGGCCAAGAAGACTCGAGCGACGATTTACAACTAGCAGAGGTCGTACTTGATCCGAACTACCCCGAACGCAAGCTTCGCGTGGGGGCATCACTTGGACCCGGCATCGAGCAAAAGATGGTCGACTTTCTTTGAATGAGCGACGATTTCTTCGCCTGGTCGCACGAAGATACGATGGGGATCGACCCGAAAATCATATCGCATCAGTTATTCATTGATCCATCGTTCAAACCCGTGAAGCAGAAGCGCCGGAAGTTCGCTCCAAAAAAGAACACAAGGTTATCAATGACGAAGTCGATAACTTGTTGAAGTCTGGCAAAATTCGAGAAGTGAAATACCTGGAATAGCTAGTGAACCTCATGGTCGTCAAAAAGAAAAATGGAAAGTGGCGGGTCTATATAGATTTCACCGATCTCAATAAGGGCTTGACCCAAAGATCCGTTCCCATTGCCCCACATTGACGCTATGGTTGACGCGACGACCGGTCATGAATTATTGACTTTCATGGATGCATATTCAGGATACAGCTAGATTCTCATGCACCCGGACGATCAGGAAAAAACGGCGTTTATGACCGATAGGGGGTTTACTGCTATAAAGTAAAGCAAGCAGTAGATCACATAGAGCACTTACGCCAATCATTCGAAATACTGCGGGAGTACCAGATGAAACTGAACCCAGCAAAATGTTCCTTTGGGGTACGTGCAGGAAGATTTTTGGGGCATATGGTGACCCAGGAGGACTCGAAGCCAGCCCTGATCAGATCAGAGCGATTCGCGAAATAAAATCTCCTCGAAATTTGAAAGAGGTTCAAAAACTCACAGGCGGAGTAGCTGCGCTTAATAGGTCCATTTCCAGATCGTCCGACAAGTGTCATCTATTCTACAATGTCCTCAGAAAAAATAAAGGCTTTGACTAGACAGGCGACCATGAAAAAGTGCTTCAAGCTTTGAAAGACTACATGGCATCGCCGCCCCTATTATCAAAATCCAAGGATGAGGAAGAGCTTCAGTTGTATCTCGCCGTAAGCGAAAACTCGGTCAGTGTCGTTCTGGTTCGAGAAGAAGACAGGCAGCAGTTCCCGATTTACTACGTTAGTAACTCCTTACTCGACGCAGAAAAAAGATACACATCAATGGAAAATTTGTTTCTATCATTGGTCACTGTGGCTAAAAAACTCCGACATTATTTCTAGTCGCATGTTATCAACGTCATCACCAACTTACCATTGAAATCCGTCCTAAGGAGACCAGAGCTAACCGGGCGATTGGCAAAATGGAGTATTTACCTCAGCAACTATCAAATAAATTTCAAACCCAAAACCGCAATTAAGTCACAATTTTTAGCCGACTTTATTGCGGATTTTAGTCCTGAACTGGAAAGATTAGCGACTGATGAAATGAACATTGTGGCGATCCAAGACGACCAGCCATGGATGCTGCACGTTGACGGGTCCTCCAACGCGTGGGGGTCAGGATTAGGCATCGTCTTGAGATCCCCACAAGGGGGCACGATGGTCTATTCCGTATCCTGTGATTTCAAAGCCACCAACAATGAAACAAAGTACGAGGCATACTTTGGGGCACTCCAGATTAACGTAACTGGGAAGCCAACCAAGATCGTGGAAAGCAAGCAGATCGCTGGAAGAAATGGTGCTCTTAAGGTTCGACATTTTTTAGAAGGAGAGAAGAGTTGCAGGTTTCGGGGAGGAATATCCGTTTAAAAGAAGGAGCGGAATCAGGAGACGCAAAGGGAAAAGAAATCATTTCCTTTTATATCTGCGCAGAACCGTCCTCCCATCTCCCTCTGAAGACACTTGTCTGCGCCTCCCTACGTTCCATCACCGGATGGACGACATTTGTCCATGACAGCTGCCCACGCGTGTTGGTGCGCACGCATGACGTCATCGAAACCCGTCGTCTCCCAAACAGATATCTTCACCTCATCAGCCTATACTAATTGAATGAGTTAGATCCTAACTATTCCCGCCCAAAACCAAACAACTCCGTCCCCCTCGAGCGCATCAGCGAGCAGGCTACACGTGTCTCGACAAATTCAAAAATAAAGCTACCGCTTAAAATTTGAATTTGGGGGCAAACTGTTTGAGCAAAAATCTCAAACACTTGACCATTGACTAAAATGTTCGACCAATGACTTTCCACGACTCTGAAATATCGGCCAAGACTTAAGAAAACAATGGTCGAGCATAGCTCTCGACAGCAGGGTAAAACGTGCGACCTAAGATATTTCGCGACCTGCGAATATTGACTGAAGCATCATGAAGCGACAGTCGAAAGAAACTCCCAGGCAAAGTCTCCGACGTACGATGGGCCCGCGAAGCACCTCAAGCCCGGCCTTTAACAGCGGGATCGTTATTATTTAAGCCGTTATCTATTTTGCAGGGCCGTTGGACGGTTACAAACAGCGTCATCAAGGGCATTTACGAAGGAAGTCAATGTCGATCAACCGTTACGATAAGCTACGAATATAAAAGCAACGCTCAAGCTATCAAAGAGGCCCCGGAACCACATCCACAGTCTCGAATCAAATGATACACAACAGCCTTTTAAATTTCATACGCTAGTTTAGCTTTTAATACATTTTTCACTTGTAATCGTACGACCATAGCTCTAAAGGACGACGCCCCTGCTTGGCGTCACTTTTCAATAGTGCATTGACGATACTAATTTATCGTCCGTGGTTTTTTCCCTCGTCTAAGGGTTTTTCCGCGTCACCAAATATCTTGTCTTCGTCTATTTTTCTTCGTTTTATTTACATTTGTCGGGAGAATCCTTCCTTTGATCGATCAGGTCCACAAGCACCTTAAGTTGACTTTTGTTAAGTTAATGTTTGGCATCAACAGTAATCACATTAGCGGGGCTTCCAAGGTTTGAGTGGGAGCGGTTGCCGGTCGAGGCATATTTTGGGATTGCACTTTCTAGTGTATATATTGGAGTTACTAGTATAATTATTTTGAGGATATTAGCAACACCCGAACGTAATCTATATTCCAGATTTGTATAGATTAATAGGTTGTTGTACCAGTATTCATTCGTAGATGTAAACTCTATTACTCCTCCCCATTAATTGGGTGATCTTTATGTTATCAAACTTTTTCCGTGATTTCATTTGGTGTTGTATGCATCTTTGGAGTTTTTGAGCTTATAAACCGTTTGGAAAATACACGTAATTACATTGTGAGGCATTTTTGAAATAATGGAGTATGATTTCATTTAGAAAATGGTTTGTCTCAACTAAAGATGTTTGTTTTGGGTAATCACATAAGTGTTGATTTGTTGAATTTTTGCTCGGTTTTGACAAAACGAGTCTTGGAGACATTTGTCCGATTTAAATTGCTCAATGTCGAGTTTTAGAGTTGTATTCAGTTATGTTATACTTATTTGATATATTACACGTTTTGGATGCGTTAGTCATTCATTTAGTATCGTGTAATTTTATGGCTAGAATGTAATGGATCCATAGGCATATAAGTCGGTCTAATGGTGTATATAAGGGGTGCGATTCTCAAGTCGTACAACTTAAGTTTCCTTTTTGTCTTATTGGGAATAGGCATTGTGATTAGTATGTAATTTACAATTCATCTCTTACTTTAACTTGGAAATAGGCATTGTGATTATTGTGTAATTTCTGAGCGAATGGGCTTATGTTCACAAATGACTATATTACTGGGTTTGGTTGATGTCAATGGTCTCCATGCCTTTATGTGACAACCTAATAACAACTCTCGGGTCCCCCGACTGACTCTCACTCCACTCACCTCCCCTCTGGTATAAGCAAGATGGAAAAAGATTGAATTCTACGTTCAACTTTATCTATATATGACTTAATGGAAAAACAACCGAACAATAGGGTGTGCATCTGCGGGTCGAGCGGGCTCAGGTGGACAAAACAAAAATCCGATGGGATTTCGGATATGGAAACCAAACTCCGAATTTTGACTTTCGGATTTCGGATTGATTCAGATTCGGGTTGGTCAGGGTTCAGGTTGAGGGAGGTCGGGTCCGGGTATAGTTATAATGCAAAAAAATGTATATCAAGCAATTTTGAAGATGAATTCAATCGATTGAGAGGATTGATAAAATCGATAGTGGATTTAGAAATTAGAAGGAAAAAAAAACATGACCTGCTAAGATATAAGACTTTCAAAAGATAATTAGATGAATAAATATATTTATATAATATTCAAAACATATATGTATTTATATTTCGGGTTTTCAAACGGACCAGGTGGCCAATATAATGAAACCCAACCCGAACCCAAATATCCCGAAAAGTTGGGTTTCAAATTTTCAAATTTCAGGGGCATTCAAACTTTGCACAAACACCGCATTTTTAATTCAGATTTTGGTTCATATTTTGGACCACTCGAGTTTTACACACCCCCTTATATTTTTAAGTATGCAATAGACCCTTGTTTTATTTTTCATTGTTGGTCAAAAATGGTCTAATAAACATATAATAAGTAGACGTCAAAACTTATAGGGCCTACTACTCCATCTCACTTATACGTTTTTGAGTTTTTATAGCATGTAAGACCATCTCCAACCATAACACTAAAAAAAACACCAAAAACACCAAATTTGGTGAGCCCTTCAACCCCAAAAAAAAAACTCAACTTCAACCATACTCTAAAAAAAACACCAAATTTATAAACCCACATTAAAATAACATATTTTGTTTACTATTTTTAATAACAATTAATTATAATTTATAAATACATATTATAATAATAAATATTAGTAATTAATTTAATTAATAAAGACTTGATAAAATAAAAAGACAAATTTTTAATCAAAAAAATTACATTAATTTAAATAACATAAATTAAGTATTTATCTAATTAATAATTTATTATATATCTATATCTATATCTATATCTATATCTATATCTATACTATATATATATAAGGATGCTAAACGGTTAAGTTGGAATTTTTAAGAGGTATAAGTTTTTATACACAAGGTACAAGTTTGTAAAGCTCTACCATCCTACAAAAACCTTCACGTTCAAACATGATGGGAAAAATCAAATTAGTTTTAGTTTTTAAATTACACTTTGCACCTTTATAATAAGTTATTTAATTTACTTTACATCTCTTTCTTTTTTCATTTTCATTTCACACCCTTATCGTATTAACATAGATAATCGTATATTAACTAAAATGTTTTAAAAAATACGTTCTTCTTTTTTTACAAATTATACCATTATAATCGTCTCATCGACATCTTATAAATGAGCCCAATATTGAAGATTTTTTTGATCAAATCATATTATTAAATAATATAAATAGCATAACTACGTAGTGTATCAATTTTAAAAATTACATTGTATACTTTAAGTTATATATTTAAACGGTCGCACCAAAGATTTCAAATCTTTCCACAAAAATCCAAATTATTCTTTTTAAATTGTGATTGTACTTGAGTTTTGTAGAAATAATGGATGACGGTTTATAAGGGGGTGTTTGGGATTGTTTATAAAAACAACTTATTGACTTATTCCGGTGCGGTACTGCTAATTAATAAATTATTTTGAGTATTTGGATTGGGAAAAAAAGAAGAAGCTTATACCGATTCCACATCGGTGATAAAAGTTAAACACTCTTAATTTATTAGAATCTCATTATGACTTTTAACCCTTTTTCTAACCCTTTTACATGTATAAGCAATCCCAAACACCTCCTAAAAAACAACTTATTAACTTATTCCAGTGTGATACCGCCATAAGCTAATCCAAACAATTTTATAAAACTCTGATATGTCACCACATAAGTTGATAAGCACTTTTACAGAAAAACATTGGTTGTTTTAAATAAGCAGTCACAACGGCCTCTAAATTCATAGCAATAAACAATTTGATATCTTAAAAGAGTTTGAGACTTCTGAAATTAGGGTTGATGAAACATTTAAATCCCGTTGCGTTACAGCGGGTACGCCTGCTAGTATATATATATGTGTGTGTGTGTGCAGTGTGTAAATCTATACTATTATATAAAGAGCCTAAGACAGTTATGTTTAGAATTTTAAAACTTACAAGTGTTTAAAGACGTCAAAGAGTTGGTGATTGCCTGGGTTTTATCATCTTCTCTTGAGGTGATCATCGAATACACATCTTTTATTTCTTGATCTTCATTTGTATGCCTGGGTTTTATCATCAATAATGTTTAAATCTTCGAGGGCATGATGGTAAACTCATAGAATGTTGGAGATCATGGACAAAGCAGAGGTAGCTTCAAATATATCAAAATACATGCTTTCTTTCCATCAAACGACTAATAGAACAGTTTCATCTCCTTATCAAATGCAAACGTCAAAGAGTTGGTGATTGATTATTCATTTTAAAGGTCTACTTGATGTTTATTTTTAAAAACAAGCTTGGATGTGCAAACTTTGAAAGGTAAATTCGACATTTCTATCAATGAAACTATAGAATAAATAAAACATTATTTGCAATTATAAAGCCAATTTATATTTGATGCATGAGATTTTTTTTTTTTTTTTTTTTAAATTGCATTACTACAGGTCTTAGTTTCAAAATTGATGAGATTATTTTTGTTTCTAAATTTGTATTACTGTAGGTCTTAGTTTCAAAATTGATCTTTTGCGGTTCTTGAAAATGATGACACACAGAAAGGATGGTGTGATTTACTCATTGATAGCTGGAGCATGTGGTTGTCAAGCAAGAAGCAATCTCTGACCTCAGATTTTGTTTTCTATATAATCAAGAGTGATCCCTATTGTTTCTGTCAACTAACTGCATCATAGGTTAATTGTTAACATTGACATAAGCAAACTTTTCTTCTACATGATTATTATGATTAGCATATGCTAAAGATTATGTATGATAATCATTTCTTTGCAAGATATTTGGAGTGAGTGTTAATTTTGTAAATTAGGACTTGGACCAACAAATTGCCATTGATGCGTGACACCTCAAAAAAAGAACATATGGACTAGGAGTATCAAGGTGATCACATTGGGTTTAATTGCATCCATGCTAAGGAGAAATTTTTCGTATTGTTGCATGCTATAAAGTGTTTATGTTAACTTACTACTTTCGTAAGTGTATATGGTCATTTACTTTAGTTAAACATTCTTTTTCTTGAAAAAATATTTATGAAATTAACATCATATAGTAGTATAGTCTAATGTCCATCTTACTCTTTGAAATCTCTTATTAATTTGTTTCTTTTTGTTGATAAAAAACAAATTGTTTGTTATTTGGTTTGTAAAATTTGTAATTGTAAGACTCTCATACTTTTTTTTTTTTTTTTTTTTTTTTTTTTTACACACAACTAGTTTATATAATATATGTAATAAAAAAATAGTTTATATATAAGATTAGTGGAAAAGGGGTGGTCCCCACACTTTTGCCGTGGAAGTCTCACACGCCATATATGGTGTGTAAAAATTTTGGCCGGCAAAAAAAAACCCAATAGGCCGGTCGGTTGGAGGTGTTTCACCGGCAAAAGGGTAATTTTGCCGGACGGTTGGAGATGCTCTAATAACTTTGATTTTTAGGCTCCAAATCATTTGCAGTATAAATTCAAAAGTCATCCTCCACCTTCTTCTCGTGAACTGTATGGCGACTCTTCTCCACATCCTCTTACTTCTCCTTTCGATCTTCCACCGCACCACCACCACCACCACCGCCGCCGACGACTACCTCCCTCCATCCATGCCGGAAGAACAAGATCAAGCACCACCACCGCCATACAACTTATCCACTCTCCTTTACACCCTCGGTTTCCACGGCCTTTCCGTCGCCGCCTCCTCCTCCTCCGCCATTAACTCCGGCAACCTAACCACCATCTTCTCCCCCACCGACGTCTCCCTCCGCTCCTGCCCTTACTGTTCCATCCCTCTCCTCCTCCTCGAACACTCCATCCCTGGCCTTTACCCTTTCCGTCTCCTCAGCAACTTAGCCTTCGGCACCAAAATCGAAACCCTAGCCTCCACACCTACCACCGCCCTCTGCCTCACTCTCACCAAATCCACACCGGCGAACTCCACCATTGATCCAACGCTCTTCGTCGGCGGCGTCGAGATCACGCGACCTGATCTCTTCAACGACGGCAACGTCATCATCCACGGGATCCAAGGCTTCCTCGCACATCTCTCCACCGTTTCATGCCAGATCGAACGAATGACTTCTCTCTCCTTCCCGTCGCACCAGACGGCGGCGGCGGCGGCGGACTCCTCCATCTCCTCCCCTCCCTCCACCGCCATGCGTGCGTTGCTTAAAGACGCCATGATCCACCTTCGGATGAGCGATTACACCGTCCTCGCGCTCCTGATTCAGGAAAACCTCGATGAACTCGTGCAATTGAACAGCATGACGATATTCTCCGTCGACGACGCCGGTGTGTTCGGCGATGGACACACATACGTCTCCAATCTCAGGTTCCACATTGTTCCAAATTTGAGATTAATGGCTTTAGGATTGATGAATCTGCCTTCCGGTTCAGTATTACCGACGATGGAATCCGGTGAGACGTTGGTGGTGACGGTTGCCGGAGGCGAAGGTTTATTGACGCCGATGAGAATCAATAACGTGAAGGTTACGAGCACGAATGTAGTGTTTAACGAAGGCATCGTCGTCCATGGAATCGCAGCGCCTTTTCCACGTGTCCATCGTACAACGATGGGATTTTGGCCTGATCAGACGGCGATGATGGATCTTGGGCCCACAGCAATGTCAGATACGTAATAGCTGTACCCGTTTTCTTTTTCTTTGTAGGGGCAGAAAGGTCATTTTACTTGCACATATGCAAAATTCTTCACTAATTACTTTCAATAGTAATTCAATCCAAAAATACTTTCAATAGTAATTCAATCCAACTTGCATATACGTCCTCTTATTTCAATTTTTTAACGATCTTGTTATTAAATTATAAAAAGCCATGGATGAAAATTGCTCAAATTGTGTTTAGATTATAACAAATATCGTTTTTAGATCATGTTCAATACATTAATTACTTCGTTAATCAATAGGTACGCCTTGTACATTCTCGTTAAGTCAATCAAATTTGATTGTTTTTCTCAATTTGCATGTATATGATAATAGAGGAAAGTTCAAATGTGAACTCATTTTTGGTTGTGAACGTGAGGACGAATCTCAACCACTTATCCGGTCAATAAATGCGGCTTTGACCTGGTTCCCCTCCTTTAATAATCTCCACCCTCCCATGAATCGCGTCAATCCTCCGTGATCGTGTCCACCATAACCGAAGATGTGTGGCTAAGATTCGTCCTCACGTTCACAACCAAAAATGAGTTCACATTTGAACCTAACCCTATGATAATATTTACTATATATCTATATATACACATATGAAGGAGTTATATAGAGATGAAGAAGGAATTCAAAGTATATGTATATGAAAAAGGTGACGATGCAATGGTATTTATAAGGGACTTAACAATTATATTGAAGGGAAATTGACTCAAAAACAAAAGTAGACGGTCAAATTGGTCTTCTAGTCGTTCCTCTCCCTGATATACTCAAATGTCATTACGTCCGCAATTTGCAGGCCTAGCTATAAGACAAAAAATGTCAAATTCAACCGGCTTAGCAAGTGATATCGTTGCAATTGTGGACCTGGCCGTCGCAATTGCAGTTATGAGTTGAATCTGATAATTTTTTGTCTTTTAGCTAGGTCCACAAGTTGCGGATGTGGTAACAGTTGGGTAAATCAGGGAGAGGAATGGCTAGGAGACCAATTGGGTTTTCTATTTTGATCATTTGAGTCAATTAGTATAAATACTAAATCTAAGGAATAGAAGGCTATTGGGTTCATCGGGTTTTATTTGGTTCAAATAACTCTAACCCAACTTCAATCCAAGGTTTAAAGATTTTACAACTTAATTAGAGACCACATGTCTTCAAGTTGGGTTATTTCGTGTTTGGGTTAGGTTAGTTAGGTTTTTTTTTGCACCCCTGCTTTGTAGATTAGAGAAATGGAATCCCTTTTTTTTATTGAAAACATGATGGAATAACAAGTCAACTAGCAACATAAGCGTGTAGCCACCCGCTATTTTAGCATAGCAACCAAACCAATCGGCCTATATTTGAACGAAATGTCACCCCAATCAATAATGTGTATATATATATATATGATATATCTAACGATTATGCTAATCTTGTTAGGGTTTGGCCTTCTGTGTCAACGTGTGGAGTAGATAGTAAGCTCCGCTTGAAGCTAATTTATCTCAGAGGAAAGATTTGTTATCTAGCTTAGATGTAGTAAACTAAAAGTTAGGAGTCATTTATTATATGCTTACTGGGTAAACGTTTATCGAGTGTTTCTTACCTTATCTGGTGAGCATGACAAAGATCAAAAAATTTACTTGTTAAGCGGCATAGCGAGGACCAATAATAATCTTACTCGGTAAGACGGTAAGTGAGAGAGAAGACTCTTACAATGTAAGTGTTTATCGAGTAAAAGACACTTACCAACAGTTCATTTTACTATCCGATAATGTTACCCATTATTTAGATGCACAGTGACGATGACTTTTGTCGATAAGCATTTGCCTAGCGGACTTTTAGAGATTTTAAGAATTCATACGTAGATTAACAATATTGAATGCTTCACAATGTTGTTTTTTAAGACTTCTACTAAAATGCTTTATAAGATAGTATAGATATATACACACATTTAATAAGGTTACTATCTTAAATAACATTAAGATATAGATCAATCATTTAAGCAATATTAAAATAAATCAATCATTAAGATATGGAAAACAAAGTTGTATGAGTAAACATTTAAGCAATAATGATTTAATCCAAATTTATAAAGTTTGCATCTATCTTTCTGGTTTTCCAACTACGATATCGATACACAATCATCACTATGTAGCCGCTTTCGACTTGTATACCTTAGCACAAAATACGTAAACCACCATGTTCACAAAACTTAACCCAGCCAAAAGCCAAAAATACCGATCCAGATGACCCTGATTCAAGTTATCCGGTATCCATCCAACCTGCCCACCTCGAGTAGTAATCGACATCACCATAGTCACAATAAACGAACTCAAATAATTCCCTAAAGAAGTCGTCAATAAAGAAAGCGCGCTACATAAGCTACGCATAGCATCAGGTGACTGATCATAAAAGAACTCAAGCTGCCCAATAAACGTAAACACTTCAGCCGCACCTATTAAGACATACTGCGGTATTTGCCAAAGAATACTAATCGGAACCGGAGTGTCTTGATCGATTAAGCCGAGCGAAGCTGCGATATTAAGACGTCTTATTTCGACCATAGCTGCAGCGGACATGCAAAGGATGGATATAAAGAGACCGATGCCCATTCGTTGAAGTTCGGTGAATCCTCGGCCTTGTTTTGTGATTTTTCGTGCTATGGGTACGAGGATTCGGTCGTAAACCGGGACCCAGAAGATGACACTTATGACGTCAAAAGCGGAAAGAGAAGCGGCGGGAATGACGAATGAACCGATTTTTTTGTCCATCATCATTCCTTGTTCTATAAACATGGTTGACATTTGGGCGTAAACGGCTGAAAAAACGATCCCGGTTGCCCAAATGGGAAACATTCGGATTAAGATTTTGAGTTCTTCTACTTGTGTTACGGTGCATAGTCTCCAACGATTGTTGTAGTTTCCGGTGGTGTTTTCGATAGGTGAGAGTACGGCGGCTTTATCGAGAAACCTACGAGAAGAAAAAAGAGCAATGGAAATGCATAAAAATCAAATAAAATAAAACGAAATGGGCCCGTTAGCCCCAGTTAGGGGTAGGGGTGTAAACGAGTCGAGCCAAGTCGAGTAGTAGGTCAATCGAGTCGGGCTCATAAGAATAACACTGGGCTCGAGCTTGATTAACTTTTGAATGTAGGGCTCGAGCTCGAATATTTTCTGAGTTATCGAGCTCGAGCTCTTTATGGGTTTGAACTCGTGATCGATTAGCTCGTTTATCGGCTTGAGCTAGATAATTTTTATATTTCAAGTGTATGATTAATAAATATATGAGCATGTTTGGCTCGAAAAAAAGGCGTGTGCTCGAATGGCTCGGCTCGAAAAATTAAATCGAGTTTTATAATTCTCGAGCTCAAATCAATTGTAAACACAAAATAGAACTCGTTTTTAACTAATCGAGCCGAGCTTTATAAAACTAATGCTCGACTCAGCTCGTTAGAAAACTCGAGTCAATTTATCGAGTCGAGCAGAGCCAAGCTTTATAAAACTAATGTTCGACTCAGCTCGTTAGAAAATTCGATTCAATTTATCGAGCCATTCGAGCATACCCGTTTTTCAAGCCGAACATAGCTCGTATATTTATCCACCATACAATAAAACTATAAAAATTATCAAGGTAAACCTGATAAACAAGCTAATCGATCGTGAGTTCAAACCCATAAACGATCCTCATGCTCGAGCTCGATAACTCAAAAAATATTCGAGCTCGAGCTCGAACCCTACATTGAAAAGTTAATCGAGCTTGAGCCCAGTATTAATTTTTTGAGCCCGGCTCGATTAACCTACTACTCGACTCGTTTATACCCCTAGCCCTAGCCAAGGACCGGTTACGGGCCTTCCCTTTTTTTGAGCTTTCTGACCGAGGGCCATTTAGGAACACTTATATCTAATTTCCCCATTTGGAAACATAAAACAAAGCAAGATAAAAAAAAATTAAGTCCCGAGATCAAGAAACTTACTTCAGTTCATCTGTATGAACGAGTTTCCGGCTTCCCCTAATTTCAGACTCTTTATCAGGAGTTTCATAAAGAACTGAGCTATCAATAGGAACGGGAAGACTCCACTTACGGAAAGATGCAACCAAAACTTGACACATTCTCGTAATCGGGCTTCCACCCGGTTTCTGAAATCTATAAAGCGGAGTTCCAAGAAAGAAACTAATAATAGCAACACCCATAAATAACGCAGGAATACCGAACCCTAGGCCCCACCCCCTATTATCTTGAATCCATACTATTAAAGAACTTGAAACTAATGCACCGATATTTATAGAGAAATAAAACCAATTAAAGAACGATCCTTTGGTTACCCTTTCCTTTGGGTCAGTGTCATCAAACTGATCAGCACCAAAAGATGAAACACATGGTTTAATGCCTCCGGTTCCAAGTGCAATCAGATAAAGTCCGATGAAGAAAAAGGCGTACTGACCAGGGTCGGCTGGAGGGCACATAGAACCGATACATTCGACCGGCTTTAAAGAAGGGACTGATGCTGAAAGAGTCAGCGTACCCATTCCCTGAAAAAAGGGAAAGAAAAATTAAAGCATCTGTAAGTATTAAGGAACTTATTATAACCAAAGGGCCTTTTGGCCTAGGGGTATGTGAGCTTTTGGCCTCCTAGGAGGTCAGGGGTGAGGAGGGTGTGTGAGTTTATTTATTATATTTGCCGTATGTATATATATATATATATATTATACTAAAAAAAAACATATTATAGCAGGAACACGCTCCAGTAACCAAATCAAACGAACCCATTATATCTCACTCGCAATTAGGGTCTTGTGGGGGTGGGATTTATGCAGACATGTCCTCTGCCCCCAAAGGGTAGAGCGTGTTTGTGGAAGTAAATCCAAATGTTACAAAAAAAATACCAAACAAAACAAGGGTATGTTTGTTAGCAACTTAATGAGCTTAATGGGACCTGCAGCTTATTCAGTCAGCTATACATGAGCGTTTGGTAGCGGCTTAATGATATAAAAAGTGGCTTAATGATATAGAAAGTGGCTTATTCAGTAAGCTTTCAAGCTTCCCCTCCCAAATAAAAACCCCGCTCTTCTATCCATGAAAAACCCTCACAAACAAAAAACATGCACAATCTATACAGACAGATTAATTCACACAGACAGCTTTATCCCATACAGAACTTAATGAAAAAACCAAAATTCCACACATAGATAGGGTTTTGAGGGTAGGAAGTATGCAGACTTTTTCTTTACCCCAAAGGGTAGAGAGGCTGTTTCCAATATGAAATGTTATACTTATATTAGTTATATAGTAAATGACTATATGAAACGTTTAAATACGATGATCATTACAATGAAGTATATAGTGGAGAAGATGGCAATAGTCCAATATCTTCCCCAATAAGCATCAGCCAAAACAGCACCAATAAGGGGAGTAAGATAGCAAGTGCCTTGCCACGTAGTAACATTTCTAGCAGCCGAAGCGTTCCCTTGATGCAACTTTTTCGTGAGATAGCTTACAAGATTAGTAGCTATTCCATAATAAGCCAGTCGTTCACAACATTCATTGCCTATTTCAAAGTCAAAAACAGTCAATAATGCATCAAATTGAGAGAGATCAAGAAGCACAAAAAATCATATGATAAATTGATAAATAAATATACCAAGAATAAAAGGGCATGCTTTCCAAGTTCCAGTATTGCTTTTTAAAACAGGGTTTCCCTTCACATCGACTGAACCGTCTCCTGTATACAGACTTCCCTCCGGCTACACACAAATATATATATATATAGAGGTCAAGTGAATATTTACTTATAATATTGGATAAAAGACCACTTGGTAGAAATGTGTATATATTAATAGTTGAAATCATTAAGGTGGTTTTCCAACACAACTAAGGTGCTTCCCCTTACCAAAGGGTCTTTGGCCTAGCAGGAGGTCAGGGATTCAAACCTCACCTTTTGGTGAAGGTGAGTTTATTTGTTGCATTTGCCAAATATAAATATTATATACTTCTAAAAAAAGGGTGTTTCCCCTTCTATCTTAATGTTGCAATTATTTCCAACACAACTACAAACGCTTAATTGTTTATGTTCGTTTATTTACAACTCTATTCGTGCTATAATAGACGGTAAATCGTATAACCAGAAAAAGTTGCTATAAAAGGCAAGTGGCATTTATGATAAGAACCGCAAATGGAGATTCGTGGAGTTCATAGTGGAACAGAGGGGATAACCATTGAATCTTTGCAGGATATGCTCATAATGAAACATAAAATTTAAGCCCCAATCACTTTAGAAAAGCATATTTGATGCTAGCAAGTATCTTGTATGATTTTGTATATTGGGGCCTCACTTAACCATTAAGCGCCCTAATTTCATTCCAAACAATTATATTTCATTTTGCAACTATATCATAAGAGCCTCTTAACCGTTCTAACCACTTACCAAACCATTCAGCAACTGCCATATCTTACAACTTCCTCTCTATCCCAAACTAGTCGCCTTATAAGTTAGTTAACTTATTGATAATTTACCTTATTGATAAGTTACTTAAGAGTAACTTGTTGGAAGCATTTTGATGCTTTTTTCCAAATATAAACCTGATTAATGTTATTATTTATTTATTGTTATTAATTATTAATAATTTTAAATAAATATTAAAGTTTGGAAACCAAAGTTAAGTTCCCATACTGTCAATGTATTAAAAGTTTGGAAACCAAAAGAATCATATAAATTAGCTTACAAGCAAAGTAACCTTTAAACAGAATAATCCAGCCCCAATTGTGAAAAACAAAGCAGCTAAAAAAAGTAATTGTTTACATCAAAATCATAAAACCCTAATCAAAATTAACCTCCAAATCCCTTTTGGATATCCTTCGATTAGCAATCAAATAACAATAACCAATTGTTCTTATTAAAACCTAAACAAACATAAAAGAAAATCAAAAGTAATAACTGATAATTTGATCATATAATTTACCTCTGTAAGTCTACCTTCTAAGAGCAACCTTTCCTCTTCATGGCGACCCATCAAAACACACACACACACACACACAAACACACACACACACACACACAAGAGTCGAGTAAACAGGAAAAAAAAGAAGGATCAAAGGATAAAACTACAAAGGGAGTTTTAATTTTAATATAGAGAAGGGGGGGTTGCGTGCATCGACGTCCACCACCTAGGTTTGCGTACCACCGAGTGGATATGAATCTGAAAAGTATCTCTCCAGATTTAACATGGGAAAATATGGTAGCGAATAAACTTATATATATACTAGAGTAAATTACATTTTTGGTCCTTCTAGTTTCATTAATGTAGATTTAATTTGTTTAAATTATTTTAAAAATTAATTATATTAAATTTTAAAAAACTAAACAAATTAAGTAATAAAATTATATCTTATTATATTTAGAACGAATAAAGTAAGATGCGGTTTTAATATTTGATTTGTTTAAATTAGAAAAATAATTATGTTAAAGACTGGGACAGATTTACATTGTAGAGTTGGGAATCAAATGAACCCCATAAAATTTTCCAAAAAATTGTTTTCTATGGTTATGTTTGACAAAAATAAACTTAGCTTATAAGCTAGATTAGATTTTTTCAGTGTACACGTTTGGCAAACCATAACTTTCATAAGCTACCTTATAAGTTAGCTTATAAGCTAGTTTATTGAAACACTACTTGGAATAGCGTTTTAAGAGCTTATTGTCATTTTTTCCAATTATAGCCCTTATTAATATTAATTATTAAATTTTATTTTTATTTTTCAATATGCTATTTTGGTCATTTTACATTCTTATACGCTAGTTTTACCAAACATGATTTTTTTTTCAGCTACCTTATCAGCTATCAGCTAGTTTGCCAAACATAACCTATATTATAAAATGTTAAATTTTTATAAATATATATATATATATATATATGTGTTTTGACCCCCAATAAAAATAAGGTTTGACCCGTCATATTCATTGTTAATTTTTTATATAATTTATTTTTTTACATTAAATCGTGAATTGTTAGGGTTAGAGTTTATTAGGTAATGTATAATTATTAGGGTATGTTAGTTGACGACAAATTGTCAACTTTTTGTTGTTGATTTTTAGGGTTATAGTTTATTAGTTGATGTCTGATTGTTAATATGAATGATCTTCTTTGGGTCAATTCGAAAGATTTTTTTATGGAATATCACATAATCAAAGAGATAGATAAAACGAAAATACTTATGTAGAGGATATCGTCAACCACGTGAGCATGTAGCCATTACTTAAATTCCGACCTCCATCACCAGAATTTCTTGATCCACCACTGGTTAAAGACTATTTAATGTTATTGCTCTTTTTCTATTGTTACAATAGACAAACGTATTATCGATATTTTAACACCAAAATAATTGACAACCATTAAAAAATGAACTCAATGTTATCATCCTAATATTAGGGTTTCCCGTTCTCATATTATTTTCCATTCAAAAAACTTAAAATCAAGAATTTAGATTTTAACCAAATGAAAGATTTATAAATACTCTCTCATCTTTGTAACTTCAAATTGAATAACTCCCTATATAAACTTCAACCAGATTTTCATATCAAACTAGATAAAAATACTAAACAATAAAATTAAATTGTATTTAATATATTAATTTTTTTAAAATTAAACAAATCAAATCTACAATAATATTTTAATTTTTATATTTTGAATTTTGAAGTTCATAATATATATATATATATATATATATATATGTGTGTGTGTGTGTGTGTGTGTGTCTGTGTCGATGTGTGTTTGTATAAATGTTGTTTTACTTTTTTATATTAAAAAAAAGACAAAAGAATATGTAAAAGGCGAAAATGGCCCCTGATTTAACAGGGTGAACGAAAGCGTTAGTCAGAGCCTCAGAGAGACCATGGCCAAAACGAACTGAATACAACAAAGACCAAATGTCCAAATCCACAATAAACATAGTATAGGGACCTTAGTCAAAAAACTATTAAACCACAAGGACCAAATCCACAATTCACTTAATCATTTGGATTTGATGTCTTGAAGGGGTTGTAAATATTGTTTGGTAAAAATAAATTAACTTAATTTTAGGCTACATGTTTGTATGTACATAAGTTAGCTTATAAGTTAATTTATTGAAACGTTAGTTGGATTAACGTTTTAGGGTTTATTGTCACTTTTTTTCCAATTATAACTATCATTAATATTAATTATTACTATTAATTTTTATAATATTAAATACTACTAATCTATACTACATTATAAAACATTTGGCAAAAATTCTTAAAAATCATTTTTTTATGCATTCAATATTATTTATTAATGCATATTACTTAAAATTCAAGTTTACAAGTAAATTTTGCATAAATACAATTTATTAAACCTCTTTGTTTGAATTCAACTAACAGCGGATAAAGATAATCAAATACAAGATAAACATCTCATTTTAAATATAAAAATCTAAAATATAATTACGATAATCATTGAGTTGTAGTCGAATACTTAATTATTATATTTATAAAAAATTATATTATCAAACAAAAATAAATTAATTCGTTGTTAAATCAAAATTAAATTAGTATAAAAAAATTTGAGTTAAAGAAAAAAAAGAACTTTTAAATAATTAATTTGATACTAAAATCAATATATTTTTTTAAAAAAATTATCAAATCTTCAAGTTTATATTTTATTCAAAAATAAAAATATTATCGTTTTCAAAAAATCACATAAAACCATATTATAACATCGATATATACAAAGAATAAAAATATAAAATGAAGTATTAAAATCGACATGTAACTTGCTGCATTGCAATATATCATAAGAGTTTTTTAATCGTTTTGACCACTTAATTATTCTGCATAAAACTATTCGGCAACTGTCAAACAACCTCTCGGTATAATATTATATACTTTAATTTAATGTATTTTAAATTAATATTATATATAATTTATATTTATAGAAGAAAAAGATTCAAACGGGGATATCATCTAAAAAAAAGAATGAATCTAGAAAATTATTTATTTAAATCATGTTCTAAATACAACTTTCATAAAAAAAAATCTCCCAAAATGATGTATATGTCACTTGTTACATATGAATTATATATGAAAATTCATTTATTATAATTAAGATTTTTATTTAAGATTTTTTTATTATAATTTTCGTGATTTAAACATGATTATTTTTCTATGATATTTAAAATAATCATGAGTTATTTTTTCATTTAAAATATTTATCTTTTATTTAAATAATTTATTTAAGATGTTTTTCAATTTTCTTTAAAAATGACATGTGATATTCACAATTAATAATTTATTATACGTTTATTTAAAAAAAAATCATTAATTTTCGTCAAAATATCATATATGTTATTAAAAATAAATAAATAATATTAGTTAGGGGTATAATTGAAAAAAGTGTCAAAAGGCTCCTCATAAGCTACTCCAAGTAGCTTATCGATAAGCTAGCTTATAAGCTGACTTATAAGCTAGCTTATGTGCATCCAAACGATTACTCAGAAAATAAACTAGCTTATAAGTTAGCTTATTTTTGCCAAACAATGCCTTAGGCTATGTTTAGCAAACTAGTTTATAAGCTAGCTGATGACTTGCTAGCTTGTTTTTGTCAAACAATGCCTTATTTAAATCTGACTCTATATTTATAAGCTTAAGTTTTATATTTTTTAATTATGAATATAAGTATTTAATTTTAATTTTAATAAGTAGATAAAGAAATACTATTATTAAATATTTGCATAATTTTGATTAACAAAGCATTGGTGATACTTGGGGTTTGTTTAAATTCACTCTTAAAATATTATTTCCTTTCTTCTTTTTTCCTTTTCTATCCAACTATCTCTTAAATATTAGCTTCTATCCATATCTTCAAAAGATTTTCCATTCATTTTTTAGCATGCATTAAAACTTGCCCTTTTTCATACTCTTATTTTTATTTTTAACCATTTACATAATTTTTATTTTAACCGTTATATTTTTTTGATTTATATTTTTAACCTTTTGATATTTCTGTATTACTCCCTTTTACATTTCTATTTACTATCTTATACTCTAATCATATTAATTAATAGTGTATTAATTAAAATATGTATTTTTTTAGTACTATAAATTTAATAATATTCTAAGATCAAAAGAAATTAAAAAAACCTTTTATGATAATTATTTTAATAATTTTATACTTATGATAAAAAAATTATTTATATTTATATACAATATAACTTTTTATTGATGTTTACCTAGTTTGAACCTCGTTTTCGCTTTTAATCATTTTTTGAGCACAATGTTCTCCATTTTTTTCCTTAATTTTCGTTCTCCATTTATATGATATTCTAAAATGAGATAAATAAATAAAATGACAATACAACAAAACTGGACCAAAATATGTGGAAAAGAACTTGAAAATGGTCCATCCGGTGGAAGTGAGAAGTGAAGGAAGAGTTTATGTTAAATCAAAGTAAAAATGAAAGAAAAGTCATATTAGGGGTGAAAAATGTGATATTGGCCAAAGTATTAAGTGCAGGGGGATGAATGACATTATTTGATAGTTCAAAAGGTGTCTCAGGTGTCAATTTTCTCAAACTTGAGGGGCCTATAATGTAAAAAGGATAGATCTGCTAATTTCATATTCTTGAAAACGACCACTCACTTGAAGGCTTACTATTGGTCCTATTTGTCAAACAATGAGACATGTTTTTTTTAGATAAATAAGATAAACAATTAGAAAACATTTTGGTTAAAGAAAATCTAGATTTGGTTGAGTTTTGAGAGAGAAATTGCACGTTAAAATGCAAGGTCAAAAAACTTTATTTATCGATAATTGGATGTAAAATATTTTAGCCAATTTTGAATTCTGCATATGTTTAGCTTCATTTTTCAGTCATTTATCGAACTTTAGTAGCCTATGTCTTAGATTTTAGTTTTGAAGGTCTGGTTTTCAGTTATTGTACTGATTCTCGAATGGTTTATAAACAAAAAATTTTAATGAGAAAACGAGACTGAGTACTTATTGGTTTTCATTAATTCTTGTTCCTATGGTCGAAGAAAATAATCATCTAGAGTTTTAGTAATTTTTTTTTGTCAAAAACAGTGAAAATCGAGGCAATGGGCCGATTTTTTCAGCACAATTAGGGGTGTAAAAACGAGTTGAGCTGAGTCGACTAGTAGGTTAATCGAGTCGGGCACAAAAAATTAATATTGGGCTCGAGCTCTACTCGAGCTCGATTAACTTTTCAATGTATGGCTCGATCTCGAGCTCGAATACTTTTTGAGTTATCGAGCTCGAGCTCGATGCTCGTTTATGGGGTCGAACTCGCGATCGATTAGCTCGTTTATCGGCTTGAGCTCGAAAATTTTATATTTTTATTATACGATTAATAAGTATATGAGCATGTTTGGCTCGAACAACGTGTATGCTCAAATGGCTCGACTCGAAAAACTGTATAGAGTTTTCGAACGGGCCGAGTCGAACGTCAGTGTTATAAAGCTCGGCTCGTTTAGTCAAAATGAGTTCTATTTTGTGTTCGAGATCGACTCGAGCTCGAGTAGCTCGTTAAAAGCTCGAATCATTTACACCCCCTAAGCACAATGTGCTATTGGTGCTTGTCTGCCAGCTATTGTCCGCTTGCAGAAGGGCCATGTGTTGTTGGACTCATTTCTTTTATTAATGTTCGGGCCAATATCACACTATCAGGCTAATTAAATGAGGCCCAATCTACTTATTTTTAAGAGTCCATTAAGTTTTGTTGGGTATTTAATATATTTCGAGCTTAGAAAGATTAAGGTACAATTTAGATTATGTTAATTAATTAATTTAATTTTTAAATTTAGTTAATATGTTAATTTAAATTATTATTTCTATAATGTATTAATTGTTTTAGAATATTAATTAATTAATTAATTAATTTCTAAGGAGAGATGTTTATAATAAGTTATTTTGATGATTTTATAAATGTGAAAATCGTCATGATTTGAGTTAAGTATCTATTGAGCCGTTTTAATTCGGAGAAATGGGTTCATAAGTTTATAAAATGATTAATTTGACGTTTTAAGACGTCATCAAGGATTTTAATGATGAGAATCAAATGAAGATATTTGAGACATTAAGCCCTTGTTTGTTTTTTCATTTTAAGCTCTTAATCACCACTTATGTCTGATTCGTTTAGACGTTTCGTAACCATTTCAGAACTAAAATCAAACTTCAGACTTGAGCCCCTCTTAAAAAACAAACGCCCCCTAAAAGACTTGAATTTGGAGTTTGACTTTAGGTTCGATCGAGTTTAACCATTGTTAACTATTATTGACTTTTGGAGAAATTAAGTCATTAATGAGATATTGTGATATCAAATGTGTAGGTTTTCCGTCTAGAGCTATCAATAATCGTTCTACACGGACAAATGAGTGTTCATGAGACTTACAGTGGGATGTATACCTATGTACAAATTCATTTGGAGCATTATATGATTTGTATGGTAATGTGTATGCATGCATGATACAATATATTGTAAATATATGTTATTTTATGATCAATTGTATGCTATATATTTATTTTGTTTTCAAATAACTCTAGCATACTATTTTGCATGAAAGTTTTATTGTCAGTTTTAACAGGTGTGCATTTGACTTGTAAGTCATACAACAAGTGGCACGACCTCGTATTGGGTGTCTAGACAGGTGCAGGTCGGATAACCTAGGGAATATCAGTGATAAAATAACACATACCCGACCAGATAGTTTGTGAGATCTCCTTTTTTACAGTTATGCATGTTTTCAGAAAATTCATACTATTTGGTACAAAGTTTACAAGTTCAGGGGCGTAGCCAGAAATCTAACATGGAGGGGGCTTGAAGATCTCAAATTTAGCTTGTCGATTGAAATTATTCAAACTAAAGGTTAACGTGAGATATTCGAATAATAATACTTTTCTTTAAGTTCCATTAGATTTTTAAAGAAAATTTGAGTTATGAATTGTAATGAATGCGTAGATAAAAAAACAAAAAATAAAATGATGAATATTACGACTCCGGTTTGTAAATTGTTAGATTAAAGATGAATATTTTATATTATAATTTACCTGAAGTTAAAAATACATTTTTAACATTAAGTGAGTCATTACTTGCATTAATTTATTGGTATGTGATAAATAACGTCAAAATAAATATGGATATCATATGTTATACTGTGTAAAAACATGCTTCATAATTCAAAAAACAAAAAATAACATCATGAAATCTATGTTATAAAGCTAATAATATGAAAATCTTAGTTTTATATATCGTTGAAACTATTGATTTAATTTATTATGATTATTAATAGAATAATCTTTTTAATAAAATATTTGTAAACTAAAAGATAAAATAAAAGAGTTTGAATGATAACCCCTTACTGGGCTACGCCACTGTACAAGTTGATATGTATGTTGGGAAATGATTTTATTCACACAAACCATGAACTCACTGAACTTTATAAGCTGACTATAATATGAATCTCAGAGATAAAATGTTTTAAGTTGGACAAAAAAATGACGCACATAAAATCTTGCCATGTCCATTTAAGTTTAGTCTTTTATGTTCAGACATCTATGATGAATAAATTTTATAACACAACCCGGCATGAGACATATTAACATTTAAATTACATATTTATTGTTTTTAAGTCTTCCGTTGTAAAAAATTTAAACGGTTTGAATTTAGTCATAAAAGGAATTATTTAAGATTACGTAATATTTCTTATGGTAAAAGTGAGAGTGTTACAATCTATATGTCGTTCTTATCTAACATAAAATTTAATAGCGATAAAAGAAATGAATTAAGTTAAACATGTAAACTTATTAAACTAAGCAATATATAATTATATATAGGCGGAGCATAAAATACAAGCCATGGAGTTTTTTCAAACAATAGTCGTCGCTTATATTATAAAATAATTGAGATATTTATAAAAAATGGTAAAAATTTATTTATCATGATTATTATTTTATACTAAGAAACAATGAAAATATTTATAAGATTATATATTTACTAAATTAAATTAACGATTAAAATTGAATTATAGGATTTATTAAAAGGAAAATTATTTAAATAGCCTTTTAATAAATTTATATACCTAAAATATCTAAAATCTCTCCCAACTTACCAAAATAACCAAAATATTCGTAAGATACAAAATGCATTTCGTATGTATGTGGATTTCGTATCCCCCCACACACACCTACCTGATCCATACGAAATGCACACAACACACACAGAGGCGTAGCCAAGAATTTTGAATAGGGGAGGTTCAGATGTTCAATGTCGCACTTTATTGAAAAATAATATCGATAATATTGTATCGAAACAAAAGAATTAACAAAATAAATTTACATCTTAGAGTAATGCATAACCTTCCAATTGTTATAAGCATTGTCAATCATATTCCTTATTGGATAATGTTATTGGAATAAAAAAAAATTAGTTATGACTTAAACATAAAACATATACGCCAAACCAACATATGTTAAAGCACAAAGAAGTAACAATTATAAGAATCGATTATTATCAATTTTGGATCATTAATGTCTTTTTTTCGCTTGAAAAAAAATTGATTGTTCGTTTCTTGCTCATTATTAAACCTAAGATCAATAAAAAAAACTTCATCATTCAGAATTCAAACAAATTACAATATATATATATATATATAATTCAAAATTTAGAAGAAATTACTAGAGTTTGAACAAATAAATTTGTTTTGTATTATTATACTTGTTCAAAAATAAGTCAAAAACTTATAATTAATATTAATAATATAATAACATACCTGCTATTTTTGCTAAATCTTTGTTAATTGTTGGTGGAATGAAAGTGAAGAACCATGAATTTTAAACTTGGAAGAATTTTGACGTCATGAGGATTACTCGGAGAGAAACAAAGCACCGGCCAGTCCCCCCTATCTATGCCTCTGAACACACACTTGATCCATGCGAAATGCACATATAGAGATAATTGACCATTTCGTATATATGCACACACATGGGAGAGGGGAGTGGGGGTGATACAAAATGCAATTTCAATTCTTAATTTATATATTTCACCCCTATAATTAATTAATTAATTTATTTTACGTTTGTTTCTTTTTAATTTTTTGTTTTATACCTTTACCACATTAATATATATATATATATATAAATATAAATGTATGGTATATCAATTAAAATACATCTAAAAATATGTTTTTATTTTAACAAGTTACATCATTATAATCGTTTCGTCAATACCTTGAAAATGAGTCCAATATTAAATATTTTTTGATTTTTTTAAAAAGAAAAATATTTTTTGATTTACTTATATTATTATTATTATTATTATATATAATACGAAAAATAATTTTAATATATACATTTTATACTAGCTCATGGGTTGGGTTGGCTGGATTGAAGGTAGTTGAACAACCCAACCCAATAATTGCGGTTTGAAAAATCTCAACTCAACTCAACCCAAACAAAATTACAACCCAACCCAACACAAACCGTGCGGGTTAGTCGGGTTAGTCGGGTTGGTCGGGTTGATCGGTTTGAAACTTTGGTGCGTTATTTTATGATCTTACTAAGTGTTTTATTTAAAGAAAGTAAAATTAAAATGAGAATATATAAAAAAGTTAAAAATTCATGAAAATAAGAAAGTAAATTACGGTTGAAATTGTAATATTTTGAATATACCTAATTAGAGTTGGTTTAATGTACATATATTAATCAAAGGCTTAACAATCGTAACAAATACTTAGTACATAAAGGCATCGGGTTCATCAGGTTGGGTTGGGTTCAAATTTTCCCAACCCGATTCCAACCCAATAGATGCGGTTTGGTCATTTCTTGTATCAACTATGTGACGAGTTACCTGGGGTTGAGTTTTTTTGGGTTTTTACGGGTTGGGTTAGCCGGGTTGGTTGGGTTGATCAGTATTTTAAGCACCCCTATTTTATACTCTTATACTTATTTATTTAATTTGTGAATTGTGATACATCATTTGTTTTTTTAATTTTCGTTTTACACCTTTATCACATTAAAATACATAACCCTATATTAACTAAAATATGTTAAACATACGTTAAAATACATGATTCTATTCAATATTGGACTCATTTTGAAAGTATCGACGAGACGATTATAATGATGTAACTTGTTAAAATAAAACCGTATTTTTTAAATATATTTTAATTAATATACGTTTATATATATATATTAATGTGATAAGGATATAAAACATAAAATTAAAAAGAAAGAGACGTAAAGTAAATTAATTAACTAATATAGGGGTAAAAAATATAAATTAAGAATTAAAATTGCATTTCGTATCACCCCTACTCCTCTCCCTCATGTGTGTGCATACGAAATGATAAAATATTTGTGTGTGTGCATTTCGTATGAATCAGGTGTGTGTGCATATGAAATCTATATTTATATATATATATATACATGAAATGCATTTCGTATCTTATGAATATTTTGGTTAATTTAATGAGTTAGAAGAGATTTTGGATATTTTATATATACGAATTTGTTAAATGGTTATTTACATAATTTTTCCTTTATTAAAATTCAATTGTGGTGAAAGATAAAGTCATTGATGTTATAGCATAAAGGAGGAAAAAGGACAAATTTGAAATCCACTCGACTACTACTATCATATAGGTAGGAATGGAAAGATAATTACCATTATGTCCCCACCGCTTGTCTATATATGATTCAAGTGGTCCAATGAAACTTCAATTTCAAAAGAAGTGTCAATTTCATTTATTATTATTTTAGACATCAAAATTATGCATCCACCAATTTTCCTACGAATAAATAAATAAATACCAAAAATATGAAACCTAAAGAGTCGATGTTGGTTTGGTTGGTTGGTGGATTTTTATTATTATTCCTCATCATTATTGCGTTATTCCTAACATACGGCATAGTAACAATCTTGAATTCATTCATTTCAATTTATTTTTTAATTACAATATATATATATATATAGAGAGAGAGAGATAAAGAGGAGGTTTAAATGAAAATTTTATAAATTTGGAACACTTTGTAGACCATATATGATGTGAGTCCTATCACACTAAAAAATAGGCACTATTGAATCAAATATGATTTTTAATGTGTGAGACCCACATCATATGTGATCCATAAAGTGTTCCTTTAAATAGGGGTGTTCTTGTATGATCCATCCCTTATATATATATATATATATATATATATAGAGAGAGAGAGAGAGAGAGAGAGAGGAAGGTTCAAATGAGAACTTTGGATTTCTAAAGAAACAAAGGAACAATTGTGGATCACATACGATGTGGGTCCCACATAATATTAAATCATTTATGATTTAATATATATATATATATATATAGGGAGGGATCATATGAGAACCACCCCTCTTTAAAGGAACAAGAGAACAATTTGTGAACCACATATGATGTGGGTCCCACATAATATTAAATCATTTCTGATTTAATATTAAATCATAAATGATTTAATTTTATGTGAGACCCACATCACATGTGATCCACAATTGTCCCTTTGTTCCTTTAAAAAATGCAAAGTTTTCATTTGAACATTCCCCCCTCTCTCTCTCTTTATATATATATATATATACAAGGAAGGTTCAAATGAGAAATTTGCATTTTTAAAAGAACAAATGGACAGTTGTGGATCACATATGATGTGAGTCCCACGTAATATTAAATCATTTATGATTTAATATTAAATCATAAATGATTTAATATTATGTGGGACCCACATAATATGTGGTCCACAATTTGTTTCTTTGTTCTTTTAAGGAGGAGTGGTTCACATTTGATCCCTCCCCTATATATATATATATAGGAAGGTTCAAATGAGAACTTTATAAATTTAAAGGAACAAATGAACACTTTGTGGACCACATATGATGTGGGTCCACACATTAAAAAATCATATCTGATTCAATGAGGCCCAACATTGAATCAGATGTGATTTTTTAATGTGTGGGACCCACATCATATGTGGTCCACAAGGTGTTCCTTTAAATTTACAAAGTTTTCATTTGAACCTCCCTCCCTCTCTCTCTCTCTCTCTCTATATATATATATATATATATATATAAATAGAGGAAGGTTCAAATGAGAACTTTGTAAATTTAAAGGAATAAAGGAACGCGCATGGGCCACGTATGATGTGGGTCACATAATATTAAATCATTTCTGATTTAATATGATTTAATATTAAATCAGAAATGATTTAATATTATGTGAGACCCACATCATATGTGGTCCACAAGGTGTTCCTTTATTCCTTTAAAAATGGGTGGTTCTCGTATGATCTCTCCCCTATATAAATATATATATATATATATATATACTCGGGATCACGTGAGACCAACATGTTTTTGTGAGACCTGTGAGACCATACTTTTACACTTGAAATTTCACAGCATAACACTGTAAAGGTAACCTTCACAGTTTTTTACTGTGAAGGTTGGACTTTTTTCACCTTTAAGTGTTTTGCTGTGAAGTTTTAAATGTAAAATGCGGTCTCACGGGTTTCATAAAAAACAGGCTGGTCTCACGTAAACCCAAACCCCCCCCCCCCAATTCACCATAGGAGAACACATTATTTGTATTATAATGTGTTTGTTTCACATGTACTCGTTTCACTATATGAAACTTTTTGGAGTGTTTGTGAAACAAAAATATGTTATTCAATATAATCCAAATTCTAGTCTTAGATGGAAAAAATATATGATTTAACACATGATATACAAGTTCTCAAACTATCATAATTTTATGGGTTCTCAAAAAAGGCCCTTATATATTATTATATCATGTAGTGTTTATCTACATATCACTAGTTGACCACATTCACATTTAAGAATATTGGGTGCAGAAAAATATGCACATTGGCAACTTGAAAATGGAAAATGCACAAGTGTATGATGCATAGAAAGGACTTACAAAGTTATCACCATCATTGGTTAAGAGGGTTGAGTTCCGGTGAGAATTAGAGAGTTAAGGTGAGAAATATAAGAGGGGATGTATATGCACTGAAAAAGGCTTAAAAATCGAAATCAGAGTCTAGCACCGGTTTGGGCGCCAGTTACAATTCCTAACTGGCGTGGCTAACCCACGCGGCTCTTTATCCATGAGTAAACAGAGTCTGACCGCACTTTGGATGCCAGTTGCAATTCTAACTGGCGTGGCTAACCCACGCGAAGAAAACAGTACCCAAGGCTAGTTGTGGATGCTAGTTGCAATTCTAACTGGCGTGGATAACCCACGCGAAGCAAACAGTACCCAAGGCTAGTTGTGGATGCTAGTTGCAATTCTAACTGGCGTGGCTAACCCACGTGAAGCAAACAGTACCCAAGGCTAGTTGTTGATGCTAGTTATAAGTGGCATGAGATTTGTGTAACTAGCTTCCAGCCTAACTCACTTGGAAACTAGCCTTAGACTATGTTTTGCTCATTTTTACTCCGAATTGACTCCGAAAGGCATCGTTGGACTCCTTGTTTAATTCTCCAACCGAGATATAATATAACAATTGAATTTAAGCCAAAAATCTCAGATTTATTCTATTCCTCTTGATGGGACGATTCCTGAACAAACTTGCAATAAACCGTTAGAAATACGCATCGTTTGCTAGGAAAACGGGCTAAACTACATGGAAAGTGGTATTATAATAGCGCCACAAATGGCGTTATCAACAACCCCAAACCAAGCGTTGCTTGTCCCCAAGAAAATTAGCGAAAAATAAAGACAAAAACAGTTCAAAAGCAATCCTAATTCGCATAATGAGCCCAACGGGTATACTTATCAAAAGTAACAACTGTGCATATTATCGTGAAGTGTAAGAAAATAACAACCAAATGTACTCTAATCACAGATGTCTAAAAAGTTAAGCATTGAGAATTGAACTAAAAATAGCGACACCATAATGAGTTCAAACTAGTCAACCACACTTTCGGAGAGGATTTCGCCTCGACCCTACCTCACGCGATACTCTCAATACGCTCGAGTCCTAGGTTATCACACACCACAACTCATGCAGTAAGAAGTTATAAACAATAAATCTCAAGTTATATCCGCATGAAAGCACATTATGAAAGACGCTTAGATGTAACAATGGTGGTCTCAGGAAGGAATCAAATAATAAGACAAGGAATATTAGTACAAATTAGTCTACAAAACCCGCATTTTCCAACAGATCATCCAGGTCTTTATTGGGTTGTAATGGGGATTAAGGTGATAGCTAAGAACTGAAGGTCAATAAGGAACAAAAAATCCTAGGTGTATCACAAAATGACCGGTCCACATGATATCCTCCCTTTTTTTCTCCATCTTTGACTTTTACATTCCATCCATTACACTCTTTGAGTGCATTTTTCAGACTTGCTGCACCTTTTTTTTTTTGTTGGGCACATTGACCTTTTTTTTTGTTTTTGCGGCTGCTTAACCCATTTGGGTCTGTTTTTTTTCTTTTCAACTCAACCCCTCTTATGTTCGTTCTCTGGCCATTCCCTTTATGCCTCTTTACTTGCTAACCGTTTTCATATTGTGATTACTTTCGGATAAGGGTCGGCTAGTATATAGGTTAGGGATTAATGTGGGGCAATGAAATGAAAATCATATTAGTATTTGGCTGCAACATGGGTTAGGATGCACACAATCAAGGGTAATGATAGCCAAAAATAATGATGATAAATCAATGCCTGGAATCATTTTCTAAAGGTCAACACGATTTGTAGACAAATAAATACTATATATCCTGATGGTTGTCTTTACTACTTGATGCAAGAAAATAGTGAGATCAGGCTATAATCATATTCGACAAAACAAATTGATGTGTGTATGAGATTAGAACAAAAATTGTATCCCTCAGAAAAAATAATTAACAATATATAGGCTCAATACCTTTCGGGTGGTCTTCACTAATGTCCCCTAATCATGCAATTTGAAAAGTCATCCTTCAAGACTATATCACTATTTAAAGCTTCTCAAAACAATGCAAAATTTTCAAAAATCCATGATTTTCGCATACTTGGATGTCTGACATCATGTAAGTGATAAAGAAAAGCATATACACAATGTTACAGGGATAAGTGTGCCCGTGCGAGCAACCCCAAACCTTACCACACATTGTCCCCAATGTGCTAGCTTGATTTGAAGGTATTATATACATAGGATAATTAATTATGCGAATTAGGTTACAATCATCCATCTACGCGAACAAAATATAGAAAAGAAGAAAGAGAAAAAAATACTAGAGTTTAAAAAGTGTCAAACCGCTCAGTCGGCCTAATCTGTGTGTCGATGTGCGTGTGCACGTCTCCTTGCTTCCCCCGTGAGATCGCCTTGTTGTACCTACATTCAAACATTTATGCGAGTATTTATGAATAAATGTGATCAATCCCAAATTACACAATTATCGGGTTGGAATCATTCCCATTATGCATGTCTATCGGGGTGCGTTTGGTATGCAGTCAGGACAGGACAGGACAGAATAGAACAGAACAGAACAGGACATAACAGAACAGCTGTTACATGTTTGGTAAAACATGATATGACGGAACAGGACAGGACAGAACATAACAGAATGACCAGTTTACCCCCAATGAGTTGTTTAGTGTTTTTAACCAAATAACCCCCATATATATATATATATAGAGAGAGACAGAGAGAGAGAGTGAGGAGAGATAAAGGAAGAGAGTGATAGGAGAGAGAAAGAGAGAGGAGAGAGAGAGAGAGAGAGAAAAAAGAAAGAGAAGAGAGAGAGATATGGAGGAGAGAGAGGAGAGAGAGTAGAGGGAGAGAGTGAGGAGAGAGAAAGGGAAAGAGTGAGAGGAGAGAGAAAGAGAGAGGAGAGAGAGAGAGAGAGAGAGAGAGAGAGAGAGAAAAGAAAGAGAAGAGAGAGAGATATAGAGGAGAGAGAGAGGAAAGAGATAGTAGAGGGAGAGGAGAGAGAGGACAGAGAGAGATGAGAGAGAGAGAGATGATAAAGAGAGATGAGAGAGAGAGAGATGATAAAGAGAGATGAGAGATAGGAGAGGGAGAGAGGAGAGAGAAGAGAGAGAGATGAGAGGAGAGAGAGAGAGAGAGAAGAGAGGGCGCCGGCGGCGGTGGTATTCGTGAGGAGGTCGCCGGCGGTGGTGGCGGCGTGAGGGAGGGCGCCGGCGGCGGCGGTGTTCGTGAGGAGGTCGCCGGCGGTGGTGTTCGTGAGGAGGTCGCCGGCCGACGGCGGTGGTGTTCGGCGGTGGTGGCGGCGTGAGGGAGGGCGCCGGCGGTGCTGGTGTTCGTGAGGAGGTTGCCGGCGGTGGTGGCGGTGTGAGGGGGTGCGCCGGCGGTGGTGGTGTTCGTGAGGAGGTCGCCGGGGTGGTGGTGGCGTGAGGGAGGAGAGGGTAAAAAGGGAACAATTTCTTTGTTCTAGTTAGTTCTAGGGGGTAAGGGGTGAACAAGGTTGTTCCACCTTTGTTTCACTTAATCCTTGTTCCACTTCCTTAAATTCACACCAAACATGGGACTAACCTGTTCTGTTCCACGCTGTTCCACCCTGTTCACCCTACCAAACGCACCCTCGATGAACTAACACCCCAAACCTAGGTCGTGGCCTAGGTTCCAATTGTGTTTTTGGATGACTTAGCTTCCAATATATTCCAAAAAAAAAAATCTAAAAGACAACTCACAGCGTGGTAAGTGTTATCAACAACTCCACGGATTCCAACATCAAGGGTTTTCGTAAAAACAAACTGAACAAAAATAAAAATAAACTAAGAACGGTAATGATAAACAAACCAATGGTGGGTTGCCTCCTACCCAACGCCTTATTTTAAGTCGTGGCTCGACCTTGTGGTGTCAGTTAGGCTCATTATTTTTCTTGGGATCGAACCGCCCACAATTACGGTCTCTCCCTATTTTTCCCACGTCCACTTTTCCGTCATCACAATTTTCAATCTTTGTCCGATCTTTCTCCAGTTCATCTCTACCGTCTAAGTTCTTGAGAGCATTAAACATTACCTTTTCATTGCCGACTCTGAACGTCATCACACCTTTTTCCATATCTATCAAGGCCTTACCCATGGCTAAGAATGGTCTTCCCAAAATCAACGGCACCTCCTTATCTTCATCTATGTCGAGCACTACAAAATCCACTGGGAAGTAAAACTTGTCGACCTTTATCAAGACGTCTTCCACTATTCTGTATGGATAGTTTACTGATCCATCTGCTAGTTGAAGGATCATGTTCGTCGGCTTCATCTCTCCCATACCCAACTTCCTGAAAATTGGTAAAGGCATTAAATTAATGCTAGATCCTAAATCACATAAAACCTTATTAAAATGAAAAGTTCCAATTTGTATAGGTATCGAAAAACTCCCTGGATCCTTCAAATTTTGAGAAATCTTATTCTGAATGATCGCACTGCACTCCTCAGTGAGTTTCACTGTAGTTTTATCTTCGATTTTCCTCTTCTTGGACAAGATATCTTTCATGAACTTGAGGTATGTCGGCATTCGTGCAAGTGCTTCTGCGAATGGAATATTGATGTGAAGTTTCTTGAAGACATCAAGAAATTTCTGGAACTGTTCCTCATCCTTGTGTGCCTTCAAGCGATTTGGAAACGGTACTCGCGGCACATACGGGTTAACCACCGGCTTTGAAGGAGTTTTCACCTCCTTCTCTTCTGGCTTATTTATATCAGTTATGTGCTCAATTCCGGTGTCTTCAAGATCGATCTCTTCAACTTCAACTGTTTTCGTCTCCGCCTGCTCTTTATCGGAGTTCTCAATAACTGGATCACAAGTCGGGTCCTTGATCAACTCCTTGCCGCTCCTCAAATGAATGGCATTGCAATGTTCTCTCGACTTTTTGTCGGGTTGACTAGGAAATTGGCCCGGATTTCTGGATTGAAGTGCTTCAGCAATCTGTCCTATTTGCCTTTCCAAGATCTTGATTGAGGCAGTATTTTGCTCAGTTGCTGATTTAACGGTCCCAACAGTGGTTGCAAGCGTTCCCACTGACGATGATAGTTCTCCCACAATATTGTCCATTTTTGTCATGAATTTCATCATCATATCTTCTATGCCAGATTTCTTCTCTTAGGTTGGTTCATCTTCGGTTTTTCTTTGGTGATAACCTGGAGGGCGATAAACATTATTAGAATGAGAAGAGGAAGCAAGGTTAGAATTGTTACCGTATTGTTGTTCCCTCGCGCCATCTTTCTGATTATGATGTGGTTGACCCCAAGACAAGTTCAGATGCTTCTTCCATCCTTCATTATACGTGTTGGAAAATGGATCGTTCCGAGGCCGATTGTTCCGGTTTTGCATGTAATGGACTTGCTCCGGTTGTGGCTCATAAGAAGAAGACTGAAATTCTAGTGAGTTCGAATAATAAGGAGTTGAGTGAATAATACTTACCTTCAATTGGTCCGTTATGGCAGCTAATTGGGCTTTGATGGCCCTCAACTCTTCATATTCTTGGATGTTGGCTACCCGTCTTGTCGCGGATCTCGGGATGGAATAATTATGAGAAGCGAGATTTTCGATGAGTTCGGTGGCTTCTTCATAAGTTTAGTTCATTAGGGCTCCTCCAGAAGCAGCGGTGAGATCATTCTTCATAAGCCCTTGGTAAAACGTTTGAATGATCATCCATCCATGGAGTCCATGATGGGGACACCTTCTGAGCAATCCTTTATATCTTTCCCAGGCTTCATAAAAGGACTCCAGATCCGACTGTGTGAAATGAGTGATTTCTGCTATTAGTTCTGCAGTTCGGCCTGGAGGGAAGAATTTGTCTAAGAAAGCCTGCTTTAGGGCAGCCCATGTGCGTATAGGCCCTACATTCAAATTTTGTACCCATGCTCGCGCTGCTCCTTTCAGAGAGAAGTGGAATAGTCGGAGCTTGGTAGCATCCTCAGAAACCCCGTTTTGCTTGAAGGTGTCACAGATTATATCGAATTCGCGCAGGTGAGCATGAGGATCCTCATTTGGAGTCCCTCCAAATTGGTTATTGTGTGCCAATTGAATGATATTATGCTCCAACTCGTAATTGTTTGCATCGATCTTGGGTGGTCGGACACCCTTATTAGAGCGTCTTACTGTCGGGCTCGTAAAGGCTTTCATGGGAATACGAGCATTTGGGTCCGGTTCATCTTCTTCAGAAGAAGGATCTTCTTCATCCTCCAAACGCCTTTGTAGTTCCTCTTCTCGTAGTCTCAACCTTTCTGCCTCACGTCTCAATCGTTCTTCTTCTTGTCTCATTTGTTCGGGATCCATTGCTCTTGATTTTTCGGCTTTAGCTTCCTTTCGTAATCGACGTGCGGTCTTTTCAATTTCTGGATCAAATAATAACGACTTTGGGTCACTGGTCTTTCTTAGCATAAGCTATGAACTACCTGTAAACAAAGTCAAGATTTAGTGCACTAGAAATTGATAATGTAATAATAAAGTAAAAATAAAACAGAAAATTAAAAGGTCCAATGTAATACTACTGATAGCTGGTAGTGCTATTAGCGATAGCTAGCTCCCCGGCAGCGGCGCCAAAAACTTGATAGGCGGGTTTACACCCCCCCCTAAATCTAACCGCAGTGTACGGGGCGAATCAAGTAATAGTGTACTGGAAGTACGGGATCGAACCAAGGGAACTAGGGACTAAGTAACACAATGACTATAGTAAATATTAACTGGACGATCAGAATTTGAGTTGGTTGAATGATTAATCTACTAAGTAAACTAAAGAAATCTTAACAATTTAAAGAACGAAAAAGTTGGAAACTTTATAGGAGAAAAGCAGTTGGGAGTTGGGGTTCTAATGGTTTTCCACACAGAACACTTCAGTTTCAATAATTATCAAGTAATTTCTTAATGTTATGAATACACAATCACAAAATTCACTGTTACTCTCTCTCAAGTTATAACAGATTTATCTCCAAAAAGTATGTATTTTATCTCTCGATCTCCATACATAAACCCAGAAATTTATAGAATAAGATTGTAAAAAGTACTAAGATTTAATTGGTATATCTCTATCCAAGTTCTCACCTTAGGTATACAAATCATAAATCTAATCATAAATTATTCTCTCGAACTAATTTATGATAAAGAAATCAATTGTAAGTTGATCAGTCTCACAAAGGCATTAAACACAAATTTATATACTTCATTGATTAAAAAGAAACCTAATAAAAATCACAACTTTGAGTGTTCATATGCTTCAAACCAAAAGTAATCCAACCCCCAACATCTAAAGATTAGTTCATATTGGGGGTGGTAGAAAACACAACTAAAAGAAAAGAATTAGTAAGTCTAGATATGGTTTGTCAATCTAAATCTAAATCAAAGTAAAAACCCCCTTTATGTTGATGAATCTCCACGAGATGGTGATGAAATTAGCTTTAGATCTTCAATCCCTTGATGTTTCTCCGCTTCAATTGCTCCGAAAATTGCCTTGAAAGTTGCCCAAAATCGCCCAAAGTCGTGCTCTAAAAGATAGGATGTTGAATGGTATGGAACCCTAGCTGAAAAGGCTTAAAAATCGAAATCAGAGTCTAGCGTCAGTTTGGGCGCCAATTACAATTCCTAACTGGCGTGGCTAACCCACGAGGCTCTTTATCCATGAGTAAACAGAGTCTGACGCCACTTTGGATGCCAGTTGCAATTCTAACTGGGTTCTCAAAAAAGGCCCTTATATATTATTATATCATGCAGTTTTTGTCTACATATCACTAGTTGACCACATTCACATTTAAGAATATTGGGTGCAGAAAAATATGCACATTGGCAACTTGAAAATGGAAAATGCACAAGTGTATGATGCATAGAAAGGGCTTACAAAGTTATCACCATCATTGGTTAAGAGGGTTGAGTTCCGGTGAGAATTAGAGTTAAGGTGAGAAATATAAGAGGGGATGTATATGCACTGAAAAAGGCTTAAAAATCGGAATCAGAGTCTAGCGCCAGTTTGGGCGCCAGTTACAATTCCTAACTGGCGTGGCTAATCCACGCGGCTCTTTATCCATGAGTAAACAGAGTTTGACGCCACTTTGGATGCCAGTTGCAATTCTAACTGGCGTGGCTAACCTACGCGAAGCAAACAGTACCCAAGGCTAGTTGTGGATGCTAGTTGCAATTCTAACTGGCGTGGCTAACCCACACGAAGCAAACAGTACCCAAGGCTAGTTGTGGATGCTAGTTGCAATTCTAACTGGCGTGGCTAACCCACGCGAAGCAAACAGTACCCAAGGCTAGTTGTGGATGCTAGTTATAAGTGGCATGAGACTTGTGTAACTAGCTTCCAGCCTAACTCACTTGGAAACTAGCCTTAGACTATGTTTTGCTCATTTTTACTCCGAATTGACTCCGAAAGGCGTCGTTGGACTCCTTGTTTAATTCTCCAACCGAGATAATTAAACAATTGAATTTAAGCCAAAAATCTCAGATTTATTCTATTCCTCTTGATGGGACGATTCCTGAACAACTTGCAATAAACCGTTAGAAATATGCATCGTTTGCTTGGAAAATGGGCTAAACTACATGGAAAGTGGTATTATAATAGCGCCACAAATGGCGTTATCAATCTCCACCCTTGGATGCACATTAGGATGAGTTACACCAAGATAAGATGCACCGTGATGCACTGATCAATCCCCGTATGAAGCACAATTCATGGGTGGGTTTGAGATTAAAGGTGATCAAGGTCCAAATCTTTTCTTACATTATCCACTTTAACTCTTCATTTCACACGATCTTGTGCCCTGGTTGAGATGTATGCATTTTAGATGTGCAATTCAGTCGTAATATTAAATACTTGTTGCCTTCAACTTTCAAGGTCTCTAAGACTGAGCTGGTGAAGATGAAAGTTCTCTTCTTGGTCCCTTTAGGCACAAGGAAGAGACCACATGGGAAAATATAAAATGAAAGTAAGTAGAGTTCAAGGAAGCATGTTACATACCCCGACCTAGATTATCAATTAAAATTTGAATCGATACAACCTGGATTGGGTTCACACATGAACATCATTTGAACTTGTTTCACTAATGAACATATCATTGAAAACACCATAAACGAAGATATCATCTGAATCAATATGTTGAATATTCTTGTTTTCATTTTTGATTATCCATCATTCAAATTAATTTGAACATAATCATTGAGAATCTTGAAAAGGATGACATAAATATCATCCCTAAAAACAAACAATTATTCTTTTGTAACGTCCCATTTAATACAACGAAACAACTTACAAATGAAAATATCATCCCTAAAAAAACAATTTTTTTGTCCATAACTAAGAATGATTATGATTGGTCCAACGAGTTCACAAAGTTAACACAAAATTTTTGGTTAACAAAAGGTTACGCTAACATCATGTACAAAATCACATGTGATTTACACAACCATGTCATACGACCTTGACACGCGGCCAAGGGTCGTTCGCACACTTTTTTGGCCGTTAATGTGAAATCGCATGTGATTTTATACGTAATTTGGTCATTGTCTTATTTTATTAAATATGTACAATTCTTGTATGAATCTACCCCTATATACGACCTGTCTGTTTTATTTGATCTCTTCTGATTAGGGGTGAGCATGGCTCGGTTCGGTTTTTGGCCGAAACCGAACCAAAAACCGAACCATTCGGTTTTTGAAAAAGCAAACCGTTTGGTTTTCAGTTTTTCCGGTTCGGTTCGGTTTTAAAACCAAATGGTATTTTGGTTTTTGGTTTTCAGCTTTCTGCTTTTTGCTCTATCTTTCTTCCTTATTTCCAACTTGTCAATTTTTTTTAGTTTGTTCAAAAATCATGTTTAAGTTTTTAAAAAACAACTTGCAGAATACAAAAATTCAAATTCAAATTCCAAAATATCAAAATACAAATCTCATGTCTTAGTTTACCAAATTGAAAATCATAACAAATTAACAGTGCCTATCGACTATCGCAAAACAGTGGCCTGAGAATCTGAGATATCGATTTTAATTTATATCAGGGGTGGCCCTAGTGCTGGGTGGAGCGGGCGATCACCCAGGGTATCACAGTCAACAATCAAATAGAATTTAACAGCCTCATTATTTCATATTTTTTTCTCCAAAAAATGTTACCGCTCTGGGTCTCTTGATCTCAGCTATTTCCTTCACGACTGGCCTTCCCCCCCCCCACCTACGACGCACAACGCTGCAAATGCCTAGCATTGCTCTCGTTAGTCGTCTCCCAGCCTCTCACCTTGACTCAGCTTCTAACCTCCGTTCTCGACTCTCATTCTCGTTCTCTAATCGCAATTAGTTTTTTTCTAGCTTGAACCTAGATGTTTTCTTTCTTAGTTTCTTATTCACTCATCTAGTTATTTGATTTGCTTATTTTTCTTGAATCTTGATGCTTTCTTTCTTAGTTTCTCGATGCTTATTTGCTTTTATCTTGATAATATGACTATTTGAATGATTTCCTTAAACCTATCACTCATTTAAGTGATTTGCTTGTTTGGTTAAATCTCGATATCTCGTTTTCGTGCCATAACTTGAAGGTGTTATTAGTCAACAATGAAAGGGGAGGTTGTCATGATATGTTTTGTACCTCGGTTGTTAGCTACTCATAATCATTAAATATAAAATCATGTTGGTGGCTTGGTGCACTATGCAAATGATTCTACGGTCTAGATACAATCTCGACAATCCTATTTGCCTTGGATCTACTCTCTCCCCCAAGAAAGGTAGCACCCCTCTATGAATCTGTATGAGAGTCCGACTAGGTTCCAAATCTCTTAAAATATGTGTTTTTTTGGATTAGGGGCATTTTTTTACTCTCCACCCAGGGCATCCATTACCATAAGACCGACCCTGATTTATATGAATATTCATACGTAAGAGAAATCGATGTTACCTTAGAAGAATCGACCTTCGATTTGAACGATTGAGATAGAGAAATCGATCTGAGAGATAGTATGATGGGGCCGAGTTGTGATTTTGTGAGGGAGAAGAGTGATGTGAATTTGATTTGAGCGTGTATTAGGTTAGGGGTGATAAAATAATATAATTATATTATTATATATATGATATAAAATTAAAAATGATTATATTATTTCGGTTCGGTATGATAACCAAAACCGAAACCAAACCATTTGGATTTTCGATTTTCGGGTTTAGTTAGGTTTTTTCGGGGGTTTTTCGGTTTTGGTTCTTGGTTTTTTTTCCCGGTTTTGGTTCGTTTTTTGTTCACCCATACTTCTGATTTCCTTTTAAACTAAACTTTTATATTAAATCAATTGTACGCATTTATCGTAAGGCAAAACGATAAGAAATTTGTAATATAATTTGCTCTAACTTTTAAATTGAGAAGTTGTTTTTTTAAACATATTATAGTTTATGAAACTAATCGTATTTTTAAAATATATTATTTAGAACATATAGTTTTTAAATTATAAACTCTTCAATATATTTTTTAGAAACAACTTCTTTCAAAACAGCAATTAAATGGAAATATTTTGAGCTGTATTGTAATAGCTTTATTTTAAAAAGACATTACCCTACCGGCCTACCCCTGCGATTCGAAAAAAGGGATTGAGCTTCAAAGGAAATCTAGTGAACAGGAATAGAAGCTTAACGAACCTATAAATATGCATTAAAAAAGATAGTTTATTTCATTTTTATTACTTTTAAAATTTATTTTTTCACAAAGATATCATGTATTTTTTTTTATTCATAAATTTATAATACGTCTCCATTTCCATTTAATTAAACAAATATAAAATATATGTATAGCCCCATTTTAGTCATTACATGTAATTCAATCTTTGTATTCTATCTTTTACTCTTATAATAAAATTTCAAACTTTGTTTTTTTTTTGTTTTGCTATAGTTCTGCATTCATACTTAGAAGGAGATTGTTAGGCTTTATTTGTATGTAAAAGTATGGATCAGAACCACTCTTGAAGAATAAAGTAAAACTTCCCAGAAGATGACTATTTCAGAAGATAGTCTCCTTCAGAAGCAAAGTCTAGAAGACACTGCACGTTCTAGAAGATAGGATATCTTCTGGATATTATATAAGGGACTGCATGCATGTTGTATGACGTGGCATGTCACGCTCTTCATGCTTAACGAATTCTGTTAGGACTTTGCTTACTTGTCAATACATGATTGGCTAGCTCATTGACTTTGCCTTTTGTAGTCATATAAATAGAGTGAGTTACCTATGTATCAAGTGTTAATTGTAATTGGAGAGATTGAGTGAGATAGATTTGTATTTCCAGTATTGTAATCTTTGACTCTTCGAGTGAAATACAGATCATCATCATTCTATATGAATGTTTTACTCCATTACAGTTTACTGATTCTAGTTTGATTGTTGATCTAATTTGCTTCCGTAAATTGTTTACTCTACATCTGCAATCAACAATAATTGAGTGTTTTTGGGATCTGTGTTCCAATAATAGGTTTATCAAAATTAGATACAGAACGAATATGATTTATTTTAAGAAAATTTATCTAGAACGAAATATTTTTTTTTAAAGAAAAATTATTAATCAATCCTATATCAAAATTTAATAAATGTGAAAGCTTTGTTGCATGTTTGATGATAACCATGCATGATTAACGAAGAATAAACATTCGAAACTGTTTTAATAGATAAATAAATTATTGTGATTGTAAATATACTTTCTTAATAGAAAATTGGTTTTTTGTAATTACCGTGAGTAATTTCTTAGTAGAAAATTTTATTTTAATCTATTGTAAAGGTCGTACTTTTGGTAAGCCATAGCTAATTAAAGAGTTTGATTTAAATGGTTAAAATACACTTTTCATTTATCTTTATAATCATTTTTTTTCCATTTATTATTGGGTCTATAACCCAATTTTGTAAGTATTATGTACCCACCAAAACGACGTCGTTTTGGACCACCTCAGTAATATTTACGGACTTGTCGCATGTCATATGCTAATAGAACCGGTTTTTGGGTCAGATCTAATGACATTTAGGTAAAAATGAGTAAAAAATGGTTAGAAGAATAATTTGAAAGAGATGGTCATCTGATGTAATTTCTCTGGCTAATTATGATTTTATATTTTTACATAAATAATCAAAACTTTTATAATTAAGTAATTATGTATCATTATTTAGTTTATTTACTTCTTCTTTTATCAAATACAATAAATATTAATAATAACTGTTTTCTTAACTAACAAAAGTCGAGTTTACGTACAACGAACCTGTTTTCGTGATATCCATGAGAATACATTTTTACACTTAAAACTTCATAGCAAAACAATGTAAAGGTCAAGAAAATCTGAACATTCACAACAAAACCACTATAAATGTTACTTTCATAGTGTTTTGATATGAAGTTTTACGTGTAAAAAAAATAGTCTTATGAATCTTACAAAAACAACTTGATCTCACATTACCTCAAGTTTTAAATATTCTGTTAGTTTGCGACAAATGCCATAAATTATACCGTTTTTTAACCAAAAGTACAACGAATTGAAAAGAAAAGGGAATTTAATTATAATAGCCATTTTTTTGGAAAATTATTATCCAAATAGCACTTTTCTCTTTGAGTCTACCAAAGTAGCCAAAAAGTCAGCAAAATACTCATCGAAATACACATATATCGCTTACCTTGTATAAGAATTCCAAATCAATAAGCAACCCAATGAAATCGCTTACAGGAGGGACCAAAATTGAAAAATAAAGTTACATTTTGTATCCCTGAACCCATCGAAATACATGGGTATTTCGATGGGTATACTCGATTTCGCTTAGGTAGCGTTTGGTATGCAGACATGATTGGACTGGACAGGACAGGACAGAAGGGTGGGACAGGACTGGACTGGACATGACAGAACAAGTGTATGTTTGATACACCTAAGACTAAACAGGACATGACATAACTAGATAAGTTGTCACATAAGTTATTTGACGGTTTTATATATTATCTAATAGTTATAATTACACAAAAAACAAATAATTTATTAATTTAATATATAAACATTTTTACTAAATTTAATACATAGAGGAAAGTTCAAATATGAACTCATTTTTGGTTGTGAATGTGAGAACGAATCTCAGCCACTTATCCGGTCAATAAATGCGGCTTTGACCTGGTTCCCCTCCTTTAATAATCTCCACCCTCCCATGAATCGCGTCAATCCTCCGTGATCGCGTCCACCATAACTAAAGATGTGTGGCTGAGATTCGTCCTCACGTTCACAGCCAAAATTGAGTTCACATTTGAACCTAACCCTATATACATATATATATATATATATTAGTATAAAATTTGAATGTGAATATTTTGTTATAATTGATGATAGTTTGAAAAATCCGATTCACACAAATAAGAAATTATGCTTTATTCTGATGGTAGTATTGGTGGCGGCGATGGACGGTGGTAATCAAGATTTCTATATTATCACCTTTTGGATTAAAGTTTTTCATACTCTTACTTTTTCTCTGCTGAATTATTAAACATGCTTTTAATACGTATTCTAAAGAAGTTTATATTGAAATCATTTATGATGTATTAATAAACTTATGAACTAATAGCTCACTTAATGATAAAAATATTTTTGTGAGTTCAGTTAACACTGACACTGTAATATAAAATATTCATCTCTTTTATAACATTTCACAAATAAAAAAGTCAGAATATTCACGGGGTTTTTTCCGTTTTTTTTATCTACACACGACTTAAATTTTCCTTTCAAAATCTCATGAAACTTATTAGAACTAACATTAATCGTATCTCCTATATTAACCTATTGTTTGAACAAATCTTGATATCCAAACGTGGACAAAATCGTCCCGTCCATTGCAGACCAAACGTGGACGGAAGTTCGTGTCCGTCCTACGTACCAAACGTTAACCCTTAGAGTTACAAAAGTCATCAAATTGTTATTTACAATTTACATTTTTTACCCTTAAAGTTAGTTTGTAAATTATTTTACGTCATTTCCTTTTTAAGGGTAAAAAATGTAAATTTTAAATAACAAATCAATGACTTTTGTAACTTTAAGCGAAATCGAGTATATCCATCGAAATCGATGGTTATTTCGATGAGTTCAGGGGTACAAAATGTAACTTTATTTTTCAATTTTGGTCCTTCCTATGAGCGATTTCGATGGGTTGCTTATCGATTTGGAATTCTTGTACAAGGTAAGTGATATATGTGTATTTCAGTGACTATTTCGCTGACTTTTTGAGTATTTTGATAAACTTAAAGAAAAAAAATACTATTTAAATAATAATTTTCCAAAAAATAACTAATATAATTAAATTCTCATTAGCCATGAATACAAGGAACGGTGGTCAAAAGTTAGGAAACTGAAGAAGGTCCCACAAGAAACATATTATGATTGAAACTCCTTCCAAAAAGCCAGCATGCATATGCATATGTATATGCGGTGGCCCCCACCTTTCTCCACCCAAAGATTTGGTTCGATATGCAAATTTACAAACTCATTTGTTTCTAGACTTTAAATAATTTAAATATAATAAAATCTGGTTTAAATTTTTATTTTAACTTGTATTTAGCTGATCTTGTAAAATTTGATAGCGTAGACATTTAATTACGAAATACTTACATAATGGTTAAGATGAACAGGAAACTAAATATGACATGCACGTTATTCTATTTTACAAAATTAGCTGAACGTACCTGTTAAAGTTGGAACACAGTTGAAAGGTTTGAAGATTTGTTATATTGATTAAGAAAAAAATATTGTTACAGAAAATAAAAATGAAGTGAAATTTGTTGGATTTTCCTCTTTGTTTCTAATAGATAAATCATATTTTCATCATTTAGGTGTTACAAATTGTAAATTGCAAATTATCAAATTTGGTGCAACACTATGATTTATTTGAGTAAAAAGTTGATTATCGGTAATCTTAACCGGCCCTACCGGGAATTCACCTCCAAGCACACCAATGTAAGGGGCTTTTTTTGGCTCCCATAGCGGTTTAGGCTAACGACGGATCAAACCCGAAACCTATCTTATACTTGGAAAAGCCACCCATCATTTTGGCAACTGAACTACATGTTAAAGACGTAACACTATGATTTACATATCTTTTGTTAACAAAATAGTATAAAAATACCCTTAAGGGCGCGTTTGCCGTTTGGTGGACTGGATATGACATGACAGAATATAACAGAGATCATTGTTCCACGTTTGACAGGACTTGTATGTGGAACAAACAGAAACAAAGTGGAACAAGCGTGTTCCATCCTCACCCCATGGAAACAAGCTGGAACAAAGTGGAGCTGACTTATGTTTTACCATATAACTTCAAAATAAAGCTTAATTCTCTTCTAATTCCCATTTACATTTTATTCAGTTTTTTAAAATTTATCCGTTGTATTTTATGATATTTAAACTTTACTATATAGTCCTTAAAATATTATTTTTATACGGTTTCATATTTTGATTAATTTATATAATTTATTAAATATTAATAATAAAAAATAATATAGAAAATGTATAAAATAAAAACTGGAAACTGTATAAACTTTTTATTTTGGATTCATAATGATATATTTTGTATATAAAATATTAATTTTAGAGTAAATTACACTTTTGGTCCCTGTGGTTGCTACCTACTATCAAGACTAGTTCCTATTTCAAACTAATTACAATTATGATCATTGTGGTTGCCACTTGATTTCAATTTTGGTCCCTTTCATTAATTTCTGTTAAAAAATTCAAATAACACAAGGGTATTTTAGTCTTTCTATAATTTCTTTTAATTTACATTTAAAATAACACATATGTTTTATTATTATATTATAATCTTTATTATTATTAGTATAAATATATATATATATATAGTTATATACACAGATATTCATCTCCAACATTACATACGTATACTATAGGGGTGTTCACGGTTTGGTTCATTTCGGTTAGTAGGGAAAATGTGAACCGAACCACAAGTTGAACCGAACCACACTGAACCGGAACGAAATAAGACAGTTACCCGCGGTTCGGTTCACGGTTACCCGGATTTATAAAAAATATCATTTACAATATAAAATACTAGCGAAATATAACATTTAAAATAATTACAAAACAAATAAATAAAACTAATCAAAGCGCTACAAATTAAAATAAGTTTAATTGTTTAAAAACACCAATTTTTCGGTTAATGTCGATGCTTTTACGATTTTATACCACCAAGTCTAATCATCCAACATAATTCTTGACACCAAAACGTATAACACTTCACTCATTTAACTTTGGGTTGATAAATATATAAATAATAATATTAATATTTAATATTAAATACTATATATATATATATATATTATATCCGGTTCGGTTCAGGTACCCGCGGTTACCTTAAATTCAAAACCAAAACCGATCCGTGAATACCCGGTTTTTTCGGTTTTCGGTTTTTGAATTCTGGATTTTACAGTTATCGGTTTTTTTCGGTTTCGAATCAAACGGTTAGCTCGGTTTTCCGGTTTTTTTGAACACCCCTAGTATACTGGCAAGTGGCAACCCTAAAAATCCAAGACCTCCATTCAGCCTCCTTCGACGATCTACTTCACTACCGGTAACCGGTCTCTCCCTCTCTCTCTCTCTCTCTCGCCCTCTTCTTCACTGTGACCTCCATCCGTCTTCACCAGAACCATTTGACATCTCCCATAACCATCCGTTCATCACGGGTTTTCGTTTCCTGCGACTCCCTCACCACCCCTGCCGACACCCATATCCTCGTTTACGTTCCCTACGAATCCCTCACCAATCCCTCCGATGGCCTGCTAAAAGTCGATTCGTGGTCCGACTACCAACCTTCCTCCTTTCCTCCCCTTTCTGGTGTTGTTTCTTTATCTCGAATGGGTTTTTGATTTACGATTTTAGTTTTTGTAGCACTCTGTTTTGTAGCAACTTCGAGGCCCTCCCTTCTTACTCCTCTTTCTCTCATCTTCATCACATAACATTAAGGTTTGTATTTTGTTTGCTTTGATTTTGATTTGGATTTTTGTATTAAGGGAAGGGCATCGGTCCAGAGAGGGTTGTTAAACCACGTGATTGTTTGCTTCACCACCGCCGGTTAGGTTTGATATTGGGGTTTGTTTTGGTTTTTTATTTGAGAATTTGTTTTGGGATTTTAAGTAGGGTTTGAACAAGGATGGAAGCAATGTTTTTGAAGGTGGGATTTGGTTTTCTATTTAATTTTTTATTTAGGTATTGATTCCGAGTTGATTTGTGTTTTTATTTCAGATTTGAGTTAGTTAAAATAATTTGGTTTCGATTTTGTGATTTGGGTTTGTATTAAGTTTTTATTAGGGTTTGATTTTGAGGCTTTGATTTGTGTTTTAGTTAAGTATTTTGATTTGGGTTTTGAGTTAGATCTTGATTCTGGTTTGTGTTTTGAGCAAATATGCTTATTTGTGTTCTTGATTTAGGATTTAATTTTTTTTGGGTTAAGAGAGATCCACATTCATATACATGAATTTATTTTTTAAGAAAAAAAAGTTTGTTTTGATCTGAATTTGCATTTGATTTGTTTATTTATGAGGGTTTTTAAGTATTTTTTTCCCTTTGTTTGAGTTCATCGTAGAGTTCATCGGAGAAGAAGACCGGTAGTTGGAGAAGACGACCAGAGTTAGTCAAAGGGCGTTCCGGTGCTGAATATATGTATCTCTATAGATTATATGTAAAATATGACATATGTTTTTAATTATTATTGAAAATTAAGAAAATAGTAAGAAGACTAAAATACCCTTGAAGTTGAAGGATAATTTTAACAGAAGTTAGTCATAAAGACCAAAATTGAAACCATGTGGCAACCACAATGACCAAAATTGTAATTAGTTTGAAATAGGGACGACTCTTAATAGTAGGTGGCAACCATAGGGACCAAAAGTGTAATTTACTTTTAATTTTATTATAAATTAATAAATTACATAATTAATCAAAATATATAAACAACTCAGAGGTAAAGTGATCATTTTATTTGTTTTATCCTGTCTATTTTGCCTTCCTAAATGCTAAATAATTGTTCTGTTATATTCTATCATATCTTGTCTGGATACCAAATACACCCTAAAAAATCTAGTTTGATGTAAAAATGATGACAATGATTGGAAATAAACTATTGTATACACTTAAAAGAAATGCACAATTGTGAAAATTAATATTAAAGATCTTAAATAAAACGAACTTTATTTATTTTGAGCATGTGTATCTCGTAAACTAGTTAAAACAAAATATATTGCTTTAGTTTTTTTTGTTGTTGAAGAAATATATTGTTTTAATTGAATATATCAATTTAATTAAAGTATAATAAGAAACACTTGAGACTATTAATCCTATTACAAGAAATACGAATTGCAGCATAATCGAATCGGTTTGGTGTTTGTTTTTATTTTAATTTTTAAAACATCTATTTAAGAAAATTAACTTTTACATATTGATTTAAATGACTCACGGGTAGTTTATTAAATCCTTATCTAGTGATTATATAACGGATAATTTAGAATAAAAATAAAAGATGACAGTGACGAATCCAATAATTTATACGAGGGTGCACCATATAGAATATAAAATAAAAGTTGACATTCTAAAAATGACAAAAGTATAGAATGCATAACCAGATTCAACACACTTTCAGAAAGCTTAAAAATTAAGGAAAATGTAAGAGAAGTGATCATAATGGAAAAGAGTAAAAACAATCTCAATTCTAATAGAGTGCAAAAAAAGTGCTAACATAATCATCAAAAAGTATTTCTCATTATGAAAAAAAGTTTAAAAACAAGGAGAAGCTGAAGAAGACGTAACTGATAAAAAACAGTGATCACAATTTTCCAAAAAAAAAACCTAACCTGAGGCAGAAGTAGAACCGATGTTGGAGGGTAAAAAGTGAAGAGCATCAACCTTAACAAAAACTAAAGTAGAATCCAAAATTGAAAAGGATGTAGACATCTTGATGGAGAGTGTAAACAGGGTCGCAGAGATCAAGAGGGTCTTCCAGGCTTCCAAGTTCCAGCGGTGGTTAATCGATGTGAAAAGGGATTGGGCTTGGCATTAGCGGTCGTCGTTCTGACAAACAAGATCACACATCTAGTGGAAAAGGGGAGGGGTAAGCGCTCGTTTTCCTGGCAGAGCTATAGAGCATCCAATGTCCTGTTTTGTTTTTGTGAAATGGTACTGGTTAGTCGATAGGAGAGGCTAAAGAATGGAATCGAGCACGTGTAGGCCTCTAAGTTATTGGGGAGGAAGAGCCCCACCCATTACAAGATAAATATTGAGCCTATCTATTAATAAATCAGAAAATGGCGAGGAGGTGCCAATGCACCTTCTGGTGCTAAGGTATCTTCACCGCTAATTTTTTCCCCATCAAATGTGATCTCTCCGGGATTATGGTTGACGACGTTTGGTGTAAGGAACCCCTCAAGATTAAAGAGGCAACACATGCATATTTTAAGTCAAAATTTGAAGATATTAGATGCAATAGAGCTAAGATTCGAAGTGATATGTTAAAGTACTTACATGGCGAAGAGGATGAACTTCTCAAAGCCAAATTCTCAGAACAAGAAGTTTGGAGTGCGGTTAAGCAATGTGGCTCTTCAAAAGCTATAGGGTCAGATGGTTTTAACTTTGAATTCATCAAGAAGTGTTGGCACATTATCAAGGGTGAGGTTATGGAAGTGATAACTGGAATAAATTAACAAGGGTTTCAATTATTCTTTCCTAGCCTTGATCCCAAAAGTATCGGACCTTATTACTTTTGGCAATTTTCGACCAATAAGCCTAATTTGGCGTTTATATAAAATAATCGCAAAAACCTTAATGGAAAGACTCAAGAAAGTCATCGATAAACTTATTAGAGAGGGACAAAATGATTTCATAAAAGGAAGATTTATCCTGGACGGGGTGCTTATTGCAGATTCCCCCTAGCTTTAGTGAAAAATTCTTTAAACCGGTTGTCCTCAAGGTTGAATTCGAAAAAGATTCCTATTGCATTAATTGGGATTACCTTTAGGATATCACGATTCAAATGAGATTCAAATGGGGGGGGGGGGGGGGAAGTGGATTCGGGATTGTTTAAGTTCTTTAGCAGTATCCATTCTCGTAAATGACTCACTGACACTCAAATTCAATACACTAAGGGGTGTGTATCAAAGAAATCTGTTATACCCCTTCCTTTTTCTCATTACGGTCAAGTGATTTAATGTTATAATGCATGAGGCCCGAATTAGAGAGGTTTTCAAAGGCATTCCGATTGGAGGGAATGGAATCTATGTCCCTCATCTCCAATTTACAGAGGACACCGTGTTTTGGTGAATGCATTACTGATCTAAGAAATTTATTTGGGATTCAAAAAATTTCAGTAAGCTTCTGGGTTAAGAATAAACGTTTCTAAATATGGTGTTGGTATTTCAGATAGAGATACTGCGTCCATGGCCTCGGAAATGGGTAGTGATTCTGGTACTTTGCTATTCTGTTATCTCGGGTTTCCGATTGGGAAAAATATGAATAGAGTGAATAACTGGAGTCCCATCGTTGATAAATTCAACTACAATTTTTTAGTATGTAAAATTCGATGCCTTACGTTGGTGACCTCGACTTTACATAGTCAAGTTTTATGCTCCTTCTCCGTTTTTCGTGTGCCATCTCGGGTCATTCAGTTTCTTGAAAGTTTGAGGAAACAGTTCTTTTTTTGGGTAGGGTTAGACTCTAACCATAAATTGGCTTAGGTAAAGTGGAAAACACTTTTAAATTCTTTTTATTTGGAGGGCTTGGGTGTGAGTAACCGTTAGGCTGCTAATTTCGGTCTCTTAGGGAAATGTTGGTGGCGTTTTAAGATATGTTGTGACGTGTTGTGAGTTCGAGTGATTAAAAGTATTTTTGGGGACGATAGCGCTTGGAATACATTAGGAACTCAAACCATTTGGTTGGGTTGTTGGGAGCGTGGAGTGGGATTTTAAGACCGGGTAAAGACTTGGCGAAATGCATTATTCTTTTTTCGGACTCGTTTGGGAAGTAGGTTGGGGTTGAGGTTGGCACTTGCTTTTGGTTGGACAGATGGTTAGGAAACTTTAGTCTCTATGAAAAGTTCCCTCATTTATTTAGGCACAAAAGAGATAAAGATATTTTGGTAAAAGATCGAGTGTCATGGAGTGGGGGCTCTTGGTGTGGATCGTCTCAGGAGCCTAGAGGGAGGCTAGTAGGTGAGTTTGAGGAGTTGGGGACGCTCTCCCTAAAACAACAATTGGTATAGGTGGCTTAATACGGATGAAGCATTTTCGGTCAAGGAGATGTGATCATTAGTTGAAGGTAAACTCTCGCAAGTTCCGATTCATGTTGTCCCAACTCAATGGAGTACAATAACCCAGTGGAAGGTGTGGATCTTCATACGGAGGCTTAGATGGGGAGACTTTCGGTAAGTTTTATTTATCTAATAAAGGTTTAGGTATCCTTCCCTTCTTTGCATGTGTTTTGGTCTTGAGATCGAGACGTCAGATCACTGCTTTGTTGATTGCGCGTTGATGCTTCAATTATGGAAGGATGTTTTTCGACGGTGGGGGTGGAGTCTTCCATCAATTCCCTCGCTTAAAGAGTTGCTTACATGTATGGATTCACAATCTATTCTGGAAAAAATCGGCCATTTTGGAAGGCAACCGTTTGGACAACTTCATATTTGATCTAGAGACATCGAAATAACAAGGTTTTCTCAAATGATATTTCTTAACCTATTGATGGTCTAATTGGTGTGCGGGGCATGCGTTCGATGCATAGTTTTTCATGGCGTTGGTCTATGGAGTGTCGCCGTGCTGGTTTGCTCCTCACGGCATCTGGGCGCCACTTGCTGCTTGATTCTCATTTTGGCTGTTTTTGGCCATTGGCCTCTGTTTAAAGTGCCTTCAGTCCCATTTGTCTTTTTCGGTTTCTCTTTGGTTTGGCTAGGTTGGTTGTTTCTTCGGGTGTTGGTTTGGCTTGGTTGGTTTGTCTACTTTTTGCAAATTCGTTGTTTTGTCTTTCCTACTCAATTTTTGTACTGTTATTACCTTGCCTTACAATAGAAAGAAAAAAAAGCAAAGTTGAATGGTTTTATTTTAATTTACTAAAAGATTAATTAGAAGTTTTAAAAATAGATTTAAAAAAGAGAGTTATTGGCTTTAAACAATAGGAATGAACACAAAGCTTACTTTATCTTAAGAGCATCTCCAATAGTTATACTAAAATAGAAAAAAGTGATTTTTTAGCATTTTTGTGACTCCAATAGCTATGCTATCTCTTATGCTAAAATAGAAAAATGAGGAGGGAGGTTGTAAAAATCTCCAAATTTAGAGAAATCTCTAAAATCGTTAAAAGAGAGAGAGAAACTAATAATTTAATTATATCCAAACAATTAGAATGTGAGATAATGTGTAAGAAAAAGAAATAATATTTTATTAGATGTATTGAATATTTTATTAATATAATTAATGTTAGAATTGCGAAAATAGAATAGCTATTAAAATGAGATTGTGTTAAAGGAAAAACGAAAGAGAACAACAAGAAAGAGAGTAGAGATCTGTAATTCTCATTAATCATAAGCCCTATAAATAGGGATACGTTACAAGTAGATAACTATAAGTTCTAACCTATCTCTAATATGTTTATCTCTATCGATATCGTCATATCCATTAGACGATGTCACATTTATCCTACAACACTCCCCTTTGTGCCGAGTCAAAGGAGTGATGGTGCACAACTGTTGCCTCGTTAAACCTTACGCCAAAATAAAAACCCAGTGGGAAAAATTAAAATAGGACGAAGGAAAGAGTACAATGCACCAGTTTATTTGCATTACATAGACTTTTCCTTTAGTCTAATAATCTCTCAGATTCTTACATTAATCATGAGAGTTAAGAAAACAAAATGGTATATAAATTGTTGCCTCACTAAAACCTTACACCAAGGAACAAAACCCAATGGGAAAAATAAAACCTTGGGTGAAGGAAAGAGCACAACATACCAACATTACATATATAGTAGAGTCCCCCTTTTGTCTACTACTCCCCCTGATTTGTACATTAATCAAGGGAGTTTGGAAAGTATCGGTATTCCAATACTTTCTAATGTTTCTAAACATGGTTTTCATGTAATGATATGCTAAGTAAACATGTCACTTGAATATAGAGGAGAGTTTGTTATTGCTGATTGTATATAAACTTAAAGCAGAATATGTTTTGTGTTATCACCCTTATCCATTTTGGGAATGAACTTTTTGTATGAGTCAAATAGATAGTTAATATCAGCAAAGACATATCAAGACAATATTTTATGTTTTTCTATAAGGGTTGGTACTTTTCCCTTTCACATTCAACGTAGGTATTGAAATTCCATTATCAATCCTATTTTACTCTTTGTGAGGGAAGTATATGCCCACATCAATGGTTTCAGAATATTAATTTGATATCATTCCAATGATGTTGCGTTGGCGCTGAGCTAAATCTAGCTAACAAGTTCATTGAGAGATACAAAATACGGTCAAGTGTATTGTTCTAAGTACAATAATGCGCCTATTGCACTCAAATAGGGAATTCCAACTCCCAAAGCCTCTTCATCATCGTCCTTCAGACGAAATGGATCTTTCCTTTTATCAAACACTTCGACCTATCATGGGAGTGCTAGCCGGATGCGCTTTGTCCATATTAAATCGCCTGATTATTTTCTAGACATATGCGATCGGTGAATTAATATCACAATCTCGGTGTCCTAGATTAAATAGATACATAAAACCAAGTTTTCCCAAGATCTTTCATCTCAAATTCAAATTTTGAATAGAATAAGGTTTCTCTTATTTCATCAAGAGTATTTATTATGTTCATTACATCGACATATAGAGTTATGATTGAACATCTGGAACTCGTTGTATTTATAAATACGCACGGGAACAGTTCATCGTTCTTATATCCCTTCCCAATGAAGTATTCACTTAGGCAGGTATCCATATCCGCATAGAGATATGTAGTAACCACATTCATGAGTTGCATTTCCCGTCCTTCGGAAATTACTAGGCTAATTAATTAGCAGAACGTTATAACGTCCATCACGAGAGAACAAGTCTTCTCGTCATCAATCCAGGGTGTTGTGAGAAACCTTGCGCCAAAGGAGAGTCTTATACATCATGACTTAATTATTCTCATTACGCTTTTATGACAAATGAATTATCTATGTCTTACGGGCTTTACACTTGGTGGGTTAGCACTACCGGACCAAATACCCGTGTACTTGTCAAATGTAATTATCCTGGATTGCTTCTATTTGGTCAATTTGCTCTTTGTTGACATTTTTCAACTGAGCATGGTTCGATGTCATAGTGCTCTATCATCTCACGAGCAACAATATATGTGAATATCATCAATGAGTATGTACGATCTGTCCATCGACTCGTATGCACTTTCATAATTCATTTGAGATTTTTTTGATCTCTGGAATCAAATATTAACTTCGGAGCGTCCTCCAGTAATGATTCATAGACATAGTTTTAGTCAGAGATAATCTCATGAGAGGTTTATGTATTGATGATAAATGGTTGTGCCTTACTCTTCTTTTCCTTTAGATGAGTATCTATCGAACCAAGTAGCTTCCCCCATTTCCTTTTAGGAGCCACGACCTCAACCACACCTCCACCATGTGTGATTGCAACACGCTTTCCAGTGGCGTTGTGCCTTTGGTTGGGGACTTTTATCCTTACGGATATATTTGCAGCTGGTATATGTGATCTTGTCACTTGTAGAATAACATTAAACGTATCAGGTATCGAGTCTGATTCGTTTGACTTCAGTTTTACTTTGTGAAGTTTGGGGATCAAATTGAGACATGATGGGAATATTCTATGACACTTCTAGTCGTTCCCATGGAAAATCCTTTTTCCTATCCCCCCCTAACGACGGGAAGACTGTCTCATCAAAGTGACAACTCGCTAATCTAGCGATAAAGAGATCACCCGTCAAGGATTCTAATTAGCGGATAATTGTTGTGGATCCATATCCAACTTATACTAAATCGTTTTTAAGGACCCATTTGGGTGCGCTGTGGGGGCGCAATTGGCACATGTACTACACAACCAAACATGCGTAAATGTAAAATATCAGGCTTATATCCAGTTACCAACTGGTACGCATGATACTGGTTGGCTAGTAGTGGGTCTAAAAACAAATAAGTAAGGCTGCATGTAATATTTGCATAACCCCAGAAAAATGCGGGTTAATTGGTGCGCATAGCCAATTCCCTATGTACCATCTATATTCTTATGATGATAACTTCTATGAGACCATTTTATACATACACATGGGGTATAGAAAACTCTACATTGATTGCAATATATATGCAATAATTATCAAATCCTTATGATGTAAATTCTCCAGCATTACAAGTCATATAGACTTAATGAGATAAAGAGGGAGGTGAGCCCTTAAACGTATAACTAGTGCTTGGAGTGCAGCATTTCATGTGGTCAATAATGCGACATGCGTTCATTGTGTCGAAACCAGAACCATAAAATACTTTAATGGCCCGCATTCTGGTTGTTTATGTCAATAAATATTACCTTGTTATTCATTGTAAGAATGAAATATTTTTGTATTATGTCCTTAGCTTTAGGATGGTCTCATTCCTGTCTTGGCTAAGGATCAGGGTTTATTAAAATTCTAGGTATTCAAGAGGGCTTATTATGATGTTGGTGTTACTTCTTGTGCTGTAGAAGTCAACAGTTGCAATTTAGTTAATTAACTCATTTTGCCTTTCACTCGAAAAAGAATGTGTCAATGTGTATTTTTCAATACATAGATCATTATGTCATGACCATGGTGTCTCACGTGGTCATATCGAAACATATATGAATCATTGTCCCAAAGTTCTTTATTGGTGACAAAATGTGATTTAATGACCTAGATAATCTACTAGTTTGACACATTTATTTCTCTAATATATGTTCTTTTCATATCATTAGAGTTGATGTACATATATACACATTTCCATTCTTATATTATGATTTCCAATTTATACGAATATCTCAACAAGGTTTTATTAAAATATTGCTTTTGTGACTATTAATTTTATGCCATTAGGCATTAAGGAGGTGACAGTGCATCGTCTAAGTATTTTGGTTGGAGGAGTTATAAAGTAAAATAAATATTAGTTTATCTCTTTAGATTGTGTGGAATTCCCACAAAAACACTCAAGTTCTCCTCGATACATTCCTACACGGAACGGAGAATATTGAGAGTTTCGTATTTGTAATTCTTATGTATTTCTTTACATCAATAATGGTTATATATTCGGTTTAACATCAGCAGATGAAATTAATTTAATACTTAAATTTCAAAGAAACTTATGCTCAATCAATCTTAAGGTTAATCCGATATAGTTCATTTCAACTTGTTCTTTTTTTTAAATAGAATTGTTATTAGAGTGTTTCTTATTTTATTGTCCATTATCACTGGGAGTAGTATTTGCATAGTTACTCCAAGGATCTAAAAAAAATCTTTTCCGACACTTGCTATGACCCTGACCCTTGTCCATAAGGTGCATAGATTCCATAAGGTGCATAGATTCCATAAGGTGCATAGATGTCACCTGTGTGAAATTTTCTTTAACTCGCTGTCCTTTGGAGTTGTTTCCACCTCTAACACTTTCATTATTGACAATTGGAATTTTCTTTGTCCCAACATGTTTAGTGTTAATATATTGAATAACCTTGTTATATCTCTCAATCACTTGCAGTATGTTGATGAGTTTGTCTAAATGTTACATTTCAACTTATGTTAGTTCACTAATATGATTACTGGTATATGAAAGGTGGAAATCTTTCATGACTTCCTTGCCATGAAGATATAGATGGATTCTGAGACCCACCATTTCTTTGTTGAAATTAGTCACCTTATTGCAATCGAGTAGATTTCATTCTACTGTATGATTAGTTTTGGGAAGTACATGGTAATGGATAATCCTGATTTTCCTTTTCAGGGCGTCCCACGGTTCTTGGGGGATTCTAGTTAACGATAATCCCTATGAAGGTTGTGACTGATGTGTTGTCTCAAAAATCTCTAGGTATTTACTTGTATTTTAACAGGTGATTTTTAGGGTCAATAGGTTTTGATGGTTTTTACATATTTGCATGTGTTTTATGAACCTATCTTATGGTATTCAAGTTCTTCTGAGTCCAAGATGTCGTGTATAATAGAGAATATATTACTTTCTAAAGATCATGTTCTATATGCATGAAATTTCATTATCATAATAATATTGGATTTTTGTTTGTTTACATTTTTTTGATAATACTTCATCAATATTTCAATATTCGAAAATAGATCGCAAAGACACTTTTGGATTTCCAGGTAGGAGGGGAATCACGTGGATTACTTAAATCCCTTCAACCTTAGGGTTATTTACACCCGTTTGACAAAATCTTTCGGTGTTATGCAATTATTTCGTTTCATGAAATACATGAATAATATTAATATTATGAGAGATTTTGCCATTAAGCAAAATAAATATTGGTTTTGACATAAAATTGAATTTTGATTTTTAACATCTTAATAGTATTTTTGGAGCATTTGGTAAAAGACCAAAATATATGGGGGTTGGAAGTGTAACTTCCAAATATTATTTATGATTAAAGATAATGAGTAGGAACTCATCATCAATATTATTATTTGTATAATATTTTAACATTTTCATGTTTTTTTTCTTTTGGAGCTTTTGGTAAAATATCAAAATATATATATGGGTTAGAAGTATAGCTTTAAAAAGTTATTATAAAAATTATAAGTAGAAACTTATAATTAGGATAAACATTTGAATAGAATGCAGCATTACGCTAAATATGATTTAAAATAAATATTTCAATATTAACTTAAACAAATAAATAATATTAATCAATTAAATACAGTAATTGGGCAACCTAATACTTATGCATTCAACAATAAACTAAGATAAGTTATAATTAAAGATATACTCATAAAATATGATATTGTTGTTATGAAAATAAAATCAATTTTATAAAAACAAGCAACTATAATTTAATAAACAATTAGATATATACTAAATTTATAATAAACCAATAAAATGTAAGATAAATATTAATATTAAGTAGATATTCAATCGGTAACTAGAATATATAATTAATTAATATTCAAATCCAATACTTAATTTATCTAAAACCACATTTAATCTTAACAAGCCTAATAATAATAATAATAATGATAATAATAATAATAACAACAATAATAATAACAATTTTTTTTAAAGTAATAAATAAGCAGAAAAAAAAAGGAAAATAAAACCCCCCTTTTTGTTTTGTATTCACCGCCGCAACAAAAAAAAACCTCAATATGATTTATTATTATATTTATAGACAAAGAAAACTGCAAATCCGTGTAAGATTTTTAACTATGATCTTAAAAAAATTATAGACAGGTAAATCGATGGATATGATTGAGTTTTGATATTCCTAATTTTTTTAATGTTTTTTAATAAACAAAAAAACAGCCAATCAAGTCATGTAAAACACAGGCAACAAACAAAGGTACATTGAATTATCATGACTAAAAGAATTAATCACTATTGATGATAAATCGTAGATAAAATAAAGTTGTAAGTTTATGTAGAGATACTTACTTGAATTGCAATACTATAAAGCAAACCTCTTAATGGTGGCGAATTGTGGATTGAACAACCGTTTAGTAGAGGTAGAAACGACCCGAGCTTATGTGCTAATAACGTGTTAAAGGAAAAACGAAAGAGAACAACAAGAAATAGAGAGAAGAGATATGTAATTCTCATTAATCATAAGCCCTTTAAATAGGGATACATTACAAGTAGATAACTATCAGTTCTAACCTATCTCTAATATGTTTATCTCTATATATATCGTCATATCCATTAAACGATGACACATTTATCCTACAACAGATTATAAATTTTTATAGACATTTTGATTTTTTTACCCATTTAGAAAAAAAAAAAGTTAATAATAAATTCGTATGAAAATTAAATAATCCTTTTTTACTTGGCTATTTAAGTCATGTCATTACTATTTTACTCCACACACGTTTATTTATTGAAAAATAAAAATAATGGATGATGGTACGAAGCTTTTGTATCTGTCAATTCAATTGGTAAAAAGACAAAGCTGAATTTGAATTGGCCTTCGGCATGTTTGCTCTCCTTTTTTTGTATTTTGACTTTTTGTTTTATTTTTATGACAAATTATTCCTTTTTTTGCTTTTTATGAAACAAATGTTCAATAAATGATATCATATATTTATTTGACTTTTTATGTCAATTTATTATATTTTATCACTTTAGTAAAATTATAACTATAATATAAATTTCGACCATTCTTAATATTATTCATAAAGAGATAAAGGATTTGAATTTGGCACACATATATATATATATATAAACGGATTTAAATGAGAACTCAAATTTGGTTATAAATGTGAAAATAAATGAGAGCATGACACGTGTTATATTTAGACTGAATAATGTTAATAAAATATTCACACTTAATGTAGTATTATTCAGACTAATTAGTATTATTATTCAGACTGAATAATACTACATTCAGTTTGAATATTTTTCTACATTATTCAGTCTGAATATAACACGTGTCGCCCTCTTATTTGTGCTTACAACCAAGTTTGAGTTTGCATTTGAACTTTTCTCTATATCTCTCTCTCTCTCTCTCTATATATATATATATATATATTAATTTTGTAATTTAAAATTGAAATAAAGCAGATAAAATAAAATAAAAGGTTGTTTTCTAGAAGGCATAACTTAATTAAATTATTTCCACTTTTATAAACAATGGTTTGCATTGATATGTAAGTAGTTTTGCTTTTCTTTCTATTTTAAAAATCGGAAATGAACTTTCAAAACTTCTTATTTAAGGGATATCCTCATCAAATTTAGTTAGTAAAATATGAACCGTTATTTATTGTTACTCTTATTGCTATTTGGTTGTACACACATACTTTTTCTTTTCTATAGTTCATTTTGAAGTTTTAAAAGTTAGTTTGTCAATATAAGAACAAATAAAAAATTGGTTTTGTTTTGACGTAATTTGTCATTTATGCAAAAAATAAATGAAAGCTTGTAGTCAAGCTCCACTTTTGTCCTTGTGGTTGCATCGAACATCATCCATGTATTTTAAATAAGTCTAAAAATATTTTTTAGTACCTGCATTTGCTTTGGAACAGATCTTTTACTTTAACTCCTTTTAACGGGTTTTGCTTGTTTTTTATGAATTAAAATGAATGTACAAGTTTTTTAAGTTTTATATACAAGTGTGGTTTTAGTTTTAGTCTTGCTCCAATCCTTTTCCACCTTCTTCAACTTCGGCCACCAACTCCAATCATCGTTTCAAGTCCGACCCCAATTCAGGCCATCCTTTCAGGTCTGCTAAACAACTTCGACCACCAACATCACTACCACCATGGATGCAGAAGAAATCACATATCACAAATCCAATTCATTATCACCAAATCAATTATCGTATAAATCGAAACCATTATCATTCAAAATCAAAAACCCTAAATCTATATAAAAACAAGAAAACCCCATAATTAAAAAAAACTTTAAATCTAAATCTAAATAAAGAAAACCCTAAATCTATATCTCTCACCCCCAAAATACCCATCTGGTAGATTTAATTCAAAACTTTTTGACCAACAATATAAAAATTGCAAGAAGCCGTTACAATTAGCAAATTCAATAATGCCCATCAAAGCCACACTCGAGATTATGCATCATAAGGTTTATTTCTAGAAGTGTCGTAACAGTGTAGGCTTAATCAACCAAACACGTTGGAGCCACACCAGTGACGTTAGTTGCAGGTGGCGGAGAGGGGGATAACGATTCTAGTTGCAAATGATTTCATTGTAGAAGAGGGTTAGACGTCGGAGAGACACGACATAGATGATTATGTTTAGAGGGGAGAGAGAGAGAGAGATAGAGAGAGAAAATGTGCAGTTAGGGACACAAAGTTAATTTGGAATTCGGGAACTGTTCACATCGTATCATATGTCCTCCTTCAGGATGAATATTCATCATGAATAGCACGTTCATGATGACTATTAATAACAGTATAATACCTCCATTTTCCTTATGATTATGGCATGTATCATGTTGTGGACAGTCCATCGGTTTCAACGTAAAATATCAAACATATTTCTTAATTTACTAACGAGGTCTTCTTTAAAGAAAAAAAGTTAAAAAAACAAAAGATATATTTCAGAGCCAATTATATACAATATGTATGATTTGAAATTAAAAAAACGCTTTTATATTTTGATGTAACTAAGTAGACAAAAATAGAGTTTACTCTAACACAATAGATGGTTTAATTTGGTTTGTCTCAGTTTACCTTTTATGCAAAATACAAGATGAAATCTTTATAGTTTTATGAGTGAAAGAAAACTGACATCATAACAACCGCAATTATTAAATATTTATTTCTTACCTTCCCTTCAACTTTTTTTTATCTTTGGTGGAATTGGGTTACTCCTGAGTCCTGACCAACTTTTTGTTCCTATTTTTCCACTTTATTTTTTTAATCTTCACCTACTCTTACTCCAAGTGCTTTCTCTTTAGAAAGTAATTTTTCATTTTCATTTTATTTATAGAGTAAAATATATTTTGGGTCTTGTATTTTTTTCTATTTTCTTTGTTTTTAGTTCTTAGAATATGAAAACTACATATTTAACTATCATGATTTGTAATAACGCTCAAATGTAATCACTTACTCTGATCGTTAATTTTTAACAATTATTCTAGTTACCAAATTTCAAGAACATCTTTACGTATTTCATCAAGCATAATTCGTCTAAATGGAGGTAACCTTTAGGGGTTTCATGACTTTCGATTGTTTTATTGCATCAAGATGGTGAAACTTTATTGAATTCATAGTGAAACATAATGAAACGTTATTACAACCATAGTGAAACCGTAGTGAAACTATAGCGAAACCATTATGAAACCTTAGTGAAACCTTTTTGAAACTACGGTGAATAATGAAACCATGGTGAAACTATAGTGAAACCATAATGAAAATACAATGAACGTGTTTCATAATTTTTATGCATCATTGTAATAAAAAATAATGAAACCAGGATTGATATCAACTGGTATAACAAAAGACGATAAAACACCTCATCATTGTTGAACACATCTCGAACATGCATTTCATTAAGCAAAACAAATTCAACGTTTGACTCCTTCACTCTTCCGAAGATAAACACGAACCTGCCAATGATGAAAACGAACCAGTAAATGATGAACATGAACATGCAACTGATTTGAAATATTAGACGATAACGTTATGTTACGAAAACTATTGAATTGTGATGAAACTGATCGGTAGCACGCAAGGTTCAAAACGGCGTGAGGCGTGGTGTGGCGACGAGGTTAAGCCTTAAGCCTTTGGAGCCACGACGAGGTCGCGGCGTTTTTCAAGGTGTGACTTATGGCAACAAATCTTTATATCATACAAATTATCATGCATATAAACATATATTTTCTATCATTACTCAATGAGTCAGTGATATTAAATCATTTAAATTGGGTTATAAATTAGAAACTAACAAATTAGACATCAAAAAAAGTAAGAAAAAACAAATATTGCATTACAAAAAAACGTGCAATAGATCATGGCGTGCCACATGCATAACATGGCGTGAGACACAAGTATTAAGCCATGACACACCACGGCAGCTGCAACAGTGAGCTTTTTTGAACACCGAAGGTTGTAAGATAACGAGATCGGCGGCGGAAATGGAGAATTTATGGGACTATTATTGTTAGCTCCGATGGTGAGATTTGGATGTGGTAGAGGTTATGGAGGTGAAGGGTGGTGACGGTGGTAGGGTAGAGATTGGTTTAGAAACAAAATAATTGATTTACCATAATTAGTTGGTTATTATTTCGTACGTATTCGAAAATAATACCAAACGATATTTAACTTAATTAAAACCGTTTAGTACGATTTGACCATTAAACCCCTATAATAATAAGCAAAATTAAACGAAGATAAACGATTAGTGGACTTTGGTGTATTAACATGTGAATCACATGAGTTCATATATGAATCGCATGAGTTCATATATAAACCCGTATTTTAGTAATTTTCTATCTTTCGCATACTAATGTAAGAAATTATTCGGTGTTTCACGGTCAAAGCCGCAGATGTTGACCAGATGAAGGTCTATGATCACTTCTTTACTTCTCAAAGATTTACCACTTCTCATTTGAACCTTTCAACACACACACACACACATACATATAGGGGTTAAATCAAATAAAACCAAAAAAGTTTGAAAACCGTGAGGACCGATTTAAGCCGTAATTTTGATTTGATTCTATGGTTTCAATTGAAAGTTATTTTTAGTTAAAGTGGCATAATCTTCATTTTGGTAACAAAATTTACTAAATGAAACATAGATATTCACTCATTAAACACATACTAATTCACTACATGAAATCTAAATATAGTTATTGTTCTTTATACAACACATACTAATTCAACAGATTCACCATATGAATCCAGAACACATACTAATTCACCAGATTCACCATATGAATCAAGAACACATATTAATTCACCAGATTCCCCATATGAATCCAGGTGTAGTCAACAATGAATTAGGAAAGTCAAATATTGTGGTTATACCAAAATCACTATTACGCCCTTCTCTTTTTATTAATATTACAAAAATGTCACGATGATTTGTAACCTTTGACTAAACTCTTTAATGGTTGAGATTAGTCCTCACGATACTCAACCATTTTAAGATTTTTATTTGAGAAGTGTGAGAAGTGGTTATTCACCGTTGGAGAGAAATAGACGCACATTAGGATGAGATGCACCGAGAAAAGATGCATCGAGATGCACTGGGTTAATTCTCTTATAAAGCGTAATTCATGGGAGAGCATGCGATTAAAAGTTATCAATGGTTCAGATCCAATTCTCACACTTCACACCTTAACTCTTTTTCTGACACGATTTTGCGCCTATATATATATATATGCGCAAGATCGTGTGAGAAAAAGAGTTAAGATGAGAAGCGTAAAAAGATATTGTTCTCGCTTAAACATGGCTTATATATAGGGCAATAATCAAATAAAAACCACAAAAATGTTATAAACTCGTGAAAACCGATATAAAAATAATCGATAGAAAAAGAGTTAAGGCAAGAAGCTTAAAAGATAATGTTTTCGTTTGAACATGGTATATATATATATATATATATAGAGAGAGAGAGAGAGAGAGAGGAAAGTTCAAATGCGAACTCAAATTTGGTTGTGAACGTGGAGACAAATGAGAGTGCAACACGTGTCTGAATATATATTATTCGGACTGAATATACAAAGAAATATTCAGACTGAACAAACATTATTCAGACTGAATAAATACTATATTCAGTTAGTCAGTCTGAATATTTCTTTGTATATTCAGACTGAATAAATAATATATTCAGTCTGAATATTTATTGAAATGGGACACGTGTCGCATTCTCATTTGTCCTTACGTTCACAACCAAATTTGAGTTCTCATTTGTCCTCACGTTCACACACACACACACACACATATATATATATATATATATATATGACAATAATCAAATAAAAACCACAAAAAAGTTATAAACTCGTGAAAAACGATATAAAAATATTTTTTTATATGATTTTTTTCATCAAAACCTATAATTTAAGATAGTGTTTAACATATGTTTGTTTCATAAGGTGAATTTTTTTCACATTTATTTGTTTCACCATATGAATCTTTTTTACGCATATTTTTTGCTTCACTAGGTGAATCAAATTCTTTTTTTCACATGTAATTATTTCATAAGGTGAACCCAAACATATGTGAAATAATATTTTAAATTATAAGTTTTGATGAAAAAAAATCATGCAAAAAATATTTTTATATCGGTTTTCACAAGTTTGTAACTTTTTTGTTGTTTTTATTTGATTATCGCCCTATATAGACACATCTTCAAATACAAACCAGTCAAATATTACAAACTATACAAACTCGTACAAATCAATATAAAAAATATTTTTTTTGATGATTTTTTTTCATCAAATGTTATGATATAACATATTATTACGCATATGTTTGTTTCACATTGAAAAAGTTTCACATGTATTTGTTTTCATAAGGTTAAAGTTTCTCATATATTTTTTTATGAAAAAATTTCATAATGTAAATATTTCACATGTATTTTCTGCACAAAACAAACATATGTGTAATAACATCTTAAATCATAGCATTTGATGAAAAAAATCTTGAAAAAATTTATTTTTTATATTGATTTGTACGAGTTTGTATAATTTGTAACCTTTGATTGGTTTGTATTTGAAGATGTATATATATATATAGAGAGAGGCTGATTCAAATACAAACCAAGCGAAAGGTACAAACTCGTACAAACTAATATAAAAATAATTTTTTTCATCGAATGTTATGTTTTAAGATGTTATATAACATATGTTTGTTTCATGGGGAGATTTCAAATACAAACCACGTCAATTCGTACAAACCGCGTGTTTTATTATTTTTTTGAATAATTTTTTCATGAAAGTGTTTAATATGATAAATTTGTTTCATATAATTGTTTTCTTCATGAAATTATTTTTTTTCTACATGAAAATGAATTGATTCATGTGTTAGTCCCGGAAGGGAGATGGCTAAGCTAGTAAGAGTTTGTAGAAGGGGGGGGGGGGGATGAATACAAACACAATTTTTGCTCTTTTAAATTTTTTTAATATAAATATTAAAAATTTACACACAGAAGTTTGTTGCGGAAAAGAATAGACAACCTATTCTAACAAACTTAAATAACAGTAACTAGCTTATACAAACACAATTTTTAATGTAGAAGGGGGGGGGGATGAATACAAACACAATTTTTGCTCTTTTAAATTTTTTTAATATAAATATTAAAAATTTACACACAGAAGTTTGTTGCGGAAAAGAATAGACAACCTATTCTAACAAACTTAAATAACAGTAACTAACTTATACACACAGGAAGTTAAAATAAGACTGTTAGCGCACACAGCTTTGGCGAAATCAAACAAATACTTTCAGAGAAGTATTGTTGAAGACGTGAGATTTCTGGGAAGGACTTCATCTCCTTTTATAGTGCCCATGCAAGGGATGCAAGTGGACAGCTGTCAAGGATTGATTAGCTGGAAGTTTATCTGATGGACAAAGGAAGAGGCCACTCCCTTTGTACTAGTTTAATGGATGAACCATTCCTTGTAGCACGTAATGTCAGATAACTTTATCTTCTTTTCTTCATGCTCTGTGAAGTCCCATCAAACCTTTTAGCTAAAAGACAAATATTCATTTTATAAGAATAAAAGAGAATGTCTTTATTTAAGGCTTGATGCCCAAGTTCTTGCAGCTCACGTATCTTGCAATTGTTGTGAGTAAGAACTTTATCTCTTGAAATTGCTAAGTGATACATGAAGCCATGTATCATATCGGTGGATACTTTGTAAGGCTGGAAATGGTAAGTGTACACTTTGCTTTTGCTTGATAAACTTCATCTTTCACTAAGTGTTGAAAGTGTACATCCTTGTGACTTGATATCACAGCCTTAGAAAATATACCTGCAATTTCGGTGACCAAGATTGTAATGTCGGTGACCATGACTTCAAACTTGATGTCCTCATCTTGTATTGATGTCATAGTACTTTGATAACTTTTAAGTGTACCATCGCTGACCCATGGTGACCCAACAATCTTGACTTTGGCAAAATGATCTGAATATTGAAGTTAGTTGGTACATCCAAAATTCCACTTTTTGATGTACAACCCTTGATTGATAAGTCTTTGACTTTTCAATACTTGAAGTATATTTCAGACCTTCAAAAGACCCTGTAAAAGATCAAACAAATAATAGAGAAGGTTCATCACCAAATCATCGGTGACCCAACATCATGAAACTCTCAATTTGATGAATTTTGTTTCACATATTTTTTATTATTCTTGATTCACCAACCTTCATGTATTCTTGATGAAATTTTTTCATATATTATTGACTAATCAACCCTAATAATTAAGAAAAAGTGAAAAAATTAAAAAAAAATATTGGTTGCATGCAGTTTGTACGAATTGACGTGGTTTGTAACCGAAATCAACCCTTTGTTTCATAATATAAAAGTTTCACACTATTTATTTTCATAAGGTGAAAATTTTACATATATTTGTTTCATAATGTAAAAGTTTCACATATATTTTTTTCAAAAGGTGAAACAAACATATGTGTAATAATATCCTAAATCATAGCATTTGATAAAAAAATCATGAAAAAATTATTTTTATAATGGTTTGTACCCTTCACTTGGTTTGTATTTGAACCAACATATATATATATATAGGGGCAGTTCATACAAGAACATCCTCTATTTAAATAAACAAAGGAACACCCTTAGAACCACATATGATGTGGGTCCCAAACAATATAAAATCATATCTGATTCAATGTGGCCCACCATTGAATCAGCTATGATTTTATATTGTGTGGGACCCACATAATATGTGGTTTGAAGGGTGTTCCTTTGTTTCTTTAGAATTCAAAGGTTCTCATTTGAACCTCCCTATATAGAGAGAGAGGTTCAAATGAGAATTTTGTAAATTTAAAGGAACACCTTATGGACCGCATATGATGTAGGTCCTACATATCAAAAATCATATCTGATTAAATAGGGTCACTATTGAATCAAATATGATTTTTTAATATATAGGACCCACATATATGTGATTTTCCTTTAAATATACAAAGTTCTCATTTCAACCTCCACATATATATATATATATAAATAAATATAAAGGGTCCGGTATTAGACATCGATCCATGTCGGGGTTGGAAAAGCATGACGTAAGAGAAGATAGCAAGGAGTCTCATTTGCACTTACATACATAAATACAACTCTTCCTTCCACATAAAACATATCGTTCGCTCACATCCCAAGAATAATATGGGCGACCTTCACTCCATTCCTTACTTTACTGCCCCCTCTTCCCCTTGCCCACACTTCTCTTACTGTAATTCTTCTTCTTCTTTCATCTCTCTCTCTCTCTCTGTCTCTCTCTATATATATAATATAATATATATATCGTATGTATGTAAATGCTGATTTGGTAGGTTATATATATGGTGCAGCTATGGACATGAAGAACAACACTGCTCCCTTCCATGATCACTCACCCTTGCATTCAGATGATCTATCATCAGGCTATCTTGAAGACGCTCTGCATGAATTCAGCTCCAAACGCCGTCGTTTGCTTCTCTTCAATGATGATCAACATAAACCCATCAACAACCAAACCTCATTTCCTCAAGTAATATTTATATTTTATCTTCTAATTGAACTTTGAATTTTCTCAAAATCATCATTCAGATGGGTATATAAATATATGTGTGTGTGTTCTAACTAAAGCTGAATATCTATCAACGGACACAGGGCTACTGGAATTCCATCTCTACTCAAGAGTTTGATAACTCTTCTTATGAAAGTTTCTGCAAGTTTTATGCAGATAATAATGGTAATATTCATGAACCCATAATTGATCTTATATATCAATTCTTTTCTTATTTATGAGTTTTTAAATTATTAATTTAAAAAAATTGAATTATTTATAGCAGCAGTGATGAGTGGAGAAGATAGAAGGAGAGTAGAGGAGACATATTCAACATCATCTTCAGAAAGCAATAAAAACAGCATCCATACTCACTGCTTTTCTCCTAAGCAAATGTTGCTTTCTACTACACACCATTCTCTTGGTAAGTCTTTTGTTTCACACACACCAATAATTTTAGGGTTGATATATATATATATATATAGTTGTATGGAGAAAAGTTCAAATGCGAACTCAAATTTGGTTGTGAACGTGAGAACAAATAAGAGCGCGACACGTGTCTAAATGTAGATTATTCAGTCTGAATATTTCTTTGAGTATTCAGTCTGAATATGACACATATCGCACTTTTATTTGTCTTCACGTTCACAACCAAATTTGTCACAACCAAATTTGAATTCTCATTTGAACTCGTCCCTAGTTGTATGTATGTTTGTTTGAATGTTTATTCTTTTAAAAAATATGTTTAAAAAACCTTACCATTTGTGGCCCGCTTGGTGTGGCGGTCAATTCTTCGAGTGTTCTTTTTTGTTTTTATGTTTTATTTTCGTCTCGGGTTGCTTTTTGTTTAGTTGGTTTGTTTTTGGCCTTTTTTTAAGGTTCGTTGTTCACTTTTGTTGCCGATTGATCTTTTTTCTGCTCCTTATAGATTTGTTGAACTTTCTTTCTTACGTTTGTTGTTTTTGTTCTAGTATAATTGCCTTGCCTTTCATAATTTTTTTTAAAAGAAATTGTATCTATTTTTTAAGGAAAATTTGGGGTAAAATTCTCACATGCATGGACGCTTGCATGATGATGATGATCTAGAATTGTAATGATGATCTTCCATCATGAAACATGGAAAAGTGTGTGTACATATATATACTATTTGACTTAGTTTTTCAAAGGGAGATTAATTTAACACCACCACTATGTCTTGTAACTATTTTTTCTTTCTTATTTGAGAATTAATTTTCTTTCAATGTCCAAATATTTATGCATCTTCAAAAAAAAAAATATATATATATATATATATATTGAGCATGAAAAATAAAGAATAATAGACTTAAAGGTTTTTATAGAAAAACATTACAACTAAAAGACCAAAAGTCCACTTAAACACACACATGTATATCTATATACATAACATACAAATATCTATATATATATATACACACACATAAATCATTCCATTTTTCTTATAATTTTTAGAGGTGATATGTTCACTTTAAAAAAATGAAAATCCCATCATTATAGTATAATAAAAGGTATAATTCTTAAATAACTTTTTAAAATATCAACATATCCAACTGATTTTTAAAATTAGAAAACTAAAATTCAAAATATTTAAAAAAAAATTATGTTCAACTTTTACGGTTGTTATTTTATGTTAAAGATTATGACATTAATTATATTATCAAAATATTTTATATATCTAATAAAATATTATTTTTTTCTTATTCCTCTAATTTCAAAAGTTTCTTATTAGTAAAATATTATTTTTTTTCTTATTCCTCTAATTTCAAAAGTTTCTTATTAGTAAAATATAATAAAAAGAAAATTCCTTTTTTATGATAATTATTTTGAGTTCTCTAAATTTAAAAAACTCTACAAACCATCGTATATGCTTTCTTCATATGAAAGTATAAACAAAAAATTTGCTTAAAATCTCAAATTAAATCCTTTCTTACACTATTTTGAAAAATCTATTAAATATTTTTTGATAATCATAAAATAAATAAAACTTTCAAATTACAATTTAAAATTACGACATGAGGTAGTAATGAACAAAAATATAATTAAAATTTAGAATATAATATTTTTTACAAACAACCAAAAGTAGAATTTTTATACTTATCATGTATTTTTGTGAGAACGTTTATAACAATTATTATTATTAACAAAGGGTAATGCTATGTATATATATCGTCTTTTTTTTAAATGCTATGTATATCCTCTTAGTAACTATATTATATATAGACTATATATAGTGTGTATATATATGAGATTCTATAACAAGAGCATTATTCCCAGGCAAAAGTGTATTACGGATACGTAGTTATATGCGAAAACACACAAGTGGACCACTTTGAAACAATTTTCTCATATAACTCTGTCATCACTTTTGATTAGTTTCGTACTCTAAAAAGACTGAAACATTGTTTTAGACAAAAGTAAATTCAGAAGTACCTTTAATTTCATGCCATTGACAATGACTTGTTATATTATATGTTTTCAAATTCTTGTTTATTATATATATATATATATACAATGACTTGTTATATTATATGTTTTCAAATTCTTGTTTATTATATATATATATATATATATATTTGCTTTCAAACATATATATGGTTGCATTGACAATCATCATTTCATACTTGAATTTACTAACCATAGTTAAGTAGTTAAGTATCATGTTAGCTAGATTATTAGTTATGTATTTTTATTACCATCTCTTAATTAAGATACAACACTTAATAACCACAATTCAATTCTAATGATGAGTTGGGTGCCGGTGAGAATGAAAGTAATGGTGAGAAAGGTAAGAAGGGATCTCCGCCGTTGGATCAATCCTAATTGAAGATCAACGGTAAGGAGATGTAGCGAGATACACCAGATAAATTTCCATATCAAACACAATTCATTGCATGGAGATGATATTATATAGTGATCAAGGGTCTAGATCATTTCTTACACTTTTCACCTTAACTCATATTCTCACACGATCCTTCGTCTTCATATAATTGTCTCTTTTGATTTGTAACGACATTGCTTGAATAAAAATAATCTACTATATACTTATGTTGTTGGCATGTAACGACAACGCACCTTGACTACTAGATATGTCACACTCGTCCTTTTGTTTCTTAATTGTCTCATAAAAGGCATTTTTTCCGGTATTAGACTTTATGATCGGCCGGCAATCAATTATTTACTCACTACAACAAAATAAGTTTGTTAAAATAGTTGACTGTCATAATAGAATATTTAATATGACTTTTAAGTTTACAAGACTAATAAGTGTTCGTCATATACAAATGTGATACAATAAGTTTTTATGATGAAATTATACAACCTAACAACTTATGTATTTAATTGTTAAAACAACCTGGTAGTACTCAAAACATAAATTGTTTTATTAGTTATATGACATTTTTCTACAAAATGATCTATTAAATATTTTTCAAAAAGTATCATAAAAAACATTTTCAAGAATTGTCTTATAAAAGGACTAATAAAACAATTTGTTTCTTGAGTCATATTAGGTTCTCAAACTTTGTCTCGACAATTAGAACTTGTTAGGTTTTCTAACTTTTTCTGACCAACTTCTTGTAATATTTTTATTAAAACATACAATTATTGATTCTATAAACTATAAAATGCCATAAAATACTCTATTTAGGACAAATTAAACATGCTAACACACCTATTTTGCTGTAGTGACTTCTTGACCCGTCTTAAAATTTATCGGTTCCAAACTCATATATCCAATATATAATGATTGTATGTACATTTACGGAATTTGTCCGGAATTGGTGATTGGAGTGTTGATCATGTATAGGAGGAAGAAACGAAGAGACAAAGAAGAAGGTTGTAACAAGAGTAGTGTATCCATTTGCATTGGTGAAGCCAGGTGGATTTAAGGGGGATATCACATTGAACGAAATCAATCAAAGAATCCTAATGCCGCCAACGAGACCCTTGAAGCATCCGGTGGGTGACTTCGCATGTCGACCGTTGGTTTCGCCGGACGGATTTGGCCTCTCCGGCAAAGCGGTGGTGGCTCTCACCAGAATTCATACACAAGGAAGAGGCACAATCACAATTATTAGGACTAAAAATTAACACATGCATAGATGTCTATTAAAGTGAAAATGGAGGGTGTTGAATTGTATAGGGACAATTGGGAATGTGCTTTGAAGTAATATATATGTCTTTTTTCTTTTTTTAATTATAACGGTATTACTTTTGTCTTTTGCCTTTTAAATGATTTAAGATGCAGTGTAGTGGAAGTGGTCGAGTTTTAAGCTTCACGGGTCCTGACCTAAAATATTTTTATCATTTTATAATGTATTTGGTTAAAAGTCTTAAGAATTGCTTGTTAAACAATAAACATTATTTTAAATTTCAAGTCTCTAAGTAATTACTGGATATGCACGACTTGTTAATTAAAACATCTTGAACCTAACACTACTAATTAAACGAAAGACTTTTGCCTACGGACCATTCCCTGTGAAATCTGTTGCTAAAGAGTGATTTCTCACAAAACCGTCACAAAATTTGGTGGGTAAACTAAATTACTGGTGGGTATTCAAATTAGTGACAGACTACTCAGAGATTCTCTGGGTGATCAGTGATCTGTTGGTGTTTTCTCGAAAAACATCGTATTTTACCGAATCACTGGTATTTCTGGGTGATCTGTGGGTAATTACCGACGGTAAATTTTCTGAGTAATTTTTGTAGGTGAAAGTCATTTGTTTTGTATGTACACACATTATAATAATAGTCATTAAGCCATGCATATGAATACAAGAAAAAACGCCATTATTTTCTTTATCCATAAAAACAAATACCCCAACATTAAAATAAAAAAAATTATACATATATATTTGTAAATTTAACAAAAAATATTTTTAGTTTTGTAAGTTAAAAATTGTTATATTTTGTTTAAGAAAGTTATGGTAATCAAGTTTTTTAAAGTACATCAAACATCCTTTTAATACAACTGTATGTGTACTCGTACAATATAATTGGATACCAATATTTGTTTTTGTAAATCAACCATCTAAGAACAATATATTAAAACGTAAAATATAAAATTTGGATATTAACTATGAGTCAAGTCACACTTTGCATATATGATATATCAACAGTAATTAAGATATGCTGAAAGCAAAAAGCCAATAGATGTATGATGCATATATGATATATTAATTAACAATAAAATATACCAAAAACAAAAGGCTTCAACAATGTGCATTGAAAACTATTGAGAAAAAGCAAATAGATGTATGATGCATATATATATATATATATGATGTATTAACAATAAAAATATACCAAAAACAAAAGGTTTCGACAATGTGCATTGAAGGTTTATCGAACACTTGGTGATCATTAAAAACAAAGAAATTTAGCACAATAAATTGAAGAAAATGAATGTAAATGTAACAGTCTCAAATCTGAAAAGAGGGACTAATTTAAAATATCCATTATCACAACAAATAAAGGGTAAAACTCATTTTCAATTAATGATTACTTGAATCACCTCGAATATCAAATCTAAAATCAACATCAATAAAAGATAGACTAAGTATTAGATAAAGACTAAGTGCAAATCGGGTGTTTTTTTTACTATAACGGTATAGCCCAATAACTGCTGCTATCACGAATTACGAAAGTCGTCAACGAATAACTAAATCCTTCTTGTGCCTCTAACTAGCACTCACTTCATACGGTGTCACAAGAACTAAACCTCAACAAAGACCTGATGCACATGCCGACAAATAAACATGTTAGACTTAACATCTAGTGAGTTCAAACAATTTTCATCAAAATTAAATAACAGTAAAAATTGTAGGAAATAATAATTTCTCAAACGATATGACTACATCATAAAATCAACATATTTCCCGAAACCACAATTTTCATTTTTTTTTTCCGAACAGCCGCATTTTATTATAGCACTAGCAAGACGCTAGACGAGATCTACAAAACAGTGATAACAAGGGAGGGATCTTGGAGCCATCCGACTGAATGGATATTAAATCTGCTACTTCTATATTGCACCCAGTTATACGAGTGCGATACAATACTATCCCATATTGCCGCCTTTCTAGGCTTGGTAGCTCCAAATATGATACCATTACGGAAGGACCATATTAACCAAAGCGCACAATTTTCATGATGAAAGTTTTAAATCAAAATACCCATTCGATCACAAACTCAACAACTAATACTCATTCAAAACGTGAATAAAGTTCAATGCCCAAATACTAAAACTCAGATAAAGCCTTATTAAACAAATTATCAAAACATGGGGAAGTTGATAACCAAATTCACAAATTATGGATAACACTCCATACTCAAAACGTCACCGAAAACATGGAAAATACTTAATACCCAAAACAACACCTTTAGGTGATAGGGGAGACCTGTTCCTGTCGATCGTGGCGAAACACAAAACAAGTCATTCATCAACATTGTCAAGTAGCAACCTAAAGTCATGGTCCCGGTGCCTGACTCCTTACGAGTTTAACACCGCAATACCTAAGGTCCTAGAGCTCGAATACGCTTGTGTTGACATTCCCGCTGTTGGTCTTGGTTGGTTTGCCATCGACCAAAAGGAGAGTTTGTGGTTGTCGTTTAGACATATATCGATGTTACCCTTCGGAAAGTTTTGATCTCTCACCGGCCACACAATTTTTAGGTGGTACGGGGGTTGAGGAAGAAGGTGGACGGAGCAGTGGGGTGTGTAGCCGGTGCAACGGTGAAGCGATTGTACAGTCCGGGGATGTGGGAAATGATCGTGGTAGAAAAAGATGAATAATATATTTGTAATTCTTACATTTGGCCCATGAGTTCAGTTTCTTTTAATTTCAAATATAACATAGAATTCAATTGGTATTTACTTCTACAATAGTCACGTAATTAAGACCCTTAAATAAATATACAATTTGTTTTAAATCCTAAAATATTAAAATAAAAACAAGATCAAAGTTGAATTCATTTTAATATAATTTTTTATTTTTTAAAGTATTTGTAAATCATAAGTGACTAAAGTCAAAATATTAAAAATTAAAATAATATATGGATTTTGTATTTTAGTTTTTTTTTACCGAAATTTTATAAAAATGTCGTTTAGTGGAAGGGTCAAACATTAGTGGTTAACCCAATACCCACCAAATCTAACATATGGGCCCCTTTTCCCACTTCGATACTAATTATTGCTCATATTAAACTCTTTTGATTTTAGATCATGTTCAATTTTAACATCAAAAGGAAATCAACTCTTCCCACACTAAAGAAAACATAAAATTTGTCGACCTCGTATTAAATTTACTATTAAACTATTTTTAATAACAATATATTTTATAAAAAAGTATTATATTAATAGATAATTAGTAATTAATATATTTTATATAAAATTAGAGTAAATTACAATTTTGGTTCCTAAGGTTTGTCATTTGTTATGGAATTGGTCATTTTTCTTCAAAAATTACAAGAAAACCCTTCAGGTATGCATTTTGTTACGGAATTGGTCCCTCGAGCTGACGGCCGTTTGATTTCTCCGTTAAGCTCGAGGGTATTCTGGTCATTTAACCTTTTTCTTGAATTTTACCATTTTTAATTAATTTTATTTCCTTTTCTTGAATACTCATCTTCAACAATTAATCAGAACACCAAGAACATATGAACACCAAGAACATTTCTTGATAAACCAAATCAAACTCATATAAAAAAACAAATCAAACCCATATTTAAAAACCAAATCAAACTCATATCCAATAAACTAAATCAAATCAAACTCATATTTAAAAACCAATAACCTAAATCAAACCCATATTAAAAACCCTAAATCTAACCTAACTTAAAAGAGAAAGAGAGAGGGATCTGATAGGGATAAAGATACAGATCGAGAGAAAGAACCCTAAAGCTGACCAGGGGTTGGAGAAAACGACCAGAACCAGAGAGAGATAGAGATAGAGAGAAGAGAACCTTGGAGCTGATTAGGGGCTGGAGAAAACGCAGGAGACGACCTCACCGGAGAAGACTTGCCGGAGACGACGACATCGTCGGAGAAGACGAAGTCGCGAGCCAAGGGTTTAACGATTTTCGTCCCTATGCCTCGTCCATCAGATCTCTTCTCTATCTCTTCCCCCATATCTCTTCTCTCGATCTCTCTTATCTGCATCTTTATCACTCTCTCAGATCTGTCTCTTCTCCGGCGACTTCGTTTTTCCGGCGATTTTGTTTTTCCGACGACCGGTTCTTCTCTTCTTTCATATTTCTCCCACAGATTTTTTTAGTTCTCTTCTCTTAGATTTACCTCAGATCTCTCTCTCTCTCTCTCTCTCTCTCTCTCTCTCTCTCTTTCTCTTCTCTTTTTAAGTGGGTTTCATTTAGGTTTTTTAGATTTGGGTGTGATTTTGGTTTTTGGTTTTTTAAATTTGGGTATGATTTAATTTTTTGGTTTTGTAATATGAGTTTGATTTGATTTGATTTAAGTTTTAAAAATTGATTTGATTAGATTTTTAAATCTGATTCATGTTTTTGTTCTTGGTGTTCATGTTCATGTTCTTGTTCTTGGTGTTCATGTTCATGTTCTTGTTCTTGGTGTTCATCTTGAAGAAGATGAGTATTCATGAGTATTCAAGTAAAACCATTACAAATTAATTAAAAAAGTTGTAAAATAAATTAAATAAGCTAAAATAACCAAAATACCCTCGAGCTTAACGGAGAAATCAGACGGCCGTCAGCTCGAGGGACCAAATCCATGACAAAATGCATACCTGAAGAGTTTTCTTGTAATTTTTGAAGAAAAATGACCAATTCCATAACAAATGGCAAACCTTAGGGACCAAAATTGTAATTTACTCATAAAATTATTATATTAATAGATAATTAGTAATTAATTATTTAAGAGTGAATTGTGAATATGGTCCCTGTATTTTGATATTTTTTTTATTAGGGTCCCTGTGATATATTTGTTGTGTATTTGGTCCTTGTGATATTTTATTTGTTTTGGTCATGATCTCTCTAACTAATGGACCCGTTAAATTCGTTAAATCAATATCATTTTAGTTATTTTGCATATTCTTTTACCCCTTTCCTATAAAAAAGTAAAAACAATATTTTTATACATAAATATATATATATATATATAGAGAGAGAGAGAGAGAGAAAAGTTCAAATAAGAACTCAATTTTAGTTGTGAACGTGAAGACAAATGAGAGCGCGACACGTGTCATATTCAGACTGAATAATGAAGAAAATTTTCTTCATTATTCAGTCTGAATATGACACGTGTCACACTCTCATTTGTCCTCACGTTCACAACCAAATTTGAGTTCTCATTTGAACCTGCCCATATATATATATATATATATATATATAGAGAGAGAGAGAGAGAGAGAGAGAGAGATAGAGAGAGAGAAGTTCAAATACAAACCAATTGAAGGTTACAAACTCGTACAAACCAATATAAAAATAATTTTTTTCATGATTTTTTTTTCATCAAATTCTATGATTTAAGATGTTATTATACATATATTTGTTTCATAATTTAAAAGTTTCACATGTATTTGTTTTATATGTTGAAAGTTTCTCATATATTTGTTTTATAATGTAATTTTTTCACAAAGTGAAACAAACATATGTGTAATTAATATCTTAAAGCATATCATTTGATGAAAAAAAATCATAAAAAAAATTATTTTTATATTGGTTTGTACAAATTTGTAACCTTCAACTGGTTTGAATTTGAACCAGTCAGAAACTTTCAACTTATGAAAAACAAATACACGTGAAACTTTTACATTATGAAACAAACATATGTGCAATAATATCTTAAATCATAGTATTGATTGAAAAAAAATCATGAAAAAAGTTATTTTTATATTGATTTGCCAAAGTTTCTATAGTTTCTACCATTCGTTTAGTTTCTAAATGAACCACCATCTATATATATATATATATATATAGTCCCCAAAGAGAGATGGCTAAGCAAGTGAGGGTATTGTAGAAAGGGGGGGGGGGTTTGAATACAAACACACAGAATTTACTCTTTTTAAATTTTTTAATATAAATATTAAAAATTTACACACAGAAAGTTTGTTGCAGAAAAGAATAGACACATTATTCTAACAAACTAAACACACAGATAATAATAATTAACTTATACACTAAGAAAGTTAAAACAAAACTGTTATAACACACAGGATTGCCGGAGTCAAACAAATAATCACTTTGAAGATTTGTTGAAAGCGTGAGATTTATGGGAAGGACTTCATCTCCTTTTATAGTGCCCATGCATGGGATGCATGTGGACAGCTGTCAAGGATTCATTAGCTGGAAGTATATCTGATGGACAAAGGAAGAGGCCACTCCTTGTACTAGGATAATGGATGAACCATTCTTTGTAGCATACAATGTCAGATAACTTTATCTTCTTTTCTTCATGCTCTGTGAAGTCCCATCAAACCTTTTAGCTAGAAGACAAATATTCCTTTTATAAGAATAAAAGAGAATGTCTTTATTTAAGGTTTAATGCTCAAGTTCTTGCTACCCACGTGTTTTGCATTTGTTGTGAGTCAAGAACTTATCTCTTAAAAATTGCTAAGTGATACATGAACCTATGTATCACATCGGTGGGTACATTGTAAGGCTGGAATTGATAAGTGTACATATTGCTTAGTGAACTCATTTTTCACTAAGTGTTGAAAGTGTACATCCTTGTATTTGTGACTTGATATCACAGCTTTAAAATTGATACCTGCAATTTCGGTGACCAAGATAATAGTGTCGGAGACCATGAGTACAAACTTGATGACCTCATCTTGTATTGATGACCTCATCTTGTATTGATGACCCAATACCTTGATGACTTAAAAGTGTACCATCGGTGACCCACTATATTGGTGACCCTTGACTTTGGTAATTTGATCTGAATATTGAAGTTAGTTGGTACATCCAAAATTCCACTTTTTGATGTACAACTCTTGATTGGATAGTCTTTGACTTTCCAATACTTGAAGCATATTTTCAGACAATCAAAAGAACCTATAAAAAATCAATCATATAAAAGAAGGTGGTTCATCACCAAATCATCGGTGACCCAACAATCTCCCCCTATTTGATGATGATACCTGTAAGTTAGAAAAGAATTCTTTTTGACTCTTTTCTATTTCTTTTGGGTTCTTTTGACTCAGATTTATATTTATTATTATTATTATTTTTTTTAACTGAGTATGAGTATATACAATATAGGTATAAATATGTGCAGAAAAAATAAGGATATGAACAAGAATTTTTGAAGAAGAAAAGTATGAACTTTTATTAATCAACACACAGCATTGTACAACACACATAGTACATGATTAAGAAAGTTCATACTATCAAGTGTAATCAATCAAGTATCGGAGGGTTCTCTTCTTTTGAGTTCATCCAGAATGAGTCTTGTAATCCCATGATCATTAATTGGAGGTATACCAAGAATTGTAGAGAGAAACGAGTTGTAAGCCCTTGGGATGTCAGAGGCTCTGAAGAAACCAATGTTTCCAAAGATGTCCTCAAAAAAAACCCCAAGCTCAGGTGTAGTCAGCATAGTTTGCTCCGGGTAAGCAATAGGAGTAGGAATGGAAAGATCTATACCCGAAGCATTTATCTTGATGCCTCTTTCATGAAGCATGACAAAATGTCCCTTCTTTTTGTTTTTAGGAGCTGTGATGACCTCTCCTTTAAGACCTTGTTGGATAAGGTACATTTGCTGTGCTTCAATACATGTCACAAGAATATCATTCTCCTTTTGAATGTTGAGCATTTTAATGAAGAATTTTCTGAGAATGTTGAGTACCAGCTCTTTGTACTTGCTCTTGCTCTTTGAGATACACTTACCAACCTCCATCCATTCTGTTACTCCAAGAACTTCCAACCATTCAACTTCATAAACCTTTGAGAGAGTGTCGGCTCTCTTGAGGGTGACAAGTAACTTGGGAGAATTTTTGGTTGGAGGTTGGATGGTGGCACGATAATCTTTGACTCATCCTTTCTTGTTTTCAACCTTCTCTTGAACCACTCCACTTCTTTAGTCTTTTTAGCTTCATCAACCATTTTCTCTGCTTCAGATTTTTTCTTTATGTTCTCAAGCTCATCTTTCTGAGCTTGAAGTGCATCTTTTACCATGGCATGGGTGGCCTCGTCTTGAGCCAACTTGAGTACATTCGTCTGAGCATACTCAAGCTGAGCTCTAATAGCTTCTTCCCTTTCTGCTTCAGTCAAGATTACCCCAAGAGAGTCGGTGAGTAATGGAGCAGACTGCAATCTTAGAGTGTCAGCTTCTGGACCTCTGTTTATTTTCTTCTTTTTCTTTCTCTCTTCTTGCCGTTCTTCAAAAGAGAGCGGCTTCTTTCCTTTGGCTTTTTCTCTTCTTTTCTTCTCTTCTTCAGTTTCAAGGGATCGAGCACTGACACTCTCCCCCTCAACAGCTGCTTCAGGTATCTCGGTGACCAGGGGGTCAGTGACAGCGGTGACCACGTGAGGAGTCACCTCGGTGACCAGAGGGGTCACGTCGGTGACCGTGGCCACGATGACCACACCACCATCGGTGGCTGAAGGTGCCACGTCGGTGGCTGCCACAACATCGGTGGTTGGAGTGTTGGTGGGAGCATCGGTGGCTGGATCGGCGGTGGCTGGATCGGCGACTGTAGGGGCAGTAGCAGTAGCCTTCTTATTTTTCTCCCCCTCAGTGGTTGAACCTTTGAAACCCACTAAAGAGAGAAACTCCTTGACCCTTTCCATATCAGAATTCCCAGTATCAATCTTCCTTTCAAGCCTTTGAAGTACAAATCTATCTTTATCTTGAAAGAAAGAATCACCCACATCAAGCTCGACTGTGGGAGAAGAAGTTGGTATCTTGTCAACTTTTGTATGAAGAGTGGCAAGAGACTCCAGGATTGCCTTCTGAAAGTTAAGGATAGAATAAATATCGGTGGCTTGCTGAGTGGAGGCACTTTGAAGACCTCTAATAGAAGAGAGTACAGAATCTTGGCTGGAGAGAAACCCTTGCTGAAGGCCAAGGATATCCAAGTGCAGGAGATCTAAACATGTCATTAGAGTTAGGTGAGTCACCGACAACTCCTCGATGCTAGATCTAAGAACAGAAGAAAGAGAGGCCATTCTTTCCATTTCTTTAGTTGCTTGATCTTCCAGAGCTTCCACCCTGCGGATGGTGTCACGAGTGAAACTTGTGAAAGCGTTGATAAGATCATCTCCCTGTTGAGAAGACATGGGAGCAGATGATTGAGGCTTTGGTGGTTGATCATCTTCATCATCACTTGAGGAATAATCCACCAAACCTGTAGATTTTCTTGGGGGGGATTTAGGAGATGTGGGGGAGACACGTGTAGAAGAGTGTCTATGAGGGGATTCCTCAATAATGGGTTCCTCCACAACCTTGTCATGTGCGGGAGACGTACGTGCCCAAGGTGTAGTGTCGGAAAGTAAAAAATTGGTGTAAAGTGGGATGCTCCATCAAATGCACCTGGTTGTGATGCACTCTCATGTGGAGTGTGAAAAAGGAGCTGTGAGAGCTCAGGGGTGGAGAAGAGGTACCTTGGATGGGAGACTCCAAGTCTTCTTCATCAACTAAGGAAAAAGTTGATGAAGGAATAATAGGGATGTCCCTTTGTACAACCATGTCCTTTTGAGAGGGCATGGAGGAGCTGGGATGGGTTAACTGCTCTTTGGGTCGAGTAGGAATATTTTCAACACTTACTGATTTTTGGGAGTCAGCAGGTGGCCTTTGTGTTAAGACCCTTTGAGTACCCTTAGACTTCTTTGAGGAAGTCTTTTGGGGGCTTTTTAAGTGTCTCCACTTTTGGGATTTTGGTGCTTGGATAGAAGCCAAAGGTTCTTTTGGCTTCGTAGCATCGGTGGGTGCGGAGGTAGATGTGTCCGACGCCTTGGATCTCTTTTGAGATTTGGGCACATCAGTTACTCGGGGTGCAGTAGAGATAGAGGAAATACTTGAAGGTCTTTGAAGTCTGGGTTCATTTTCTCCCCATGAAAGAGTTGCATTCCTTGCAAAATCAATCATAGCAGGTCGAAGAGGGTTGTCTGATGCCAACACTTCCTTTTTCATTATTTGATTTCCCACTTGATGAAGAGGGAGATCATATAAAATATCATCCCTTTTCTCAAGTTTATCAGCCAACTTTGCATTAATAGTTAGTGAGAAGAGTCGTTGGAAGGGTACCTGAGGACGTCTAAGAGTGGAGAAGGATGATATCATTTCATTGAAGAAATAACTTGCAAAGTCTATTTTTCTTTGAAAGATTAGAGCATGAGCCAATTCTGTTACTTGTGAAGGTGACTGATCAGGACCACCTGTCTTCTTGCTCAAGCAAAGAATAAGGTAAGCAAATAGAATGTTCCAAATGCTTCCCATACTTTCTGAGCAAAGTACCTGGACCCTTTGATTTTGAGCCCCTCTTTTCTTCAATGTAGTTCATATCAGACATCACCATTTGGTGTTCATTTCCAAGAGGGAAAGTCTCATAAGAATCATAAGCAGGAAGCCTGAGAATGCGACGAACATCTTCAACATCGAAGACTACATCATGTTCATCATTGCTAAGAACATATGCCAAAATCTGATCTGATGAAGCATCAAATGTGCAGTGAGTGCATATTGGAGAGGGCATCTTTGAAGGAACCAGCAAACATCATTATACTCAGGATGAGTATTGTCAGTTCCAATACGTCCAAAATAGTTGCATGCAGGGAAGGAGAGTGATCCAAAGGTGAGAGTTTGATCTTCTGTGGATTTTGATGGAGAAGCCATTGAAGAGTTGAGAGAGTTGCAGGTTTTTCTTTGGATTTTGAGAGAGAAAGATGACGGAGATTATGGGTGCGTGAAAGAAAGGAAGTGGGGGAAACGGTTATATATGAGAGGAAATTTTAATTATCAAAATCAATGATGACCTTAGGCGATTGAAAGGTCAGAATTCTAAGGGTTTAGGCTTGAAATCGGCGCATGCTTTCTGACACTAATGACGTTGATGATGTCATTATGGATAAGTTCAATGAATCTTAGTCACCAAGAGTGGTATACCAAGGGTTATCTTTAAAGGGTTAAAGAATGTGAAGGGTTTTAACGGTTACCTCGGTGAGTTGTTTGAATATCGGTGGATGAGAGGTCGACGTCGGTGGTTAGAGACGACGTCGGTGGATCGTGAGAGGGTGTTGCCGTCGGTGTCTTGAGGGAGAGACAACGTCGGTGGCTCGAGGTGAGGGTAAACGTCGGTGGCTAGGTGACGTCGGTGGCTAGGTGACGTCGGTGGCTGGAGCTCGTCGGAAAGAGAAGCGACGGTGAATTTCGTCGGTGGGTGAGATGCTGACGTCGTTGGATGGATGGATGACGTCGGTGGATGGATGGATGACGTCGGTGGGTGTCTCTCGGTGGCTGGCGGCGTCAGAAAGTGACGCAACATCGGTGGCTCGTGAGTGTGGGTAAGACGTTGGCGTCGGTGGCTTGTGGTTGATTTCGATGAAGTTGGTGGATGGCGACGGTGGATGGTATGGTTAGGGTTTTATAATAGAGAGAGAGAGAGAGGGTGCCACGTCGGTGAGTCCACTCACCGACAGTATATATATATATATATTATATACATATAAGACTTACATATATATAAATATATAATATATATATATATAATATACATAAATGTATATAATACATATAATATATAAATATATATAAAACATACATTTATATAAATATATAATATGTATATATATAATATACATAAATGTATATCATATATATATACACATAATATATATAAATATAAATATATATATATATATATGTTAGTCTATATTTATCATACCTAATTCACCGATGAGGAACTTGAACCTTGCTTCATCAAGGGCTTTGTGAACAGATCAGCTAATTGATAATCAGTGGGAATGAAATGAAGTTCCACATCACCTTTAGAGACATGATCTCCAGGGCCGGCCCAATACATGGGCAGCGTGGGCCTTTGCCCAGGACATCACAACCCAAGAGGGCATCACAGCCCAAAGTCCTTTTAGTATTTACTAGGTTCATTTTTTTTTTCTTAAAAATACATAAGTCGGCTAGTGCCTGCACATCGAAGAACCAAACGACGTTTCTTTTTCATTCATGTCATCACGCTTACCAGCTTAATGTTAGCTTCATGTCTCGATTGACGATTCCCCCATTGCTTGCAACCATCATTCCCAAATCCCTACTTCCCGCCGATACCAATCACTGGTTTGAACTTTGAGTCTTTGACGCATATTCACCCATTGACGAATTGACCCACGTCGCATATTCACCCATTGACGATTCCACCATTCAGGGCCACCATTGCGGACGCCATTGAACCTGCAAATTGTCGAAATCACCGATTCACCGTCGTCTAAAAAGTTGTGGTTAAGGTTGTTCTGATTTTGGTTAAGAATCGAGTGAGAAGTGATCTACTGGTCTGTGTTTACAGTTCTGCACCTGCTGGATGCAGAATGAAGGCATCAATTTCCATTGGTTTTCCGATTTTTCTTCTCCGGGTGTTTTCCTTTCAGTTCTCTCTTATGATTCTTTTCTAATATTGGTTCTTGATTCTTGAATTTTGCATATTTGGAGTCATTGTCTTGGTGAATCTTGAATCTGATTTGGTTTAATCTTTACATAATTGCATATTTGGTTAATCTTTAATTCTTGATTTATGTAATTGCTTGCATATTGGGTTTAATCTTGAATTCTTGATTTGTGTAATTGCTTGCATAATTCTTGATTAGTGTAAAAGCTATTAAAGTCATATTTACGGACTAACATGTCAAGTAAGAGGCTTAACAGGTTAGCAATTTTGAGCATCTAAAGTAAGTTTTTAGCAAATGCTGACTATAATAGGTTGATTGAAGATTTTGCTTCACGAAGTGCACTAAGACACCGTTTTAGGTGATCTTATATTTGTTTTGTAACTTATGTCCCCTTCTTGTAACTTTTTTTCCAATAATAATCGATGTGGAGTTGAGCCGTGTAACTTGACTAGGTTCCAAACCCTATAAATTTTTTGTGACTTCTTGGATTAGGGTATTTTTTTTGGCTCTCCGCCCGGGGCATCCAAAACCATTGGACCGGCCCTGATGATCTCTTATTAAGTGATACCTGATATCAATGTGCTTAGATCTTGAATGAAGCACAGGGTTGTTGGCAATGGCTATTGCACTTGAGTTGTCACACAGTATTGGGATTTTTGAGAAAATCTGATTATAATCACACAGCTGATTTTTAATCCACAATATCTGTGCACAACAACTTCCAGCAGCCACATATTCTGCTTCAGCAGTAGAAGTAGACACCGAATGTTGTTTCTTACTTGACCAGCTCACAAGCTTTCCACCAAGTAACTGACAGCTTCCAGTTGTACTTTTTCTGTCTATTTTTGAGCCTGCAAAATCAGAATCAGAGTACCCGATGAGATCGAAACCTGAGTCTTTGGGATACCAAAGACCCAGATTTATGGTATCTTTTAGATACCGAAAAATCCTTTTCACAGCAGCAAGATGTGATTCCTTAGGATTTGCTTGATATCGAGCACACAGACAAGTAGCAAACATAATATCAGGTCTACTTGCTGTAAGATAAAGAAGAGATCCTATCATGCCTCTATAATTTGTAATATTAACAGAAACACCATCAGGATCAGAATAAAGTCTAAGAGGAGGAGCCATAGGAGTTTTCATGGTAGAGCAAGTATCAAGTAGAAACTTTTTCAGAAGATCTTTAATGTATTTACTTTGATTAATAAAAATACCTTCTGGAGACTATTTTACTTGCAAACCAAGAAAGAAGGTTAACTCCCCCATCATGCTCATTTCATACTCTTTTTGCATGAGGGAGCTAAACTCATCACACAAGGATTCATCGGTGGCTCCAAAAATAATATCATCAACATAAATTTGAACAAGAATGATATTACCTTGTGATTTCTTGAAGAAGAGAGTGTTGTCAACTTTGCCTCGTATATATTTATTTTTAAGAAGATAGTCTGAGAGAGTATCATACCAGGCACGAGGAGCTTGCTTCAGTCCAAACAGAGCTTTATCTAGCCGATACACATGATATGGATGGACTGGATCTTCAAACCCAGGTGGTTGCTTCACATACACTTCTTCAGCTAGTTCACCATTCAGGAAGACACTTTTGACATCCATTTGGAATACCCGAAAATTCTTGTAAGCTGCATGGGCAAGAAATATTCGGATAGCTTCCAATCTGGCAACTGGAGCAAAAGTTTCATCATAATCAATTCCTTCCTCTTGCCGATATCCTTGAGCAACCAACCTTGCTTTATTCCTTATGACGGTTCCTTCTTCATCCATCTTGTTTCGAAACACCCACTTTGTTCCAATAATAGTTTTGTTGGATGGACGAGGAACTAACTTCCAGACTTTGTTTCTCTCAAATTGTGAGAGTTCTTCTTGCATGGAAATTACCCAGCTAGGATCAGCTAGGGCTTCATTTATTAGCTTGGGCTCAACAATAGAAACAAAGTTGACATATAAGCACAGGTTGCTTATGCCTCTTCTTGTTTTTACACCGACTTGAGGATCACTTATGATTTGATCTATTGGATGATCCATGGTCCACTTTAGTGCAGGAGGCAAGGGAGGAGGTAGAGAAGAGGATGAGGTAGGAATTTGATATGATGAGGGTAGGTTAGTGGGATATATGGTGTTCTGGTGGGTAAAATCTCCTGTAGTGTTAGTTTCAGGAGGTGGAGAAGAAAGAGAGGGTTCTGTAGATAAGGTGGTGTTTATGGGAGGCTGAGAAGGGTTGTTATCTTGTTGATCTGAAGGATTGAGTTGAGAAGAAGATGGAATTTCACCAACCCATGAGTTTATCCATAGATTTAGTTCTTCTTCATTACAAGATAATAAAGATGTTTCAAACTCATCAAACTTCACATGCATGGATTCATCTATGCATTGTCTTCTCAAGTTGTAGATTCTGAAGGCTCTTGAGGAGGGAGAATAGCCCATGAAAATTCCATCATCAGACTTTGGATCAAATTTTCCAAGTTGTTCCTTGTCATTTAGCATGTGACAAGCACAACCAAATACATGGAAGAAGTCAACTGCAGGTTTTCTACCATGGAAAACCTAATAAGGAGTCTTGTCATGCCTTTTGACTATGATTGACCTATTTTGAGTAAAGCATGCGGTGTTAACTGCTTCAACCCAAAAATAGGTTGGCAACTTGGATTCACTCAACATTGATCTTGCAGCTTCACACAACGTCCGATTCTTTCTTTCAACAACACCATTTTGGTGACCCTTGACTTTGGCAATTTGATCTGAATATTGAAGTTAGTTGGTACATCCAAAATTCCACTTTTTGATGTACAACCCTTGATTGGATAGTCTTTGACTTTCCAATACTTGAAGCATATTTTCAGACCTTCAAAAGAACCTATAAAAAATCAATCATATAAAAGAAGGTGGTTCATCACCAAATCATCGGTGACCCAACATATATATATAGGACAATAATAAAAAAAAACCACAAAAAGTTACAAACTCGTAAAAACCGATATAGAAATAATTTTTTACATGATTTTTTTTCATCAAATTCTATGATTTAAGATAGTGTTTCACATATGTTTGGATTCACTTTATGAAATAATTATATATGAATTTTTTTTATTCACCTAGTGAAACAAAAAATATGTATAAAAAATATTCATATGGTGAAACAAATACATGCGAAGATTTCATGTTATGAAACAAATATATGTGAAATACTATCTTAAATTATAGGTTTTGATGAAAAAAATCATGTAAAAATTTATTTTTATATCGGTTTTTCATGAGTGTGTAACCTTTTTGTGGTTTTTTATTTGATTATTTACATAATTTAAAAAAAAAATACAAAAATGTTATTCTAATACATTTGAAAATATGTAACTTGGTCAATTAAATACATTTAAAAATACGTTGTCGAAATCACGAATTATAGCAAGAATTATGAACATTTGTGAGTCGTTATCTTTTCCTCTACACCATATGACTTATATATAGTGAATATAAGGAGAGTTAAGGTGAGAAGCGTAAGAAGGGATCTCCACCATTGGATGCACATTAAGATGAGATGCATCGAGATGAGGTGCACTGAGATGTACCAGATCAACTCTCTTCTAAAGCACAAATTCATGGGTGAGTATGAGATTAAAAGTGACCAATGGTTCAGATCTCTTCTACGTTTCTCATCTTAACTCTCATTCTCACACATTCCTAAGTCTATAAGGTAAATGGGATAATAAACAGTTAAAAAAAACAATTATATGATCGTTGAGTATCAGTAATATAAACGGTAACATTTTTGAAAAATCAAGCTAGTCCCATGCCAAGACCTGCTTTTTTCTTACAAAAATTGTAACTAGTCCCAGATCGCCAGTCCTAAATCGATATAGGTTCTGATCCTCCAGGTAGCTTTTGGTATGCAAACATGATTGGATTGGACAGGACGAGACAAAACTGGACTGGACAGGACAGGACAAGAGGGTGGGACAGGACATGACTGGACATGACAGAACAAATGTATGTTTTGTACACCTAGGACTAGACAGGACATGACTGGACATGACAGAACAAATGTATGTTTGGTACACCTAAGACTAGACAGGACAGGACATGACAGAACTAGACAAGTTGTCAGATAAGTTATTTGACGATTTTATATATCATATAATAGTTATAATTACACAAAAAACACAAAAAATTAAATAATTTAATTTATAAACATTTTTACTTAACTTATATATATATATATATATAGAGGCGGGTTCATACGAGGACGATACCAATTTACGAGAATACGAGGACAATCCTCGGCCAATTATTTTGTACATGAAATTTTTCATGTACAAAATCATATGTGATTTTGTAAGCATAAAAAGTGACACGCGTGATTTTTTTCGTGGGCAAGTCGTGGGAAAAGTCACGGCTAATCATATATGATTTTGTACGTGAATCATATGTGATTTTGTACATGAAAAGTTTCATGTACAAAATGATTGGCTGAGAATTGTCATCGCATTCTCGTAAATAGTTACCGTCCTCGCATGAACCTCTTTCTATATATATATATAGGGGTGGTATCCGTTGCAAACTATTCAATATTTGCAAACTTGCAAACTCACAATTATCCAATAGAAATAAGCCATGTGGATAATATTGTTTTAACATTTTATTAATTCATTGTGAATATCATCGTCTTTTTATAATTTAACCAATTTTAATTAATATTTATTAATTTCCTGCCATGAACACACTTTCCGACGACTTCGTCTTGTCCGGCGAGTTTTCCGACAAGTTTCGCCATGAATACACTTTCGTCATTCGTGAATACACTTTCACCATTCGTGAACACTTTCAACATTCATGAATATCCACTTGGTGCTTTATTATTGTGTTCACTACGAATTTGCGCAGTTTGCAAAAATCGATTAGCTTGCAACGAAATTTTTGCCTATATGTATATACATATATATATATATATAGAGAGAGAGAGAGGGGGGGGGGAGGTTCATGCGAGGACGGTATCTTTTTACGAGAACGCGAAGAGCTTTTTTCATGTATAAAATCACATGTGATTTTTGTACTAACATCAAAATCACTTAAGATTTTGTATGTGAATACATGAATCATATATGATTTTGTACATGAAAAAAGCTCCTCACGTTCTCGTATGAACCTGCCCCTATATATATATAGGGAGGTCCAGGAGAAAAACGTTAAAAAAAGAGAAAACTGAAGAACACCCTTAGAGTCCGCCATCTGGATAGTATTTTTTCCTATGCATCAATGTATAAATATGCATTAATGCATATGCACAAATGCATATACGCGATTGGAGCTCCTTTTTTCTATGCATCAATGCATAAATATGCATTAGTGCATATGTACAAATGCATGTTGCCAGATGACGGCCTCCCAAGGTGTTCTTCAGTTTTCTTTTTTTTTAACGCTTTCTCCTGAACCTCCCTCTATATCTATATATATATATATATATTAGTATAAAATTTGAATGAGAATATTATGTTATAATTGATGATGGTTTGAAAAATCAGATTCACATAAATAAGAAATTATACTTTATTCTGATGGTAGTATTGGTGGTGGTGATCAGTGGCCGATGCTGGTTATAGATGACTTAAGATGGTAGTGGTGGTGGTGGTCGGCGATGGTGGTGATTATGGTGGAGGTGAGGTCGCCCACAGTGGTGGTGGTGGTGCTGGTCGGCGGTGGTGATTATGGTGGAGGTGAGGTCGCCCACAGTGGGGGCGGTGGTGGTCGGCAGCGGTGGTTATGGTGGAGGTGAGGTGATCCACAGTGATGGTGGTTATGGAAGAGGTGAGGTGGCCCACAGTGGTGGTTGGTGGCCAACGATGGTTGTGGAGGTGGAAGAGAAGGTTGGTGTAGTAGAGGAGGTGGAGGTGGCCAATGGTGCTAGTGGTGGTGGTGATGGATGGTTGTTGTGAAGGAGGTGAAGATGGTAGATAACTGTGACAGTAGTGGTCGACAGTGGTAGTGGTTATGGTGGAGGTGAGGTGGCCACGGTGGTGGTGGTACCGATGAATGGTGGTGGTTACTGGCCGACGGTGGTTGTAGAGGTAGTGGAGGAGGTTGTTGTTCTAGAGGAGAAGGTGGAGGTGGTATTGGCAATGGATGATGGTAGTTGGTGGCCGACTGTGGCTACCGATGGTCGCCGACGGTCTTGACTAGTGGTGTCGACCATTAAAACAAGTACCATATTAAGGTTATATACCAAATGGGGGTATATTAGTGATATTTGATTTTATGTCCCATTGTTGTCCCATCTATTTTAGTGGAACAAGAAAAAGTCTTTTTTGTCCCACTCTATCTCACATTGTCCCAGTCCTGTCCCTGTCCCATGTCGCGCCAAACGTGGGACAGTGAATTCCTGTCATGTCCCATGTTACACCAAACGTGGGACAGGGAGTTCTGTCCCATTCCGTCCTGTCCTGTCCCATGTACCAAATACACAACCATAGATCCCAAGCCAGGCCGGGCCTATTTAACAATCTATAGACAGAACGATAAAGAATGAAATGTACGATTTTGAGAAGAAAGATTTTTTATCCACCGAAAACGGAAGACCTAGTTCTCACTCTATAATGGGCTTACAAAATTGGCCCAAACTTTCCACGTAACTAAACTCCCACCTTTAAATATCTTTCACTCGGAAGAGTCCCTCCCGCTTGGCTTTTTTTTTCCTTCTGAAAATTTGGAACTTGGTGTACAATTAGAAAAAAAAAACAAAAGAAAAGATAACTACGATCAATCAAGTCAACAGCTGCAGAATTCGTCGTCTACGCATCACCGAATGGGTCCCAATCAGGAGATTCTGGTGGTCGTAGATGATAACGCCGCCGTCACCGACATCAACACCAATGGCCGTATTCATATTCCTAACTCACCTTCTCCATCATCCGGCAACCAACAGGTTTTTTGTTCTTCTTTCTAATTGTCTGTATTAGTAAATCTAACTTCTTGCCTTTTTGTTTCGATTTGATGAAATTTACTGAATCAGTGAATCTGTGTGTTTAAACTTCAAATCATTGCATTTGGTTATCGGTTGAAATAATTGAACATTTGTTGATCTAATGCATGTTGTTATATGCATGATGCACTTTGAAAACCATAGTTGTAGTCGGTGGCGGATGTAGCATGTAAAGAGTGGGGTTGGGGGGGGGGGGGATTGTTAAAAAAAATATTATACAATCTAAAAAGTATCAAAAATACTAAATTTAGCCTTAGCTCCTCCACTAAAATTTTCCAAGGACCTCTCTTGCGCCCCGTGATTGACAAAAACACTAAAAAAAAGTCTCTTGAAATAAAAAAAACGGATATTTTTTTTCTAAATCCAAAAAACACTGAGAAAACCCCCTTGAAATCAACCAAAAAACTTTAAAAAAGCCTTTAGTTTATCTTAATGGGACCCCCAATGAACAAAAATTCCGGATCCGCCGTCGGTTGTAGTGACGGTATGTTTTGGGCTTCAGTTCTTAAATTTTCTATTTGAGTAATTTTGTGCCATTTTTTAGTGTTTGTTTTGATGATATTGACATGTAGAATATTTCGCCAAACTAAATTCGGTAGAAAAAAAATGATGATGATTTTTGCACCCTTATAGGAAAACGTTTTTGCATGTAGCATGTTTTTAAGGCTTTAATTTCGTTTCGTGGTGTTCTAATGTTTTTGTAGGTTCATTTTGATCCATAACAGGGTTGAACTTAAAGGAGATACTCAAAAACGTTATATGGTAGGAATTAGGAGAAAAAGCCAAAATCCAAAATGAGCTACATACTAAAAAAAACATTTTTGTAGGTTCATGCCATCATTGTTTTAGGTTCGTGGTACAAGTAAACCCAAAAAGCAAAAAGTGTAGATTATTTGTGCAAAGTTTGGTGTTGAAGCTATATCTTATCTTGGTGCAGTAAAACTTCAAATCAGTATTTATATATTAAGCTTTAAGGAATTGATATCACTTCTAGTTTACTTCACAAAGTAGATTAACAGGTTTGGTGATATGATGTTGCAATCTGAACTGATGCTAAATGATTCTAAAGCACCCCCTCCCAAAAAAAAGGATCAGAACAGGGACGGACCCATAATTTTTTTTATACAGTTGCACCATATAATATGGACAAAAAATATTTATCAAAAGCATAGTTTTTATAAATGTGTCTTCGTGTTTTTACTAAGGTTCAATATCTCTTGATGTGTTTTTAGTCTAATTCCACTTGTTCGAGGAATTTTTGAAGTTTTTTGATTGATTTCGAGGGACTTTTTCGTTTTTTTTGGTTGATTTCAAGAGTTTTTTTTGGCTTTTTCGGTTGATTTCAACAGTTTTTTTTTTGTTGATTAAGAGGTACAGTTGCACCTTCTTGAACTTCTTAATATCATACGGTAGCACCTTCTAAAACGATACGGTTGCACTGTTCAAAAACCAAAAAAATTTACCCTTGAACGGAGAGATAATACAGTGGCACGTGCCACCGTATGCACCCACATAGGTCCGTCCCTGACAGAAACTCAAAAAGCTTTGAAAAACAAATGTTTCTAAATGTATGATTGGTAAAGGACCTTACATGATAAGTCGTGGAAATATAACATTATATTGAATGTGTTGTGTAGAACGCGAGTGTGATTATAGTAGTTTAGATTGGGCTAGTATGCAAGATAAGTGGCCACAAACTTTTGATACTGTTGGTCATGGTCATGCCTATCCAAAAACATTTGATGCCAACTTCTTATAGTTATGGTAGGCTCCAATTCTTTTTCATACGCTGACTTGTAAAAATGATCCATCAAAGACGGCCTACCACCTTAGACATGTAACAGGATAATATGACTGAATGAGTACTGCACCAATGCCTTGTCCATAATGCAAGAGCATTGCATTTGATTACAAAATGGCGAGTGGAATTTTTGCATGTCCTAAGACAGCAACTAAGACCAATGCTTGCTATAAAACCAAAGGCCACATGAGCGTTTATTGTCAATGGGAATCAAGCCTCACTCTGTTTCTTCCAGATTTGCTTTTGCATTTGGGGTCGTGCTACCCTCACTTACCCGGTAAGTGAGGGTCACGACTCTTACACGGTTGGTGCTTACTGGATAAAATGTTGCTTGATATCGTTTTAATATATTAGAAAGCAGCTTTAGAAGAAAAATCATTTTATATGTAGCAAGTTCAGCTGACATATATACTCCAACTTGAGGAGTGGTAGATCACTATTATTTACGCATAGGCATGATTGGATTATTTTGTTTTATTTATCTTTATCCTCCCACATTCACTTTATATATTGAGGTCCTCACAAATAAGAGTATGCAATTACAACTTTAACCATATCAGCTCTATATAGCAAACAAGAAGTTAAATAGAATTAAAGGCCTAAGGGTGTCTCCTTGTCTTCTCTTCTCATATATCGAAGTTTGGTTAGAATGTTAGATCTGAAACTTCTTTTTTCCTTGCATGCTTCTTTTTTTTGGGATGGTACTTAGATGTATAATTATATGTATTAAATTAGGGTAGTAATCAATGGGGAAGTACTCTATCGCTCGCTTACAAGTCATTAGGAGTTGTCTTTGGAGGGCTCGTGACTTCTCCGCTTTATGTCTATCCTTCAATGGCATTAAAGTCTCCAACTAAAGATGACTACCTGGGAATCTACAGTATCATGTTCTGGACTCTTACTTTAATTGGAGTTGTCAAGTATGCTTGTATAGCTTTGAAAGCGGATGACCAGGGTGAAGGTACGACACATTCTCTGCATATTTGTTCCACTATAGTTGTTAAGTTTTTACATCTAGATAGTGTTTTGTTTTTTCAGTTGATTAATGATCATCTTTAGCTCTTTTATCTTATAAGTTATAATTCAGTTTACCTTTTTATCTTTTTGTTTAGTTGGGTAAATTTCTCTATTCCACTCTAATAAAGTATGTTTTATCGATCTTCAGAATGGTCTCAAATGGATTCAAAGTTTTCTCATGTTAGATTTTTGCCATAACATTTTATTATGCTTTGGCCCAAAAGGCCTATAATGCACTATGTATTTTGGTTCTACCAATTACTCCTCATGGAAGCCAACATGGCCCAAAAGGCCTATAATGCACTATGTATTTTATAGAGCCTTGATTTGTAATGATTTATGAGACCATATAAATACACTGTTACTTTGTATTTTCTGACTTCTGTTAAGATGACTTGGCAATCCATCTTCTGAATCTTAAACTAGAAGTTATTGACCTGGGATCCACATGTGAGTTGTGACTACTTTTGTTTTCTGAATCACCCTTGTCAAATAGATGATGAAGTTAATAATCTTTCCCTTCTCCAACTTCTGAGTTTTGACTGTACGTGTGAGGTTTTCACAGTAGATATAACATTGACGTTTTTCAAACTAAGTTATTTAACTACAAGAAAAATGAAACAGGTTTGTGTTATTCAGTATTTAAAACAGTTTCATAATATCAAATTCCAGAATACTAAGCATACATAAGTGCAGGCAATTATAGATCGTATTATGTATCCTACAACATATATTATGTTTTTCCATAAAATAGTATGTCACATATTCATATCGTGGCGGTGGCATATCTGATATCCAGTGGCTATATTGGTTCTTCATGGTCTTTTGGTTAAACCAACATTCTTCTAATCATCTGTGACAAATTTTCTTCTTTGTTACAATGCCATATTTCAATTTATACCATTTGATAAAAATTCAGAGGATAATGTCTTTAGGGTACCTATGATGCAAGATACACAAAGAAAATAGAGAAGCCTTTTGGATTATGGATAACTGATGATGAGAAACCCCTTTATTAAGTTAGAACTGGGAAAATTATGAACTTGATACTTCCCTTGACAAATAAGAACAATGACAAAATATTATTGAGCACCTCAATGGAACTGAAGTGCTAATTGTAAATCCATTCAAAACCAATTTTTATTAATTGACAGTCTGTCTGAATCTACTTAACTAATTGCTGAATCAAAGCTTAATGATGCTAACAGAATATGAAATACTAAGTGGATGTAAGAACTAAAAACTAAAGAAGGGTGCTTAACACTTCCCACCCTAAATTGCGACTGATCTAATGGGCTTAGAAGCATATACAGAAACTAGCTTCAAGAAACTAAGGCATCTTAATCAGGCTAAAATATAAGAAAAAGAGCATTGCCAGAGACTCTCATTTTCTGTTTTACTGATGATTTCTAGGCTCACATGAGGGTGTTCTATATTGAATCCATTCTTTTTGTATTTTTCCCCCTTTTTGTGGTAAGTTCTTTGTTCTATGTTAAAAAAATGCTGCAAATGTTTCAAGAATTTGGGTGGGTCATTGTGGGAGAAGTAATAACTCGTGATTGATGTGCTTGCCAGGTGGTACATTTGCTCTGTATTCGTTACTTTGCAGGCACATGAACATTGGAGCTATTACTTCAAGAAGTGTCACTTCACAATCAAACGTTTCACATAATAATAACTTGCATCAAGGCTCAAAAAAGAAAAGTAGGTTTGGGATGTTTATCGAGAGGAGTTTGATTGCTAGAAGGGTATTGTTTTTCATAGCAATTCTCGGCATGTGTATGCTAATTGGTGATGGGATACTCACCCCTGCCATCTCAGGTTTGCTTGCATATAACTCATAGAATTGAGGGTGCCAATGAAGACATCCTTCTAGTTGGCATCTTATGACCTTGTGTTTTCTTTCCAAAATTGTAAGCAGTTTTGTCAGCAATGGAGGGTATCAGGGGTCCTTTTCCAGAATTCAGCAAATGTAAGTTAAAAAACATAGACTCCTTTAGTTCCCTTGAGAACAATCCATTTATTTCTTTTCTCTCTTTTTGTTTCATATGTGGATTCCTTTGGTAAGACATGTTCCCAATGTTTGTTTGCAAAGCTAATATCATTTTTGGTGGTTGTTCACAACTTAGCTCTTCATGTGATTGTTTACAACTTAAAGCTTTTTGTAAATGGTTCAGGTTATTCGTAGTGCTAAATATTTGGTTGCACACTAGTGAGCATGGCCACTATCTTATGTAAAGCTTATAACTCGAGGAAGTTATGAAATTGTTCTTTTTTTTTCTCTATTTGAGATGCTTCAAGCAATAGACATGTTATAAAAGATATGAGAATAACTTAGGTGGCATTTGTTTTTTAAGAGGTGCTGAAGTCTGAAGTCTGATTTCACATCTGATTTATAAGAGGTGGTGCTGAAGTCTGAAATTTGAATCAGGAAGACTGTTTGTTTTTACGTCTGAAGTCTGAAATCTAAATCATAAATTTGAGCTTTTTGATAATATGAAGCTCAAGAATATATTATATATGTGTGTGTGTGTGTGTGTGTTAATGGAGAAGGACATGGAAGCTTGAAAGAGGAAGAGGCGTGGTAAGAGAAAGAGGCCCGGTGAGCAAATAAGAGGGATTTAAGAGGATAGCTTACCACTTTTTTATCCAGACCATATTAAGTGATAAGAGCCTCTGAAAAAAAAACAGTCTGAATGATTCAGACATAAGTGGGGATTAAGAGGTAAGATTGAAAAAAACAAACAGACCCTTAGCATCAGATCGGGGCTTATCTTTCTTGTTATGTTAACTGAATTAAACTTTTCTTCCAATCTAACTGATTTAAGTTGAATAAAGTGCATCAATGCTCTGCTTTCAGTTTACTTAACTAACTACTTGCCTCACAAATTAAATATCTCCTCATCTTTTTTTTTTAATAATTTTTGCTTGTCCATTTTCAGCTCTGGTCGGAGCCCTCTCTGCGTTAGTTCTCATTGTTCTTTTCATGCTTCAAAAATTTGGTACTGCACGAGTGAGCTTTCTCTTCTCACCAATCATGGGGGCATGGACATTGACTACTCCTATTATTGGTATTTATAACGTCATACATCATTACCCTAGCGTTTTCAAGGCAATATCACCGCATTACATCTTCCAGTTCTTCTGGAGGAATGGTCATGAGGGTTGGCTGTTGCTTAATGGCACGATCCTTTGCATAACTGGTGAGTTTTATTCGAATGTTTTTTTATACATATTTAACATCTTTTGTTAAACTTCTTATTAAAACCTGTTAGAACAAAAGTTAAAATAGACCTGTTTTTTTTATGTAATTTAAGTAACTGTATTTTTATTACTACCTTCAGCCATTTTATATTAATACCAAACAGTAAAAAACTTACAGAACAATAGGCACATATAATGAGTGAAGGAAATCCACCCTCAACGCAATGAAATAGCTAGAAAACGAGTACAACTCCAAATATGTTGCCGAAAGGAAACCTAGGATTTCCACACAGCCAAATTCAAGGGGTTTCTTTTGCACTTTTTGGCATAAAATATCCCAAGTCATTGGCTCTGTTACCATGAGGTTTAGAGTGAATGAGAAGAATCCGTATATCTTTTCTAATGATTAATACAGTAGCTAAAGTATGAAAGTTTTTAAGTTAATCTGTATGGTAAGCCTTTGATAATGGTATGTATAATCTGTAACAATATACTAGTAGTAACTTCTGGTTATATAAAAACATATAGAAGGATTCATTTTTACTTTAGGTTATGTGTGAAATGATCATTTATATGTTATGGGGATAGTATTTGATTTTAAACAAAATATATTGATAACTAAACCGGACTATGGGGCTGTTTGGTTGGTTCTCCATTAAGTCACGTATGGATAAAGTTGTCCGTGTGGATTAATTTGTCTGTATGGATTGAGAAGGTTTTAGTTTAGATTTTTTTTCCGTAGATGGAAGGAACGTGTTTTTTATTGGGAGGGGCAGGTTTGAAAAAACTTGGCTTTCTGCGTAAAGCTCCTCCCTAAAAGCTTACTGAATAAGTCACCTTCTATATCATTAAGCCACTACCAAACAGTCATGTATAGCTGACTGAATAAGCTTTGAGTCTCATTAAGCTCATTAAGCTCATTAAGCTGCTGACACAAACCTATGTTTTTGTTCCTTGTTATAATCAGGTTCTGAAGCTTTGTTTGCTGATCTTGGTCATTTTGACAGGCCATCTATTCAGGTATCCTGTTTCTATTTAGTTATCATTCATTTAGTTACAAGATAGGTTCTCCTAACACTCCCTGGCTCCTTACAGGTGGCGTTTTTATCCCTTATATACCCATCATTGATCCTGACTTATGCGGGACAGACAGCTTATTTGATTCAGCACCCAAATGATCATGAGGATGGGTTTTACAAGTTCATACCCAAAGAGGTATATTGGCCGATGTTTGTTATATCCTCCTTGGCTGCTATTGTTGCCAGTCAGTCTCTGATATCGGCCACCTTTTCCGTCATTAAGCAATCTGTTGTATTGGATTATTTCCCTCGGATCAAGATCGTGCATACGTCTTCCAGCAATGAAGGCCAAGTTTACTCCCCAGAAACAAACTACACTCTCATGGTTCTTTGTGTTGCTGTCATACTTATTTTTGGGGACGGAAAAGAAATTGGAAACGCCTTTGGTATGTCTTCTAAATTCTTGCAACTCAAATTCACCAAGTTGATCAGATTACTTTAGCATCTTTCATTTGTAGGCATAGGATCGTGTGAGAAGAAGAGTTAAGGTGAGAAGCGTAAGAAGAGATCTGAGCCCTTGATCACGTTTAATCTCATACCCACCCATGAATTGCGCCTTAGAAGGGAGTTGATCCGGTGCATCTCGGTGCATCTCATCCTAATGTGCATCCAAGGGTGGAGATCCCTTCTTACGCTTCTCACAATAACTCTCATTCTCACCGGAACCCAACCCTCATTTGTATACACATTCATAGGCGTTTATGTATTGCGGTTAAAATGTTATTTCATACATCCTAGCGAACCGTTGAACATGTGGCTGGACCTATTGAACTATAGATGTAAAAAAAATTAAAACCATTCTAGACAACAGCTTTTTTTGGGAGTTGAAAAGATAAGAAACATATTCAGCAAGTGTTGAGATGTGAACATTTTCTTGAACCAGGAGATTTGTGTAAATGATGTGATACTTTGCCATTTTCTGATGGGATAAATTGCATGAAAATGCAACTTACTTTGGTCTGATTTCTATTCTGTTTAACTTACTTTCAAGAGCTTAATTTTGGTACTTAGATGTGATATCTCAAATATTAGACAAAAGTAGGCTTTATTTGTGTTCTCAGATATAAAATAAGCGTGTGTGTTTATAGGCGGTTAATATTGGATTGGACATACGAAAAAGAGGTAGGCGGCTGAAAGAATTGTGGAAGGTTTTATAGTTATAATTGACATGGGTAGTTTAGTAATTTATCAATCTTGTCTCATCTCCCTTATTTTTTTTCCCTCTATTTTTGGTGAGACAAAAAAAATGCATTTTGTTCCACTCAGGTGCTTTTCTGTCCCAGTCTAATGAAGCACCTAACGTGAGACAACAAATTATTATATATTTATATTATCACATCCGATGTACCAAAATGAAGATTTTGAAAGTACTTGCATAAAACAAAAAAAGGGTATTATTTGATTCCATCCTATTCTTTTCTTCTCGTTTTTATAGCATATACTTATCATTTAACATCATTTGCAGGTGTCGTTATTATCCTAGTCATGCTCATTACAACACTATTACTAACATTAGTTATGATCGTGATTTGGAGAATTCCCGCACTTCTGGTCGCTCTCTTTGCTTTTGTTTTCTTGACAATGGAAGGTCTTTACGTGAGCTCCGTTTTCACCAAAATCAAAGACGGTGGATGGATTCCTTTTGCCATCTCATTGATTCTCGCTTTCATCATGTTTGGATGGTTTTATGGCAGACAAAGAAAGATGGAGTACGAATTAACCCACAAGATAAATACCGAACGGCTTAAAGATTTGCTTTCTGATCCAGCCGTCCAACGGGTTCCCGGACTCTGCTTCTTTTACACCAATATTCAAGATGGGTTCACCCCGGTATTAAGTCATTATATCAAAAACATGAGATCCATTCATAAAGTAACCGTATTTACGACATTAAGGTATTTGTTGGTTCCTAAAGTTGCACCCAATAAGCGGATTGTCGTAAAAGGATTGGGACTCAAAGGGGCTTACAGCTGTTTGATTCAGTATGGATATGCTGATTCGTTAAGTCTTCAAGGTGACTTTGTTTCTCAAGTTATTGCTAGTTTGCAGGATCATATAATGCAACATTTTACCGAAAACCCACCATTAGAAGAGCAAGAAATGATGGATTTAAATGAGGCACAAAATGCTGCGGTGGTTCATGTTCGTGGGAAGACGAGATTTTATATAAGTAACAAGTGTACGTGGTTTGATAGATTTATGCTTGCGTTTTATGAATTTATGCATAGTAATTGTCGGTCTGCGCTTCCTACATTAGGAGTGCCGCTTCAACAGCGTATCGAGGTCGGAATGTTTTATGAGGCGTGAACGTAAACAAGTTTGAATTTATGTTTTTTTTAATGCAAAAGCAAAAAAGAACAGGGTCATGCATAAGGGTGTTCCAATTTGAATTAGGGAATTGGATCTCAAAATTTTGTAGTGGGCCCACTTATACATGTTTTAGCATTTAATCAATTATATATATTTTAACTTTTGCGGAATTATAATGTTTTAAGGTTTAATCAATTATATATGCTTTAACTTTTGCCGAATTATAATGTTTTAAGCTTTACTCTTTAGTCGATTTGGCGATTATCGGCTTGAATTTTGATGAATGTTAAAAAATGATTATATTTAAGTGTACCGTACATGTTACTTTGTCATTTTAATGATACTAGTGTTAAAACATCCCGCGTTCCAGGGTGGCTATAAACATTTTTTATTTTTTTTAAAGCAATTGAAGTTTACATGTTTGATATTAAACTAATAAGAACCAATTTTCACTTTATATTAAATCACCTCATCATTTTTGTTGTTCGTCTTTTAACAAATGTACACTTATGCATTTCAAAGACGTCCCCAATCTCTTTTATATATTTCTATTAACATAATGAGAGAATGTCATAAAAAAATAAAAAGTCGCTGACTCCACTATTTTTGTGTGATATTCTATTTATGAATACTAATTTTGGAAAAAATGGGTGATAGAAATAAAATGATTTTACCTTAAAGAAAATGTAATTGAAGTTCGATTTTTGATAATAGCTTGATGTGTTATAAATAACAATAATAATAAAAAAATGTTTGTATCATTTAATAAAAGATTTGACTTATAAAATAGAAGGGTTATTCTATTAATAAAAATTCTGAGTTACAATCATTGTTATATTACAATTAAGTTGTTGGTTATCTAAATCAAAAAATTAGTCATGTAAGAAAATGAAATAAAAATACGATTTGATAAAATATTCGATGTTGTATAAATAACAATAAGAAAAGAGAAGAAAAACTAAAATGTTTAGTTTAGATTTGATATATAAGCAATGTTACCATAAAATTAAATTTTTGATGCTATAGAATGTGCTCTTGGCGCACGTGAGGGATGTTAAATATGTTAGGTCCATAAGATAGGCAATGCAAAAAATAAAGGAAAAATATCGAGTAAAATTATATGTTAAAATTATAAAATAGAAGTAAAAGAAACAAACGTGAAATTGTAAATATTTAATTATTACTTAAAATATTTTGTCATGTAAAAAAAAGATAATCGTTTAACCCAAAATATGAACATTCAAGCTATTTACTTATTCTTTTATAGTCACTTTCACCTCCGACCTTTTCACTTATACCAATGTGAGACAATTTTAGAGAATTCACCACAATTCGCCATTATATGAACACTTCATTCTCATTGCGCCATATCATCTTCTTGAAGTTTTCTTTTATATATATATATATATATATATGAAAAGAAATGAATGAAAACTAAAATATTTAGTTAAGATTTGATTTATAAGCATTGTTATCATAAAATTAATTTCTTGGTAATCCAAACAATAAAGAAAAAATATCGAATAAAAATATATGTTAAAATTATAAAGTAGAAGTAAAAATCAATTCAAAATTGTTTCATATAAATTATATTTATATAAAATGTAAATAAAATATTTAACTATTACATTAAATATTTTGTTATGTTAAAAAAAATAACTATTTAATTCAAAATTGGATCAAAATTTGGATGAACATTTAAACTATTGGGTTATCCTTTTATAGTTATTTTCACCTCCAATCTTTTCACTTTCACACCAATATGGAACAATAGAGATGATAATAGTTTTATGTGTTATAAATAACAATAATAAAAATAAATAATTTTTTGATTCATTTAATAAAAGATTTGACTTATAAAATAGAAGGGTTGTTCTATTAATAAAAATTCTAATTTATAATTATTGTTACATTACAATTAAGTTGTTGATTATGTAAATCAAAAAATTAGTCATGCAAGAAAATGGAATAAAAACACAATTTGATAAAATATTCGGTGTTGTATAAATAACAAAATTAAGCCTTGAACCTGCTAGCAAACAATTGCCAAGACATCTTTCTTGCCGCACCCTCTCCTTCCTTGGCGAACTCGATATCTTACCAATAAAGAGCATCCTCTTTTACCATCGAAAGGGCATACTTCACCTATCCTTATTCACGCAATTACTAGTATTAAATGTCATCTCCATCTCCCTTAACCATTTTAATGCCAAAACCGGATCACACTCTCCTTTGTGAGTAGGAGGCTTGCATGATGCAAACATTTTGAAACTACGCCCTTCCATTTTCTTAATGTCGGTTGCCACTACCGGAGTCAATTGGGAATGAACGCCCACTTCGGTCTTGGGTAAACTAGATATTTCCATTCCTTCACTTATATCATGACTTGAGGGGTTCGAGTTTTGGTGATGAGTCAATAGGGTTTGTAGAGCGGTTTGCACTTTCCCCATTTCATTAGCAAAAGTTTCTTGAGTGACAAAGTCTTGATCCGTAATCCCCCTTCGACCCTTACCACGACCTCGTCCCCTCCCTCCGGTTGAACTTTCTTCCACGGACATTTCTTGACGTTCCGGTATTCCAGCATTTCTTTCCCTTCCACTTCCACGACCACGAGCTCTCCCACGACCTCTAGCTCCCAATTTAGACGGAATTGGTGGTTCACGCACCACTTGACTCGTGCTTCTTCCCCGGACCCTAGCTCGGCCTCTTCCACGTACTTAGGTGCTCAACGCACCCTGAGTCTTGAGGGGTCCGTTCTCTTCCGGCTCGGATGAGTCCCCAACCAAGATGGGAGTATCCCTACTCCTTGCAGAAACGAGGTGTCATTGCTCAATTCTGCGATATCATAACACACATAACTTAAATAACAGTTCAAACATAACAAGGTAAACAAATGCACACATGTACTGTAAATTCACAATTACATTGGCCAAGTGTAGTTTTTAATTTACCTTACATGTTAGTCCTTTTAACCCTATTAACAATATCTCTGTCAAGGTCTTTATCCTATGGTCCCCTATTTCTCAGTCGTGTTTCCTAACTTATAGTCTAAGACTAGGCACTCCCAGATTGTCTAATTCATTTAATCTAAGGCTTTGATACCACTAGTAACAGCCTAATTTCATTTAAAGCAATAAATCAAGGCTAAAATTCAACCAACAAGAAATAAATTTAGAATCTATTACATCCCAATGTTTACTGCGGGTAAAAACTTTTACAACTGAGAAATTATCTATCTAAACCGGTTCTAATCACTTCACATCCACTCTAGCTAAGCTTCAAAGCGTTTGCTTACCCTTGGATGTACCCTCCACAAACGTCTTACCTGAAAATGGTTTTAGTTTTGAAAGTGAAAGTTAGACCAAAAGGTCTAGTGAATTCCCCACAAAGCCACAGTTATAAACAATAGTTAAATAATCAGAGTTAAGGAAACTCTTGAATTGGATCATGCATGATAGTCGTCGATCAACACTTGCCGCACAATTCCCATGTGACTAAGCTATATGTTCGCACAATTCCCCATGCGACTCTAAAGAATGGCCCATAATGGCACCCATCCAATGTACCCAGTGGCGGATCCATGATTTTTGTCCACTGGGGTGCCATTAAGGTAGACTAAAGGCGCGCAAAGTCATCCGACGTGTTTCGGGAAAATTTCTAAGTTTTTTAGTTGATTTCAAGGGATTTTCTTATTATTTTTGTCGATTTTGAAGGATTTTCTTAGTATTTTTGTCGATTTTGAAAGATTTTTTCGGTTTTTTTATTGATTTCAAGAGATTTTTTAGAGTTTTTGTCAATCGCCAGCAAGATGGGGTCCTTTAAATTTTTTTACTGTGGGGAACTAAGGCTAAATATAGTATTTTTGATATTTTTTAGCCTGTAATTTTATCTTTTTTAATAGTTCACTGGGGTCCTGGGACTCCCCCTTTTGAAGGCTGCATCCGCCCCTGAATGTACCCACGAATGTATTCGAGACACATGAACGTTAACTACAAGAGGTTTGCAAGGCCTCAAGGTACACTACAACTATTATGCATGTCCACACAGTTACATATATCATGATATAACCCAACATCTCAACCAAGCAATTTATAAAACATTTAAAATGAAATATAACATGCTTACAAATTTCAAATACCATAATCAGAGTGATTTATAACGTCATTGCCATAAAATGCATTTTTAAAAGTCAAGGGAACTCACCTGATGATGCCACACCTAGCCTCAAAGGCCAAACGTAAGAACTTCCCCAAACCGAACGCCTAAATTCGCCAACATAAAAACGGTGTTAACCCAATGCAATACCCCCAAAAAGCCTTCTAATATAGTCCTAAAATAGACCACTAGCTCAAAGGTCCAATACCCGACTCGATGAAAAAGATGAAACAGACGAAGTTGCACCAAATAGTAGACCACGCGACTAATGACGCAACTTACCCATGTGGCTACCCGCGTCAGCTACTGTTTGGGCTTCTTCATCCCTGCAGCTCAAAACCAACAAATCTTCTATTCTTAACCATTAAAATACTAATTTCTTACCTCCTAAACTATTATTAATGGTTGAGAACAACCCAAAACATTCCCATTACATTCCTAACAATCTCCAATGCATTTCTATACATGAAGGGAAGATCCAAACACTAAATAGTTTCAAAATGGAGCTTGAGATTCAATAACCATGGAGTTAAAATCTCAACTCCTTCTTGTAGATGAACATTAAAAAGAAATCAATAACTAATCCCCCAAACCAAGAAATGCTTCAAAGATGAACATTTAAACCATTAAAGTCTTAATCCCATCACAAAATAGCTCAACGGTTTAAAACCCTAGGTTAATTAGTATCCCAAATATTGTTGAAAAACTTAAATCAAATAAAGTTTTTTTTTGGGATGCTGTATAACTCATCATCCACAAGGTACAAGTTATCAAAGTATGAGATTGGAAAATAATACGAGCCACATATTGTTTGTTGATGCCAATCAACTATGTTTGCCAACCATGTCTAGTAGCTATTGTATGCATCATCCATACATACATACATGCCATCTTGCACCACTCTTATACGCCACCTTGAACCAATCATACACACCATCTCAATTTGCCAACTAATACACGTGTGAGGATTGCTAAACTTGATGCCAAAGCAATCCATATACTATATATATATGACATGCATGCAAAGGCAAAAAGATGACCAATAATTCTTTCTCTTTGCTTTCTTCCTTTCTTCCTTTAAGGAGGGGTGGTTCTCGTATGATCCCTCCCCTAAATATATATATATATATATAGTTTAGTTTCCAACTTAGGAAACTTTCATCAAGGAAGATTTGGGTAGCTGGTTTGTTGATCCAAGGATCTTTGTAAACACGTTGTAATCCCTCCCAGTTGGTAATATATTGTGCTCTCTCTCCCTTTTGGTGGATGTACACTATCACCTAGATAGTGGAACCACGTTAAACCTCGTTGTCTCGTTTACGTGCCGATTTCGTTATTTGATCATAAAATCGTTTTAACTGTTAATTTACGTTTGTGGATCGGTATGAATCATTAAACCGTAATATACAATATTTAGATCTCGATAATCCACATTTGTTGTATCGGGTCAGTTTGCACTGTGATTTATTACTTTCGTTTTTCGGGACCGTAAATCACTTTGTAATACGATCTCGTAACTGCGACCGATTCTTACAAATACCACCATTGAAGGAACATATAAAAGAGGAGTGATTACCTGAAGGATGCTGAATTTCTTGCCTCCTCTCCTCCCTTTGCTTGCTCTTCACGTCTCTCACACTTACACACACAAGATTTTCAGGAAAATGAGAAGAGAATGAGGGATTTCTTCTCCTTATTCTTATTTATACTATGGGCTTGGAGTCCTTTAAACATATCAGCCCAAATTATTTATAGTTTAGAGCCCAAAATCAGATTATTAAGGTTAGGGTTATTACACACACACAATATATATATATATATATATATATGAGGATTGGGCGTAAAGGGCACGTAGGCGGTCGGGTTGAAAGTAAAAGTCGCCAAAAAGTTGTGGAATGCTCTCGAAACCAATTCACTTGAGTGAGACAGAGGAGAGTGGAATTTCGTGTGTAGAGGTGAAATCTGTAAATATACGAACGAACGCCAAAAGTGAAGGCAACTCTCTGGGTGGGAAAGCATGAGGAGCGAACATGAGTAGATACCCTGGTAGTCCGTTGATATATCAATTGTTACCATAAAATTAAATTTTTGGCCATGCAAAAAATAAAGAAAAAATATCGAATATAATTATATGTTAAAATTATAAAATAGAAGTAAAAGATTTAAAGGTGAAATTGTTTCATATAAGTTACATTTATATAAAATGTAAATAAAATTTTCAACTATTACATGAAATATTTTGTCATGTAAAAAAAGATAACTGTTCAGCCCAAATTTGAATCAAAATTTGGATGAATATTCAAGCTATTGACTTATTTTTTTTTTAGTTTTTCACCGCCAATCTTTTCACTTTCACACAAATGTGGGACAATAGAGAATTCACCATTATATGAATACTTTATTCTCATTGCGCCATATCATCTTCTTGAGGTTTCCTTTGATATGCGTTGTGTGATTATCAAATTATATGTTAACAAAAATGTAAAAGTTGTTAATTTTATTGACTATTTTCATATATATGAAATATGTTGCAAGTCTATATACAACAATTTATTTTAGATAAAGATTGGTTTTGAACATATTCATTTAACAGAGTCATGAAAATTATTAGTAATAACCATAGTTTAAATATTTATATATAAAATAACTCAATACATATAAATTGAAAAATAAATCAACAATCGTAGTGGAAAATTCAGATAACCAAGACTCAACACAACAAAAATTTTAAAATAGAAACAACATATATGCAAAATGTAGCAATAATTATTGAATAAATTTATATTGTCATTAAAATAGATAATTTAAATAATCTTCATATTAAAAACCAAATAATATGATCCTTTTAAAATTATAATCATCTTTTAAAAAACGACAACACATGATTATAATCATCAATATTATTATTATTTTTATAAAAAAAATTGTAAAAGTATTTGAATTCTAATAAATTCTTTTATCAAGAGTCCACTATTTTCACTACTAAAATGGAAGACTTTCACCTACGACCATTTTCTTGGGAAATCCGTCGCTGAAGGGTGATTCGTCACAAAACCGTCAGTTGGTGGTTAATTTGTTGGTGGGTAAATCAAATCAGTGACAGATTATCCAGGAAATTCCTGGGCAATCCATTGGTATTTTCTTGAAAACATCGGATTTTACCGGGACCATTAGTATTTCCTGGGTGATCCGTGGTAATCACCCAAGGAAATTTCCCTTGGTGAATTTTTGTGGGTGAAAGTTATTTGTTTTGTAGTGTTTCTCCAATGTTTTATTCTCTTTCATCAACAATTCAATAATTTTAATTTTTTGACATTTTGGATCAATATTTGCATTGATGTGTGCGCCACATGAACACGATTACGTAGCATCGTTAACACTTTATGTTTTTCCATTTTTGTGTATGGATAATTCATCAGCTTCATTTCCTAAATCAATTGTCTTCGATACATTTTATTGGGTCTTATTAAGCTTGAGTAGGTCTGGGTGGTCTTATTGAAGCCCAATACACATCTCATACATGTATGTAGCCTAATAAGACCATTTTATGACTTATTAAGGCCCAATAACACAAATGGTGGATTATTACGTGTTTGTATGCAAATATGTAGTGCATTTATGCATGTGGTGTGTATTGGACTCGATAAGACCACTATGACCCCCTATAGCTTATTAAGAACCATAAAAATGTATTATAACCCAATAAGACCCTTTATGACCTATTAAAGCCCAGTAGCACCAATGACAACTTGTTGGGCCTTAATAAGTCATAAAATGGTTTTATTGGGCTATAATGCTTCTTTGTGATTCTTAATAAGCTATAGCGGGTCATAGTGGTCTTATCGAGTCTATACAAAGCACATGTATAAATGCAATATATATGCATACAAACACATAATAATGATCATAAAGTCTTTTATTTGACTTTAATAGATCTTAGTGGTTTAATGGATCTAATGGACTTTATTGGACATGTTAGTCTTTAATTTAGGGGAGTTTGGTTCGTTTCAAGGAATGAAAATGAAAATAGGGTAGAATGGAAATGATTCTTTTTCATTTTATTGTATTATATTATTGGATATTCCCTTGTATTCCTAATGTTAAACAAATCATCTTTATCTCATCACATAGCGTCTTCATCTGCTGATCATCTCCCAACCAAGCATCCTCTTCACACACACGCTTTCTAATTTGAAAAAAAATGGAAAACAAAAAATGAAAATTGGTAGAAAATGCACAACCAAACGCGTTTTCTAATCTTCTAAAAATGAAAATGAAAACTCCACAGTTTCAACTAAACGCGTTTTCAAAAAAATTCATAGAAAACTGAGAATGAAAACTCAACTCCATATACTGAAAACGTTTTCTTGGAAAATGAAAACAGTTTTCGCTAACTAAACGCACCCTTAAAATTTTGATTTCCTTCCCTATTTTTATTTTTAAAAAATATCATCCCTCCCGGTTTTCCCTATTTCCAACTAACCCTTCCCCCTCTCCCAAAAAATATATAAAGTAGTGAAGAAACCTGAATACCTAATCCCTTTGTTCACGCCTCCCTCTCCCTCTTCTTTTGCCCTCCAACGTCTCCCTCCTCCAACAACAACACCAACGTCGTTAGCCTCCTCCACCCACACCACCATCGCCGTCTCCCTTCTCAGGTCAGACCACCACCGCCGTCGGCCTCCTCCAGCCACGCCACCCCTGTCGCCTCCCTCCGATGAAGACCACGACATCAACTGCCACCACGCACAACCGTTCACATCGAAGACCACAACCCTTTTCGATGGCCACCGTCGGTAGAGGCTGATTCTTTCCATGTGTTTTCTCTTTATCAACGTTTTTTTCCAAAGAAAACCTTCAGATGTGTTTTTTTTATAAAAAACCATATTTGTTTTTAAAAAATAGTTCAGATCTGTTTTGCTATAAAAAATCAAACTTGTTTTAACAAAAGTTTCATATATGATTTTATAAGAAAATTTCTAGATCTGATTTCAATTAAAAAAAACTCCATATATGTTTTTAAATATAAATTCATATATGTTTTTACAAGAATAATAGTGTAGAGTACTTTTCACATATACTTGAATATCTCATTTTCATCTTGTGATTGTTATTGCAGAAATTTTTTCTGGGACAAGAGTGCAAGCTTTGTATATTTTAGAAAGATTGTAATATATTTATTAATTTTTTTGATTGAATATAACTGTAAAAGAATAATAGAGTTTATTTAATATGTATTATTTATACAAATATGTATACTTTTAGAAAATTGATTATGTATTCTTAGAAAATTGATGTGTATATTTAGAAAATTGATTATGTATATTTAAAAAATTGATTTTGCATGTAACACTCCCGCCCTGCGCAACATGAGTTGGGAGATGTATAATCCGGTAATCGAATCAAAACTCAAAACACCATAATTCAGAGTTGTACTAAATTTACCAAAATAACATTTTAACATACCTACAACTTAGAGTGTTATCGTCTAAGCGATCCCAAAAGATTAACCAAACATGATATACAAAAGTCAATTATAAGTCCTTTCCTTCAGTGAAAGCTCAACCTCTCAACCCGTCCTTGAAATGGATCCTGAACCTGCCGAGAAAACAAGAAACACCTCGACTGAGCAAAATCGCTCAGTGAACAAATATTATGCATAACCGTATGAAAATAATACAAGTTCAAATAAAAAGTAACGTAAAACCGACGTAATGAAAAAATTCTTGAACATAATTAAGGGAATGCAAAAACTATTTTTAAAAATCAACAAATCATCTGAATTAAACTAATACGTTGCCTAATCGGATGGTTAATCCAATCATACTTGGAATGTCAGTGTGAGGCACAACACCACCATTCCCCGGTAACCAGTTTAGTTATGGTATTCGGCTCTATCTGGTAACCAGACATTTTATGATATTCGGCTCCTGGATGCATCCTAAGTTCTCTATTTGACTTGGCCTAGCCTTTACGAGAACGCCATGATCATTAATAGCTACCACGAAGGCATCTCAACACCCGTGACCCAGGTGTTGAGTCTAATTCAAAATCAAGAAAACTAGAGTTCTTTAGTACAAATCCATGTTTCAATATATCATTAAACCGAATTTCACAATAGTATAACCAACCAACCAAAAATGGATACTTTCAAAATATTCAAATAATGAACACAAAGTCTACTTTAAAAGGGAAACATTGTTTCCTATAAAAGTACTCGAAACCGTAAGGTTCAGAGTCACGTCTCAAGATGGATGGAATTTTCGGGTGCAACCGGTTATTCCCGAGTCAAAAAAGTAGGATATCTTTACCTTAGTCGGCCATTTCTTTACTTCCGGTCAACTAAAACCATTTAAGAAACACTAAATTAATTACCGACATGATTGTTAAGATCTTAAACAACATTTGACAACCAAACACATTTAGGACCTATAAGCTAATAATTGACAACTTGTTAACACCTTATGTTCTAGTCTTTTTCTCAAACTTAGAAACCAAATTAGGTGTTAACATCTGAATGAAAGTTGTAGTTTAACCTTTAAGATTCTACATAAATTGGAATCAACTCATTCGGAGTTATGAGCAGATCAATACAATCTTTATAAAAATAGTGCACAGTTTAGATAATTGACACACTGTTTTGACACACTTAAGCTTAAAATTAGAACTTTTACTCTTCATAACTGTTTTAGAGGATGTTCTAAGCTTTCCAACGATATATCATACACCTCATTTAGACCAACGGTTGATTTTCTACGAATTAAACAAAAACAGGACAGAAGCTTAAAAGTACAATTGTTTCCCAAACATTTCATCAAACACACTTGATGTGCAACCTAAGCTCCAATTCGTTTTTACTCATATCATACATCAATCTTTGGCCATATTTGAGTATTCTAAGCGTAACATAACAAACCCAAAATATTCATCACTAATCACACTTCATAAAGTTCAAAACCATAATTTTCTAACATAATTTACTTTAACCTCAAGTATATGAAGAATGCTTACCACAATTGATCAAAATCTCTCCAATTCGATCCCTTCAAGCCCTAAGTGAACTTAACTCAGCCCCTACATATAATAATACAAAGATTTAACATATATATAATCAACCCAAAGGAAGAATTAAAGTTTAAATTGAAGTTACCTTGAAAATTTAACTTCAATTTTCTAAAACCAAGCTTATTTCTTCCATAGCTTCACCAAATTGATTAAAACCCAAGCTTCTCTCTCACTAGCTCTTAGTCGGTTTAGGAGAAAATGAGAACCGATTATAGCAGGGCCGTTCCTGAGGTTTCGGATGCCCATGGCAAAAAGCCAAAAAATTACCCCTAATAATACATCACTGAAGTCGATGTTGATCTTAAATGTTATCCCATTAAAGACAACATCTATGCAATAGCAAGAATTAATCTTTAGGGAATCTGATTACTAAGAAGAAAGACCAAGAAAGGTGTAAACACCTTACACAGCATCACTTGAAAACATTAGGTGAAAATTTAGTCCTACAACTATGCTCAACCACATAAACACATGTATGATTTTCAAATCACATAAAATAAGCAAAAATCCCAAATATGTATATAGATTGAGAAGCGAATCTTAGATACAGTGTACTCAAATTCAACAAACCGGTACTAAGAAATTGAAGTTCAAACATCTGCTCATATGCGAAAAGATAATTAACGAAAAGCAAATGAAAAGAATTCGGTGAACTAGATGAACGTGAACTACATAGAAAATTAACAATCAATAATAAAAATCAACTTCAAACTTCAAACTTCATCTAAATCAACTAAAAAAAGAAACTCAAGCTTCATCTAAATCAACTTCAAACAGGAAGCAAGAAGCAAGAAACTCATCTAAGCAGGAAGCAAGAAACTCAAACTTCAGCTAAATCAACTTCAAACAGGAAGCAAGAAACTCAAACTTCATCTAAATCAACTTCAAACAGGAAGCAAGAAGCAAGAAACTCATCTAAGCAGGAAGCAAGAAACTTATCTAAATCAACTAAAAACTTCATCAAAATCAACTTTCCATTTGTTTTTATTATCTTACTATCTAAGAAGGAAGCAAGAAACTCATAAATGAATACATGATTTAGAAGGCATGAGCAGATCTATTTTGGGCTTACTGTTTAGGAGCACTCTACGATTGAGTTAAGATCAAATTTCAGCCAAGACCAATTGAAATCAAGAGCAATCAGTAGTATCAAACTACTAACTTAGGGACTTAGTCTTAGGGAGGGAAACCGGGAGCAAGTCCACAAAATCACAAATCGTCAAATTAGGTCAAGAATGATGAATCTGTCGTCAAAATCACAAGTCCACAAGACCACAACAGCAGCAAGTGTGATTTGTGAAACAACTAAGCAAGAATGATGAATCTGTCAATTTAGGGCAGTCGATTTATGGATTTAGGGAAGCCGATTTAGGGTAGTCGCACCACACCAAGCATGAATGATGAATCTGTCGAACAGTCGAAGTCGCAGTCGATGAAGAATTGAAGATTGTCGTGAAGAATTGATGAGTGTATAAGTCAATGATGAAGAATTGAAGAAACATGAATCATGTTTGAGTTTTTCCCGTTTCCGTCTGTCGTGTGTGGAACTAATCAACCAACGATCAAAACTCAAATGGTAACATTGTTTTGGGCCGACCCATCTGATAATCTGAACTAAACATGAAAACCTACTAGCTAAATTTTTTGTGTGCTGCCCCTTATGCTCTGCTGCCCATGGCCCAAGCCACATTTGCCATGGGCCAGGGTCGGACCTGGATTATAGTGATTTAGGTGGAAAAGAAATATATATATATATATATATATAAGATATTTATTAATTGGTCCCCATAGTTCACACTTATAACCCTTAAGCCTTCTAGTTATTTTCTTCATACTTTTACCCCAACCAAACTTAGTTATAACTATCTAGCTTAAGACACAAGTCATCGAATCTTCCGTGCTAAAATTTAAATACTACATAGAATAGTAGACTACATATCCGGATTAACGAAAGTGGGGTTATTATATTGCATAAAACAACATATAATAAATAAATAAATAAATAAATAAGTAAATAAATAAATAAATAAATAATCATTTAAAAAAATCATACTTAGTGACAGAAATCCGTCGCAGATACGTTCCGTCACTGATAGAGTTCGTCGCTGATAGATCCGACGCTAATACGTCACTGATAGATCCGTCGCTAAAATAACAAAATAAAAAATAAAGGTTGTAATGGTTATTATATATCTTAAAATGAAATAAATAAAATATTTTATAACCCAAAATTTGTCATCTTAATGTTCGGCTTTAAATAAATTGTTGCTTGGGCTAGGGCTTGGGAAACTCTTGGCCCACGGTATATATTGGATACGAGAAGGGTTTTCTCCTAATGTTCTCCATCATTTGTCAGTTTCAGATTTTTGGTGTGTGTGTGTGTTTTCTTGTGGAAGAGGGTTTGGAAGAAAAAGGGATTTTAGAGAGTTTTGGCATTAGAGAAGAAAGCAAGAAGGTTCATCAAGCTTGGAGCAAAAGAGTGGGAGCTTCAATTAGGGAATCATCATTCTAAAGTATATTCGTTCATCATCTTGCTTAAGGTATCCATTCTTGGAGTATAATCAAGATTTCTTCAAGGGTTTTAATCCCTTGAGTTTCTTGTATTAGATTTAGGAAATTGATGATTCCAATAATCATCTTTGAGTATTTTTATAGTTGGGGGATTAGTTTATTGGTTTCTTTTGGAGTTATGCATCAAATTGATGAATTGAGATTGTACCACCATTGTTATTGAATCTCAAGCTTCATTTTCTGATTGATTTGGTGACTGGATCTCCTATTGTTGTTTAGAATTGTATTGGGTATGTTTTGGGTTTGACCTTAATCATCAATAGTGGTTTTGAGATGTTAGAAATCAATATTTAATGTCTTGCATTGAAGAATGGAGGTTTTGAGTTGCAAGGATGAAGAAACCCAAAACATAGAACTGTGCGAGTTGATGTGCGGGTTAAGCCGCACTGTTACTCGCTGAACCCACTATTGAGAAATGTGCGGGTTAAGCCGCACCGTTACCCGCCGAACCCGCTGTTTGGCGCAACTTCGTCCACTTCGTTTTCGTTTCGAGCCGGGGTTTAGACTTTTGGGCTAGGTTTTTCATAGGTCTATATTAAAGACTTTTGGGGATATTACTTTGGGTTAACACCCGGTTTATCTTGGTGAATTTAGGCTCTCGATTTGAAGATTTTAACCGTTAAAGCTCGGGACAAGGTGTGTCCAATTCAGGTGAGTTCCCTAACCCTTAAAAATGCAATGTTGTGTGTTTCAAATGCTTACATGTTGATTTTGGTTTTAAATCGTCTTCCGTATATGCGAAAACTTACCATCATCACTTTTACAAGCTTTTGGGGTTGGATATGTGCACCATCTATTTTTTTATTGGATTTTGAACTGCTGAAAATGTTGACTACTTTTACGAGGAATTTACTAGACGTTTTGGTCTAACCTTCGCTTTTCAAAATAAAATATTTTTAGGCAGGTACATGGCGGAGAAGGGTGTTAAGGGCAAGGGGAGAATGTGAAGCTTTATAGACAAGTCTAGTCTGAAGAACGTATCTGTGACGTCTGAAGGACAAAATTCTTTTGTTGGAGTTGTACCAACAGAACGAGTTCAATTTGAGGGTGTTGCTAACACCCGTGGTCGAAGAAGTGGAATGGTAGTGAACTCTGTGGGAATGCGGTGTCAGTTAGGGCTCATGAGATGGGAGCTCAATGTCGAAGAAGAAGTTGTGAGTGTAGAATTCGAATTTGCATGTTTATGAGTGTGCTTGATTGTTATTGTTGAGACAACCAAAATATGTGGTAGTATGTATAGAGGCTTGTATTGCAAAGATTGATCCTGAGTTTTAGGGTGCTATGTGAGGTTGTATATGGAGTAATTGTTGGAACCTTCAAGATGAAAATTTCATCCGAGAGTGTTGGCGATTAATCAAGAGATAGAATTCTTGAGAATTGAACCAAGAAATGTAATCGTCTAGAAGTGTATTTCTAAATCTTGGGAAAGTTCCCAATTGCAGGGTTGATCGCATCAGTCGAACATTATGGAATGAAGAAGTGTGTTTGGATTATGCAAGCTTTCGTAGGAAAGTGGGTAATATTAACGAATCCATTGACTCATAGTCAATGGTGTAGGGGATAAGATTTTTGAAATGATAAAATTGTTTATTTGGGAAATGAAGGCAAGTTGTGAAGGAAATGAAGGGATCAACAAATGATCTAAAAAAGTCAAAGTTATTGAAATCGGGTATTTAACAATCAGTGATGAGCTTGAATATAGTATGGTTCGTGAAATCGAGTATGTTGAGAAACTTTGGTGGAAGAAATTTCTTTAAGTGTAAAAGACTCGTGCTTCGGTCAATGAATATAAATCAAGGAGAAGTTGTTGCCAAGTTGCAATACGGATAGACTAAGTTGACGAGAATTCTATGACGAGTTTCATGCATCATGTTGTTTATGTTTTAAAGTGGGTTTCATGAGTCACTTCATGCTATTTACTTAACTAAGTGTGTGTGCATGAGCATGTTGAGTTCGTGTTTTGATAAATAAACCGAGACTTGATGATATGTGGCATGCATATTTTTAAAAATACACGAATGTGTTTCAACTGCAAAGAGATAACATATTGCATTTGGATAAACATATTTATATCACAAGTTGGCATAACCTTCTTGGTGGAAGTATAAAGACATATTATTATATATTTACATCGTTTTTATTATCAACACATCCATGATGATGTAGTCATTGCATTGTTCAGAATGAGAAATTGTGGATACAACAACGTGGTTAAAAGTGTGAGATCGTTTATAATCCAATTGGAGAGATGATTTCATTACAAGCATTTTATTTATTGTTAGCATCGAATTGGATCGATAGATCCGAGTTATATCATTTGTCATGTGTGAGTGGTCTTGGAATAAATGTTCCTAGATTTCTTTGTCGTGTTAGCATTGTGTCATGCATGCATAGAGTGGTTTTACGGTGGGTTATTTTGTTAAAACTTCCAAAGGACAAAGCGAGTTTATATTCATGCGTGTGTGTGTTAACATGCATGATGCCATGACTCGTCGGGCTGTTGGGTTTAACTTTTCCTTTAGAAGAATGATGAGAGTAAAGGAAAGGAAAGGTTTTGAGAGTCGGAATATGTTGGTTAGGTCATCTGAGACTGATTCTTGATCTTGGTATTCTAGTATATGGATGGTTGGTGGATAATCGTAATGCAAGGAGGTAAAGTAAGTATTGTCATGTGATAGAGATTTTAAGCTTGTCTCGATGTTGTTGATGAGGTGGTTGACAATAAAGATTGACATTTGGAATGAGTCACGAGCACGGGGTATTTTAAGCCAAAGCGTGCTAAAAAGTAGTGGTACATTATATTGAAGAAATGGTAATTGTAAGGGATTTAGAGGGGATTATGAATCGAAGTTGTTCCTAGAGTGTTAAAGTAGACTTGGTGTTGGGTTATGAGGTAATGAGGCAGTGCATCATTGTCAGATGTAGACTTTAATTCGTTATTACTGGGTGTGATGCGACAAACGTTACAGGTTTGGGAATTGACTGTAATGTGGTTATTTGGTTGTGAATGGACAATAACGTGAGTGGTCGTATGAGCAAGAGGCACTTTTGGCTTCAAGCTAACCATCAAGTGTGAATGTTATGAAGGCTGGAGGTCGTGAGTTTGGACTGATGATTTAGTATGAGGATTAAGTAGCTATCAAGGGAGGAAATGGATGTACGTGGGACTATAATGGTCTGCAAAGAGGGTGCTATTTCTCTGTGATCTAGTTGTATGTGCTTCCGATAGTTGTCGATGGTCTAATGTGGGTTGCTAGTTGTGTTGGTGTTAAGGCATGAGATGAGTGGAAGGAAGTGTGTAAGTAATTAGTGGAGTGGGAATGTGGTCACTCTACGGTTTGTATTTGATGTTATGAGATTATTTCAAAATAATTCAAAATTACTAGATAAAAGATAGATATGTAGATTGCATTCTCCTTAAAATTTTCAATTGTTAAAATAACAAAATAAAAAATAAAGATAAATGTTTTAATTGTTTTTATATATATCTTAAAATGAAATGAAATAAAATAAAATAAAATAAGGATATAAAATGTAAATTTACAATTAAAATTCTAAAAATGTTATCAATGTGAGAGAGGGAAACGTATGACACGGGGGTGTGGTTAACCCCCGAAAGTTACTGGATGCTATCACTTAATTAATTTTAGTTAGCTGACATTTCTGATTTGAGAGTAGGGAAATTGCTACCAAACCCTTAATCTCGTCTATTTTTCATCCCAAAACTACACATAAAATTTATGATTAGATTCATGCTATCACTTAATTAACTTCACTTAACTGTTATTTCTGATTTGAGAGTAGGGAAATTGCTACCAAACACATAACCTCGTCTAATTTTCTTCCCAAAACTACACATATTTTTTTTTATGATTTATGCATTTGTGAAAAAGTACCTTTTCTTCTTATGAATCTCATAATAATTACAAACATTTATGCACGTGAATATGAGTACATTTGTTGTCAATATGTTTTACACATGATTCTTTTGGTGTTAAATGCATATGTGCGTGTATGATTATATAAATTGAATTATGTTTTTTGTGTCACCCAACCTTTAATACTCATGTTATTTAGGCCTTGTTTGTTTTTTCATTTTAAGCTCTTAATCACCACTTATGTCTGATTCGTTTAAACATTTCATAATCATTTCATAACTGAAATCAGACTTAAGAGTTAGCACCTCTTAAAAAACAAACGCCACCTTAATGTTATGAGATTATTTAAAAATAAATCAAAAGAAAGAGAAAAAATAAATAAATATGTAGATTGCCTTCTCCTTAATCCCCTCTTCTTTATTTTCCTATATATATATATATATATATTGATTTCAATTGTTAAAATAACAAAATAAAAAATAAAGATAAAGGTTTTAATGGTTTTTGTATATCTTAAAATAAAATAAAATTAGTGTTTTTTTAATATATTGATGAGAATGTTATTATATTTTAATTTAAATGAAAAGGAAAATGAAAAGGAAAATGAAAAGTCATTGTATTTAATGTTATGAGATTATTTAAAAATAAATCAAAATTAGTAGATAAAAGATAAATATGTAGATTGCATTCTCCTTAATCCTCTCTTATTTATCTCCCTTAATATACATATATATATATATATATATTGATCCTTTTGCCATCTCAATGATTCTTGCTTTCATCATGTTTGGATGGTTTTATGGCAAACAAAGAAAGATGGAGTACGAATTAACCCACAAGATGAATACTGAACGACTTAAAGATTTTCTTTCTTATCCAGGCGTCCAACGGGTTCCCGGTCTCTGCTTGTTTTACACCAACATTCAAGATGGGTTCACCCTGGTATTAAGTCATTATATAAAAATCATGAGATCCACTCATAAGGTAACCATATTTACGACATCAAGGTATTTGTTGGTTCCTAAAGTTGCACCCAATAAGCGGATTATCGTAAAAGGATTAGGACTCAAAGGGGCTTACAACTGTTTGTTTCAGTACGAATATGCTGATTCGTTAAGTCTTCAAGGAGACTTTGTTTCTCAAGTTATTGCTAGTTTGCATGATCATATAATGCAACATTTTACCAAGAACCCGTCGTTGGGAGAGCAAGAAAATGACTAAATTAAATGAGGCACAAAATGCTGCGGCGGTTCATGTTCGTTGGAAGACGAGATTTTATATAAGCAATAACTGTACTCGGTTTAATAGATATATTGTAATAACCCTAATCTAAATTTTTAGACTTAGACTCTAAATAAGATTAATTTGGGCTTTTAAATAAAAAGAGATTAAGACTACATATTTGGACTTGGGCTAAATTCATAGATGAGCCCTAAAAGCCCAAGGTATTTATAAAGGATACAAGAGAAAAATCAGCCATTTCTCCTCATTTCAGATATTCATTGTGTGTGTGTTTTGATGGTGTAAACGTGAGAGTCAAGCAAAGGAAGGAGAAGAGCATTTTGAAGGAGATTCATCAAGAAATCAAGCAATCTCAGGTACCCAACTTCATCCTCTTCATCTCCTAGCTTAGTTAAGTCTTTTGGGGATGATTAGAATTATTGGGAGGTTATGAGTTTGATTGTTTATCTATGTTTAAGATTCTCAAATCATGGGATATGAGATAAATAGATGATTTTAATGGCTATCTTCATTTCTTTTATTGATTATTTGCATTTGGGTTGATTTCAAGAAAAACCCACCATGGATGACCATGAGCTCTTCAAGAAAAACCCACGCCAGGCACTGTCTTGCACACATTCTTTCGTTTCGTTTCGCGCATCGAGTCGGAGATTGGACCTTTGGGCTAGGGATTTATTCTAGGACTATATTAGAAGACTTTTGAGGATACTTTGAGAGGTTAACACTTATATTGCTTTGGTAAATTTAGACGTTCGGTTTGGAAGAGTTCTACCGTTTGGACTTGGACTAGGTGTGGCATCGTCATGTGAGTTCCCCTGACTTAAACTACAATTCTTGGTAAAAAATTGATTTGGGAAACTGATCATGGTATTTAAATTGGAAGCATGCTAAATGATTTATATTTTCTTCGGTTTATATAAATGATAATTGTCGAATTGACCTAGATATCGCGATATTCCTAGATGAATTGGACATGTTCATAGGATAGTGTGTGTACCTTGAGATCTTGCAAATCTCTTGGGAGTTTATTTCGTACATCTCGAACTCGTTTGAGGTGTACGACATACCCGTTTGTGGCAAGTTTACGGGCAATAATTATTAAGTCATATGTGGCAAGTTTATGACCTAACTGGAGTTTTTTCTACTATCCTTGTTCATGGTCCTGTATTTAAATTGTTGCTTCCTTTTTCTAATGATTTATCTCTTCGGATTTAAATGTTTTATATAATTGCCGTTTATTTGGGAATTCACTAGACCTTGTGGTCTAACCCTCGCTTTCCAAAAACTAAAACCATTTTCAGGTAAAGGCTTGGTCGAGAGTTCGTCCAAGGGAAAGGGTAGGATGTGAACCAGTCGTTGAGGAGATCGGATGACATAGAGACTTACCTAGTTTAAATAATTCTCAGCTGTGGATAGTTTTATTTTTCCGCTGCAAAACATTGGGATGTAATAGATATTAGACCTTTATTGGTATTTTAAATTATCTATTTATGTTGGATTTCATTCCATGGAAATTGGGTCGTTACATATATGCTTGCGTTTTATGAATTTATGCATAGTAATTGTTGGTATGCGCTTCCTACGTTACGTTAGGAGTGCCGCTTCAACAGCGTATCGAGGTCGGAATGTTTTATGAGGCATGAAGGTAAACTGGTTTGAACTTATGTTCTTAATGCAAAAGCAAAAAAGAACAGGTTCGTGCATAAGGGTGTTCCAATTTAAAATAGGGAATTGGATCTTCAAAAAAAATTCAGGATCCGATTATACATATTTTAGCATTTAATCATTTGTATATGCTTAAACTTTTGTCGAATTATAATGTTTTAAGCTTTAATAAATTATATATGCTTTAACTTTGTCGAATTAAAATGTTTTAAGTTTTACTCTTTAGTCGATTTGGCGATTCCCGGTCCTGGATTTTAAAAAATGTTAAAAAATGATTATATTCAAGTGTATTGTATATGTTACTTTGTCATTTTAATGATACTAGTGTTTTGCACCGCGTGTTGCGGGATGGCTATAAACATTTTTTAATTTTTTTAAAGCAAGTTAAGTTGTTTGATCTTTTACATATCAGATATTTTTTTAAATCATTTACGTATTAGATATTAAATTAATAAGAACCAATTTTCACTTTATATTAAATCACCTCATCATTTTTGTTGTTCGTCTTTTAACCAATGCACACTTATACATTTCAAAGACGTTCCCAATCTTTTTTATATACTCCTATTAACACTAATGAGAGAATGTCATAAAAAAAATAAAAATTACAAATTGGAATCCAAACATTGATTTATTTTTCGTGTGATATTTTATTTATGAATACTAATTTTGGGAAAAATGGGTGATAGAAATAACATGATTTTACGTGAAAGAAAATGTAATTGAAGTTCGATTTTTGATAATAGCTTGATGTGTTATAAATAACAATAATAAAAAGAACTTTGTATCATTTAATAAAAGATTTAACTTATAAAATAGAAGGGTTGTCCTATTAATAAATTTTTTGATTTATAATCATTGTTACATTACAATTAAGTTGTTGATTATGTAAATCAAAAAACTTAGCCATGTAAGAAAATGGAAGAAAAATACGATTTGATAAAATATTCGATGTTGTATAAATAACAATAAGAAAATAAATGGAAACTAATATTTTTAGTTAAGATTTGATTTGTAAGCATTGTTATCATAAAATCAATTTTTTTGACAATGTAAACAATAAAGAAAAAATATCGAATAAAAATATATGTTCAAATTATAAAGTAATTAAAAATTGTTTCATATAATTACATTTATATAAAATGTAAATAAAATATTTAACTATTACATGAAATATTTTGTCATGTTAAAAAAAGATAACCATTATCTCAAAATTGGATCAAAATTTGGATGAAAGTTCAAACTATTGGTTTATCCTTTTATAGTCACTTTTACCTCCAATCTGTTCACTTTCATACCAATGTGAGACAATAGTGGTGATAATAGTTTAATGTGTTATAAATAACAATAAAAAAATGTTTGTATGATTTAATAAAAGATTTGATTGTAAAATAGAAGGTTGTTCTATTAAAAAAATATGATTTAATTATAATCATTGTTACATTATAGTTAAGTTGTTTGTAACAACCACGAATCTAAATCATAGGTATATCATTCTATTGCTTTAAAAGATAGCAAATTCCAAATATAATAGGTCCCAATGTAAACTAAATCTCAAATGTTTGCAGCGGAAATAAACAACTGATGAGATTTATTACAATAACTTTAAACTAGGCAACTATCTATACAAGTAGTCTCACTTCTAGCTCCTTGAGCTCACCACTTCCACTTCCCTTTACTCGTGCTCTCTATCATATGCTTTCCTGAAAATGGTTTTCAGTTTTATAAATAAGAGAGTTAAACCATAAAGCCTAGTGAATTCCCCCCAAAACAACAGTTAATATGCAAGACAATTATAAAAGAAAATGGTTAGTCATGAATATTAACGCACACTTTAAACACACTCTTCATGTACCTGTTGCAACGGTATTTCACAATTTCAGTCACACACACCGTGACTATGAAATGGGCACACACCGCCCAAATATTAGTCACACACACCGTGACTATTAAATGGGCACACACCGTCCAATTTGAATGATTTAAAAATACACCAATTTAAAACATTCATTTTATAAAATGAGCATACGAAGAGAACTCACCTGAATCGCCAAGCCACTTAGCACATTTTCCAAACTACGATCACACCAATCAAACACCTGATTGAGATCAATTAACTACGAGTTAATGACCCAATTATACTCACAATTTCAGTCACACACACCATGACTATAAAACGGGCACACACCGTCCAATTTGAATGATTTAAAAATATACCAATTTAAAACATTCATTTTATAAAACGAGCATACGAAGAGAACTCACCTGAATCGCCAAGCCACTTAGCACATTTTCCAAACTACGATCACACCAATCAAACACCTGATTGAGATCAATTAACTACGAGTTAATGACCCAATTATACTTACAAACATCCCACTAGACAACCCTTAAGGCTAGGACACCATTTAACACAATTTATTGTCCTTTAAGCAAAGTTCCAAAATGTTGAAACATTGAGTTACGTGGCTTGCCGCGCGGCTTGAAGCCGCAGGACAAGTCGCGGAACTCACTGTTTTCCTTGCACTTTCCTGCACGAACCAAGAAACCCCAAAACACCATTTCAAATGATTTCCACCCCAAAACTGATATGAATCTTACCCAAACTCATATAAAAACTATCTTTAACAACTATTAACCCATTCCATCCATTGCTTCATGGATTGACACTCACATAGATGAACACATTGTCATCCATGGAGGTTTTCATTGATTTCAAACCCTAAGAATGAAATATGAATCCCAATACTTGAAGAATGCTTCAATCCCAACTCTACTAACCCAACAAATACTGATTTGAAAGATTTAATCAAACAACCAACAACCCAACTATGAACTCCATGGTTTTACATTATCCATTTGAATCCTCAAAGAAAGAAGATGAAGAGGATGAGGTTTTATACCTGAGATTGATTGCTGAACCTTTGCTCCTTCAAGATTTCCTTCTCTTCTCCTTTAATCTCCTCAAAATCGCACCTAGGGTTCACACACACAAATGCCCATCCGTTTTTCACCAAATGGGAGGGTTTTCCAACCCTTATTGATCATCTTTTCACTATTGACACTTCCAGTCCCTAAAGTTTAGGAAGTTAGATACCAACCACCCAGTTTACAAACATCAATATACTAACTAGAATCCGGGTTATTACATTGTTGATTATGTAAATCAAAAAATTAGTCATTTAAGAAAATGGAATAAAAATACGATTTGCCAAAATATTCGATGTTGTATAAATAATAATAAGAAAAAAATGTAGAAAAACTAAAATGTTTAGTTTAGATTTGATTTATAAGCATTGTTACCATAAAATTAAACTTTTGGCAATGCAAAAAGTAAAGAAAAAATATCGAATAAAAATATACGTTAAAATTATAAAATAGAAGTAAAAGAAACAAAGGTGAAATTGTTTCATATAAATTACATTTACATAAAATATTTAACTATTTCATGAGATATTTTGTCATGTAAAAAAAAGGTAACTATTGTAATAACTCAAGTTATTAATTATGATAATAATGGGTTTAGAGTTTTAAATGTTGGGCTTAAGAGATTAATAAATGGGCTTGGGGTGTTTTGGGGCTCAAAGCCCATTGTATTTAAGAGAATGAAGCGAGGGTTTTGCCTCATTAGCATCCTCACTTGTATTTTTCAGCAATTGTGTATGTGTGTGTATTCTTGGGAGGCAAGCAAGGAGGGTCTTAGTGAGTTTTATCAATTTAAAGAAGAAATAAAGAGAGGTTCAAGGATTTTGAAGCGTTGATTGAAGTTCTATTTGTAATAAGCATCTCAAAGGTATAACATCTTCCATTCTTAGCTTGAATCCTCCATTAATGGAGTTTTGATTTAATTTAAGGAATTAGTTTTCTAGTTGGGAATTGTATGGATGAAATGATTGGAGTTTTATTGAGAGAGTATTCTAGATGGATTCAATCAATGAATTTCATCTCGAAACCTCATTGCAATTGTTGATTTTGTATTGCTCATTAATGTTTTGAGAAAACCTTCATTTGAGCATTTCTTAAGTTGGGATTGTAGATTTATCTATGTTTAGATTGAGTTTAGCATTGGGTTTGTTTTTTAGATGAATTCTCAAGTATTGGGATTGAGTTTAATTGATTTTAGGTGTTTAAGATCGAGTTTTAGCAATTGGAAGGGTTTTGGGGTTAAATTTTCGCTATTGTGCCATGGGGAAGGTCGCTCAACCCACTGTTGGGTGCACTTTTCGGTTTGGTCCAATTCTTGTTGAGTGCTTGTTTCGAGGCATGGTTTAAGTGATTGTATTAGGGATTATAAAGGATGAATTTTTGGATGTTTAAGGTGGTTTAACACTAATTCCTTGACGTCCAATTCAGGTGTTCGGTTTGGAACAAGATGTCGTTTTATGCCTTTGAGCGGGTGTGTCGCGAATCAGGTGAGTTCCCTTGATTTTCAAAATACATTTTATGTCAATGGATTTATACGCTACACTGATTATGGTATTTGAATTCGTAAGCATGCTATATTTCACTATTAAATGTTTTATAAATTGCTTGGTTGAGATGTTGGATTATATCATGATATATGTGGTTGCTTGGACATGCATAATAGTTGTAGTGTACCTTGAGACTTTGAAAATCTCTTGAGAGTTGATATCCGTGTACCTCAAATTCATTTCGTGGGCACATCGGACGGGTACCACTTTGAGCCATTCATTAGAGTCGCATGCGGAATTGTGCGAACATATAGCTTAGTCGCATAGGGAATTGTGCGGCAAGCGTTGGCTCGACGACTATTGTGCATGATCCATATTGAGAGTTTTCTTAACTCAATTTATTTAAACCGTTGTTTATAACAGTGGCTTTGTGGGAATTCACTAGACCTTTTGGTCTAACCCTCGCTTTCAAAACTAAAACCATTTTCAGGTAAGGGTTAGTAGAGAGCTCGTCGAAGGGAAAGGAAAGCTTTGAGTCATAGATAGAGTGGATGAATAGACCTGATTCTCTTTAGTTAAATAAATTTCTCAGCTGCGGATGTTTTTACCTGCTGCAAACATTGGGATGTAATAGATTTCAGATTTATTACTTAATGGTTGGTTTATATTTATGAGTTATTGTTCTTGGTGATTTTGGGCATTTACAACTGGTATCATAGCCATAGTTTAATTGAATTAGGCGACTTTGGGGGTGCCTAGTCTTAGACTATAAGTTAGGAGACACGACTAAGAAATAGGGGACCATAGGATTAAGACCTTGTGTAAAGACCCAAATTCCATAAAGACATATGTACTTAAATATCAACTAACAATTAAAGTAAAAGTCTAATATCTAATACATCTTAAAGTATTTGCAGCGGATAAGAAAAGGCCACAACTGAGAATTATCTAACTAAGTTAAACTCTAAGCCATCCGATCCTTCTCTAGCGATCGGCTCAAAGCTTCCCCCTTGCCCTTAGAAGAGCTCTCAACAAATCCCTTACCTGAAAATGGTTTTAGTTTTGAAAAGCGAGGGTTAGACCAAAAAGGTCTAGTGAATTCCCAAATAAAACCGCAGTTATACAACTTAAATCCAAAAGAGATAAGTTTGCAAATATGGAAGTCAAGTAAACCAAATAGTGTGACATGAAGCTTGTGTTCCACACAATTCCACATGCGGATACAACTAAATGGTCCCAAGAGGGTACCCGTCCAATGTACACCCAAAACGGATTCGACATATACAGAATAAAACTCCCAAGAGATTTGCACTATCTCAAGGTACACTACTCACCAATGTACATGTTCAATTAAACAGGCATATCGCGATATATAAGCCAATACAAATATCCAACAATCATATAAACCAATCGAACTTTAAAACATTTAGCATGCTTCCAATTTAGAAATACCTTAATCGGTGTAGTATGTAAATCCATTGACAAAAATGTAGTTTAAAGTCAAGGGAACTCACCTATGGTTCACAAGTCTAGAAGAAATCCAAACACTCAAGAAATTCCCCACCGAATACCTGAATTGATCGTATAAGGTTCGATATTAAAACCCATTAAATCCATTATTTTTATCCTTCTATTGCGCTTATTGAAACTCTTAAAGGGTCCCCATAATAGTCTATAGAAACCAAAAGAAACAAGTCGACAATACTCAAGACTGACTACTATACGATTTAGCCCGCACCCCAAGTCGCGGCGCTAGTCATGCAACTTACTGTTGACCTGGTCCCCTCCAAAATTCGATTTTAACCAAAACATTTCATCCAAACTTTCCATTATTGAATTGAAGGATTTGTAAACACAACAATCTTAAACCCAACCTTTTTTGAAACACTAAACCAACTAGCATTGATAAACATAACCATTGTATCACTTGAAGTCAAATCCCAAGTATGAACCAACATTCCCAAAATGATCCATCAAAAGAGAAAAGGTTTCCATAAGTATTTTTAGTCATAATTTAAGAACCAAAGCTCACAAGAATTACCAATAACATTTTCTAATGTAAAAACTCCATAACAAAAGGAAATCCCCAATGTTAAATTCAATAGATTGATGATAATACTCAATGGTTTTTCCCAAAATACAATGATGAAAATCAAAATCCCAAAACTTCCATTAAAGATAGATTGTATCAAAGCTTTAATCATGAAATTCCCTTCATTTTAACCGAAAAGAAGAAATTCAAAAGATGGAAAACTTGACCTAGAAGATGAACTCCATTAACGGAAGAAAATCATAACAGACATGAGAATCTTACCTTGGGAAAGAAACTTTTGCACCAAATCTTCTAAAACCTTCAAAGCTTAACGGAGGAAATTTTCTCCAAAAAAAAAACCCATTTCCCCTTTCTCTCTCTAGACCCTCACGATTTGGATAAAAGAAAAGCAAGATTGGGGAACAAGTCACTAACCATCTGTTATAAATAACAATAAAAAAATGTTTTTATCATTTAATAAAAGATTTGACTTATAAACAGAAGGGTTTTTCTATTAATAATTTTTTTGATTTATAATCATTGTTACATTACAATTAAGTTGTTGATTATGTAAATCAAAAAATTAGTCACGTAAGAAAATGGAATAAAAATACGATTTGATAAAACATTCGGTGTTGTGTAAATAACAATAAGAAATAAAATGAATGAAAACTAAAATGTTTAGTTAAGATTTAATATATAAGCATTGTTATCATATAATTAGTTTTTTGGCAATGCAAACAATAAAGAAAAAATATCTAATAAAAATATATGTTAAAATTAGAGTTTAATTTTGGTCCCGTGGTTTAGTAAAATCTTTGAAAGTGGGAGCTAAGCTTTGATAACTTTAGAAGTCGTCCCTGTGGTTTTCATTTTAATCTGAAAATGGTCCCTCCTCACTAACTTCGTTAAGTGTTGTCAGTTAAGAGGAGTGTATTTTTTTCTTTCCATTTACTTCCTTAATTCTATTTATATATATATATACACGTCTTCTCCAAGATTTCTAAGAAATGATACATCTCCTCATATGAACTGATTCATTGGTAGGGACCACCTTCACCAAGTTTGGTTTTCATTTGGCATTGATACTTCGGTATGGATTTGTTTTAAATCAACTTTTTTTTTGGGATAAAAATAATGACCAGAGGGGAGTTGTCAGAAAGGTTTCCATCATTTTCTTTCATCAATGGGTTTACATAGGGGTGAGCATCGGAACTGGGTACTCGATTTTGGAACCGGAACCGCTTCGGAACTGATGTGATTGGTTCCGATTTCGGTTCCTAAAATACAGAACCGATCAGGACCGGTTCCGGTTCTCATTTTTTTGGAACCGTTACCCGCTGGGTACCCGCTACTTGGCACTTTTAAATAAAAAATATATTATATATTTATAACTAATAAATAAAAACTCAAACTTTCTAATTTGTTTATATAATAATTAGTTTTTATCGGATTAGTTTTGAGCATTTGTTGAATTTATAACTTTAAGTCGGCATTTTATAGTTTATTAATTACAATTTTATCATATGCAATGTAAAAAAAAAAATTAAAAAAAGTTGAAGTCGGGAACCCAGTACGGGAACCGGTTCCCATCGGTTTCGGTCCCGGTTCCAAAATATAAGGAACCGGTGTTAGCGGTTCCGATTCCGGGTCCGGTTCCATGGAAATTTTCCGGGTACCCCGGTTATGCTCACCCCTAGGTTTACAGAAGAGACATAGAGAGAGAGAAGGGGTGGGGGTGGGGGTGGACTGATGACGAAGACTATTTCTTTGATTCTACTTTAAAAACCATTTCCTTTCATCAATATATGGGTTTTTTGGTGGGAGATTCAACCATTTACTTTCATCAACTATTTTTTCATTTCTACTTGGAAAGCTAGAAACCAAAAATGAAATCCATATAGATCTACTTTTTGTTTTGGTTTAAACAAATCAGAAAGACAGAAAAGAAACCCCCTCCTCTGTTTTGGTTACGAGTTGGAGATGATGACCGGCGGTGGGAGAAAGCCGGACATGGTGACCGGCGATGGAGGAGAGGGGTTGTCGGTGACGGAGTCGCTCCGGAAAACACGGGATGGACCTGATCTCTGGGTTTTCAACATTTAATTATATGTATGGATATAATATTTATTTTTAAGTAAAATAAGATAAAAACAGAAAAGACCAAATTACCCCTGATTTAGTTGATATTTTTTAACAGAGTTAGTAACTAGGGGCATTTTCAAAGTAAAATGTAAACCATAAGGACGATTTTCAGACTTATCAAAGTTGAGGTCCCATTTTCTGATTTCTCACTAAACCTCAAGGACGAAAATTAGAGTTTGTTGGTTCCAAAAGAGTCTACAAGAGTTCAAGGATATAGAAATAGTTTGTAGAAAGGGGGGGGGGGGGTTGAATACAAACACATAGATTTTTTGTTTTTAAAATTAGTTTATATTGAATAAACAAATTTATAGTTACAAGCGGAATTAGAACAAGTAAATAAACCTATTCTATTGTAACTTAAGAAATCACACAGTTTGATGCACAAGGAAGTGAGAAAGAAAAAAGGCAGAGGTTTGAGAGATAGAAAGTAGCATGCATATAGATGAAGAAGGGATCTTCATCTATTTATACCCGTTTGCAATTAATGCAAGATAAAAGGTATATGCCACATGTCAAGCCTTCATTTGAAGCTTGTCCTTTCTTGAAAAGCAACCATGCTTTTGGCCGCATATGAACAGTACCATATCAGATATGATGGGGACATAAGAGACAATCCGTACGTCCTTCTCTGACATAGTATAAGGTTTGAGTTTTGTGCAACGAGGATAAGATCAACATTGATCTTGCTTTAGACTTCACTTGATCGCTGAACTTGAAACTTCAAGGATGAACTTTTAGAGTATCACCGATGTCTTGCAAGACATCACACTTCTATCTAGACAATAATTTGCCATCACTGAACCGCTTCAGATCACGAGCTGATTATCTTTATCTTCAGCTTGGTCTTCGACTTTTGCTGAATGTTCTTGTGGTGTGACTGTTGTTCTTCAGATCTTCAGAGATAAAATTAAGGTTCCTGAGTTTCAGCGATCGCTGAGTGCAATCAGCGTGTGCTATCGCTGAATTTGAACTTGAACTTATGAGTGGAATTTTCACTAAGTATTTAGAGGAATCATATTCAAAGCACTGAGAGGAGTTATGATCAACATATTTTAGTCGTTAAAATTATAAAGTAGAAAAAGTTCATATTTTTTATGTCATGCACCGTTCTAATTCCATGATTAGACCATACATGATCTTTGGGAATAACCATTTTTGTATATCTTGCCTAGACAATATCTTATACTTCAAGGAGTAGGTTTAAAGGATTCCATCCTTTTCAAGATACAAGTATCTATGAATACTCTCAAATAAAATTTCTCTAGATGAATGAGAGGATTGAGTAGAGCTTCCAACTCTTTTCAAGGAATAAAGACATTGAATTACTTGTTGAACTCTATCTTTAGAGGGTTGTTTGTCTTGATCATTAGAGGGTAGAATTGCCTCTGGTTCAATTCTTGGTATATCCTTCGTAATTTGGACTTCAGGAATTTTCTCTTCAATAACTTCAAAAATAGTTTGCCTGTAAGTTATGTAGGTCATTTGTTTCTTTGTTGGATAACATGTATACTTAGATACCATGGGTATTGAATCAGTTTTTCTAGGGATACCGATCTTCTAGAAGATGGATTTTTAGAGTTTGTGTGCTACGAGTTAGATAAGTTGAAGGAGCTTGAACCACAACAAAAGGGATCTTAGAGATTGATTGTTTTTAAGAAGTTGGTTTTGAGATGATTGCTTCAGAAGATGTTTCCAATGAAACTTGAGTAATTAAGGTAGCAATATTGATCACCTCTGACTCTTGAACTTCTAGAATTACTTCTGGAATTACAGCTAAGGGTACACGGGCAATTGAGTTAGAGTAGCTACAATTTCAACAACCTTTTTAGATTCAAATTTTTAACCTGTTCATTTTTAGATTCAGATTCTTTAAACTGTTCAAGTTCAACAGACACAAAGATATCAGAAGTAAAGTATCTCTCTCCCTTTTGATGATGTGGATCAAGATCGGAATAATCAAATTGTGCACTCTGATGCTTCAACTAGAACATGAAACATAGGCTTCTCTTTTCTTACTTTGTCTTCTCGCTATCTTCTTGATGGTTCTAGAAGTGGCATCCAAAGAAGTTTGAAGTGCATCAATCTTTTTGGAGAAAGGTTCTTCATTTAACAACACTTGAAGAGGAACTAGAGTTTCAAGTTTGGATTTAATGTTATGACAAATTTCTTCAGAGGCACTTGTAATTCCATAAATGTGCCTATCTGTATCAAATCTATGTCTTGCAATTAACCTTCTGACACCGTATGTAGGTTTAGAAGCAACCCATTTAGCCTATGTGATGGCTTTTGCAAATAAGACTTGGATGCTTTGTAGAATAGATTTATATTACTCAATCAAATCTGCCTTCATAACAATTTCAGAACTATGACCTCCCTTTACGAATTTGAATAGCAGGTCATGAGCTCACTTATTGTCACAAGTTTGGTATCAGGGTCTTCACAGGGCTTAAGAATTCGTTGGTCGATCAAGAGTGTGAAAACTGAAAGGAGCTTTGATTTGAAGTATTCACATTCTGCTGTAGATTATCGATTTTGGTGCTGATATTGGAGAAATCCTCTAAATATAACACAGAGGATGTAGATGATTGGATGCATTACTGAACAATATAGAGAGTTTAGATAACTCTATGGAGTGAGTAGAAGAATTCTTTAGAGAAGACATTGAATCTCTAAGAAATTGAATATTGGTAGAAGTTTCAGAGGATTTAGGACGTGAGATAAGTTGGATTTTGGGTTCATCTAGGGAATTTCTAACGAAGTTTGCAGAAAGAGATGAACTCTTCTTTTGAAACTCCACCAAAGCTTGTGACATTCCGAGAGAACACATTTCTCTAGTTGTGACAAAGGGCCTGAGTTCGGAGATGTTTTGTGTTGTCTCTGTCAGGACCTACTTGTCCTTGTGCATCCGAAGGGTGCACTCTAGTAGTTCTTTTCAAGTTTTTCAGAGCTCTCATCATCTGAGTTGGATAGTTGAAAATGAGTGTGATGACCCTCAGCTTGTGACAAAGGGCCTGAGTTCGGAGATGTTTTGTGTTGTCTCTGTCAGGACCTACTTGTCCTTGTGCATCCGAAGGGTACACTCTAGTAGTTCTTTTCAAGTTTTTCAGAGCTTTCATCATCTGAGTTGGATAGTTGAAAATGAGTGTGATGGCCCTCAGCCATATCAAACACATATGGGGGGGGGGGGGTTGTGCATATGTAGACCTGGCAAACGTGTCGTGTCAGGTCGGGTTCGTGTCCCAGGTTCAAAGTTAAACGGGTTGAGAGTGTCTAACCCTAACCCGACACGTTAAATTTTCGTGTCGTTTCGTGTCAACCCGTTTAATTTTCGTGTCGTTTTCGTGTCAACCCGTTTACTTAAATGGGTTGAAATATATTACCCAAATCCGTTAAATTTGTGTCGAGTTCGTGTCTGGTTAGCATGTCGTGCCAGTTTTTATCAGGTCTATATAGAATGTATAATCACTTTTTATTATTATTTAGTATATACTTTGTTAAAAAAAACTATAAATTGTGGGTTGTTGACGTTATTTGCCTAAGAGCGAAAGGGGCCTAATATAAACGGGTTATTCGAGTCATTTCCGAGTTGAAATTTTTTACCCTGACCTTACCCGTTTAATTTTCGTGTCGTGTCGTGTCAACACGTTTACTTAAACGGGTTGAAATGTATTACCCAAACCCGTTTAATTTGTGTCGAGTTGTGTCGGGTTAGTGTGTCGTGTCAGCTTTTGTTAGGTCTATGCATATGTAGAAAAAATGGGTGCCTCAGATGGACCAAAAAGTGGCTCAAATACTTTGTTGATCCAAACCCTCTCAATGATTTAATGATAATCATGTTTTAATTAGTGATAATGTATTTAAGTTGTACTGAATATATTTCAGTGACCGATTCTGTTCAGTGATCGCTGAGCATCTGTATATTTATTTGTTTAAAGAACTTAAGTCATTCCACCAAAGACAATTCTTACATCAAAGAAAATTCAACGATGTCGGAGGAGTAGTTGAAGATAAAGATAGTATAGGCATGATCTAAAACGACATTCAATGACACTATGCTATCTAAAAGAAATGTGAACTTGACCCAAGTTATCATCAATATATGAAGCAGCCTTCAACAACTACTTCTCTGCTAGATCAATATCTTATGTATCAAGTTTCTTGTCTTATTCTCTATTGCACAAAGTCAAAATCCCGTGTATGTTATGACAAGCACACGGTTGGATATTACCTATGTTGTTGGTAGGTTGAGTCGGTTTACTAGTAGACCGAGTGCTCATCATTGGTAAGCGGTAAGAAGAGTGTTCAAATATATAAAGGGAACCATGAATTATGGTAAAACTTATATTGGGTTTCTTTGATGATCGAAGGCTACACATATGCGAGATGGATATTGAACATAGAAGATCATTCTTCTACTAGTGGATGGCCATTCTTGCTCTATGGAGGTGCCATCTCTTAAGGCCTCCAAAAAGCAAACTTGCATAACAAATTCCACTATGGAATATGAATTTGTAGCCTTGGCGGCTGCCAGTAAAGAGGCGGAGTGGCTAAGGAATCTAATTTACGAGATTTCTTTGTGGTCGAAACTAACATAACCAATTTGTATTCATTGTGATAGTGTTGCAACCTTGGCTAAGGCATCTAGCCAAATATGAAATGGAAAATCGAGGCACTTGGGAGTAAGACATAGAATGGTTAGAAAACTAATCATACATGAGGTGATATCCATAGAGTTGTTAGAACTGATAATAATTTAGCCGATCATTTGACAAAGGGGTTGGCTAGGGACTTAGTGCAAACGACCGTGATCGGGACGCATTTAAAGTCCCTATAGATTTTTATTAATAAGGTACCCAATTCTCCTTTAATACAACCTTAAAGCTTGAATTCAATTTAGAAGACTTATTAATAAAAATTGAAGCACATGATAATAACATCTCAAGATATGTGCTTAGACCTGTAAGGCTGAAAATATCTTTCTTAATGATTCTTTTGAGAAATTGCATATGCATGTGCAACTTTAAAAGAATCACATGTGGACGTGAAGTGTGATCGCTTTACGTTCATGAACGGATAAGAACGTAAGTCTCTACAATTGTGTCAAGTTAGTTATCTAGATTTGTACAAACTTATGTGTATATTATCTTCATGTATTCAGATGGGTTGACCAGTTCTATTCTTAGAACACCCCGATTCTTGAATATTTGGAATGTGTAAATATACTAAAATGAAAATTCATCATGACGTTTTCATTTATGCATTTGCTTGAATTTTACATGTTTTATGTTTTATAGTGAATCAAAGGATTACAATAAAACATGGGAGGAATGATGATGATTTTAATGTCGTCAAGAATTTTGGTGTAATTGTGATTTACTTGAGATCGATTAACACGATAAGGCAAATATACGTGAGTTACGAGGTGCGGAGTGCACAAGTACAAATGTTTCCCATTCACCTTAGATCACCATAAATCGAGAGAGTCAAGGGGGTCGTGCCCCTCGCAGGGTTCCAAGGTGCTGAACTCCTTAGAAATTTGCTAAGTCATAAATTTGAAACATCGCTGAACGTGTGTCCAGACCTATCGATGAATCTGTCTTCAACATCGAATTTCATTGGTCTTTAGCTACCATTGAGCGAGTTCAGCTATCGTTGAACCTGCATGTTCAAGAACCAGATTCGGTTTTAACTACTCTTTGATCTTATCCACTAACGGTTATAACAGTTAATTAGCCAATAACGTTCGGTCTCTCATTTAAATACATAAAACAAGAATCTAGGTATAATTTCTCATTTTTCACAGCCTTTGGAATAGAGAAAAAAAAAACTTAAAAAATTATCCCAATACGAAATTCATGAATTCAAAGCTAATATGGTTGAATTGTTGTATTTGGAAAGTGATTTCTGACACGATTATTAAATATATCCATTTCTCTTCATCTTCTCTTATACACAGTTCCTAATATTTTATTACAAAAATTAAATATAATTTTCAAAAGGTTTCATTATTGGGGAATCATCCAAAATAGCCGTATTATACTACTAAATATAACAAAATAGCCAAAAATATTTTTTGCAAAACTAACCAGTTTCCTCGCCCCCGGGGGCGAGGTTGACCAAGTAAACGCAAAATTCCAAAAAATAAAATAAATTCTATAATTAATCTGATTTTAATATTAATATAAAGTATATCGGTCAAATTAGGTCATTCCAAACATCAAATCAGAGTATTAAATAACAATTTAAATTTGAAAAGGTTAAACCTCGATAAACGTGTATAATCTCATCCCTGGGGCAAGGTTGACCAAGTCAACACGAAAAAAATTTCTCGAAATTTGTGGGAATCAGATTCCTTACGCAACGAGACAACTCAGTGATTTGATTCGATTTTATCTGCTTTGATCCGATTTTATCTGGTTTTGTTCTAATTTAATCTAGTTTTGCTCGTAAGTTGTTATATTTAAATCCTTACGCGACATAACATCTCAATGGTTTGATTCGTTTTATCTGACTTGATTCGATTTTATCTGGTTTATACGATTTTATCTACCTGGTCAATACTCAAGATTTTCTCGTAAATTGTGATATTTGATTCCTTACGAGACGAGACGAGACAACTCAGTGATTTGATTCGATTTTATCTGGTTTATACGATTTTATCTGGTTTTTCTCGTAAATTGTTATATTATAATCCTTACGCGACATAACATCTCAATGGTTTGATTCATTTTATCTGACTTGATTCGATTTTATCTGGTTTATACGATTTTATTTGCCTGGTCAATACTCAAGATTTTCTAATAAATTGTGATATTTGATTCCTTACGCGACGAGACAACTCAGTGATTTGATCCGGTTTTATCTGGTTTTTCTCGGAAATTGTACGCGATATAACATCTCAATGGTTTGATTCGTTTTATCTGATTTGATTCGATTTTATCTGTCTGGTCAACACTCAAGATTTTCTCGTAAATTGTGATATTTGATTTCTTACGTAACGAGACAACTCAATTGACGATTTGACCTGGTATTTTGTTTTTTATGGCCGGTTTTCGTATATAAGAAACGATATGGAAAACGATAAATTCATTCGAACGTCGTTTTATTTCGAATCCTCTCGTTTTCTCTCAAATCCTCTCATGTTTTCTATCAAGTTGGCTCATTTTCTGTCGACTTTATCGTTTTTTTCACTTTGATTACGAGAAATACTTCTACCGACAACGACAAATAGGGAACAATCCGTACGTAATTTTCTCTTTCTTTTAATTTAACTTAATAATATATTTTTGTTTAGTATTTAACTTAATAATTAATTTTTGTTTAACATGGTTTAACACAAAGCGATTTGACGTTGAGGGCACAAATATCCGCTTTAAAAGAAATTTACAATGCATTAGAAGTTAATTCAAAAAGGTTTAAAATGTTTAGCAAAACGTGCTTCGGCTCTTGTTTAATAAATTTGATGGTGCAACTCGAGGATTATTCCTACTATACTGAATTTGAAGAAGTCCATTACCGTATTGGTGGATACAATTCTCATTTCGGTAAAAATGATTTTGTTTAGTTACCGGTTTTCTATTTGGGCCGGAGGTTCGCCCACAACCGAAAACCATTCCATTGATTAACCAAAGAGTGTTTGGTAAAAACCCAAAAATTGTGATATTTGAGTCAGTGATTTTAAAAATACATTGGTCGGCCTTAAGAAAAATAAAAACATATCAGACGAGGATGCGGTGCGGGTGTGCCTCATTGTCATCCTTCATTCTGTGTTTTTAGGAAGAAAACCAACCCAAATAATTGACCGTTGGATGTTACTTCGTGTTGAAAACTTGGGTCGCTGGAACCAATACCAATGAGGTTCATATATATGGCGCTTAACGTACGACTGGTTGAAAGGTGCGGTGCAACATCACTTGGAGAAGAATAAAAATCTCAAAAAATACACCTTGTATGGTTTCGTATATGCTCTAAAGGTTAGCTATTGTTGTTTATGTATTGTATAATATGTTAATTATAGATTTATTGACATTTTTTGACAATGTATTTTTGGATAACCAATCAGATTTGAATGTTGGAAACATTTTCCCGTTGCCAAATACATTTCATAAATACCCCGTCAATCCCGAGGGCGGTTGGATGGACTCGGCGTTCTAGGATTATCTAGAAACATTGTTTAAAATTAACAAACTTCGACGAGGTTCGTTTTCATTTATTATTAAATTAAATATAACTATATCTTATAAAATGTTAATTTTTAAATAATTAATTTTTAACTTACAAAAAAAATTAAATAATGTTAATTTTTAAATAATTAAGTATTACTACATCTTTAGAGCAAATATCTGCCCATTACCGCGTTGGAGGCGACAGTTGATGAGTTGCGGGAAACATGGTGGATCCAAAGCAAACAATTTATTTCAAAAAATGTACACGTTGGGCGGGAATAAGACGACTTAATGGTTGACATTGACGAAGACAATGACGTCCCACCGTCTCAACCGCAAAAATCATTCGCGGGACACTCTTCACAACCTACTTTCGCGGGGAACACTTCACAACACCGACATTCATCAGTTGCTCATTCCGACATTCCCATTTCTCCATGGCGTGAGAGCTACCATCATGGCTATGCACCAATGCAAGATCGTAGAGAATACGATGGTTGCTACATACCACAGCCTGAAATGACACAATACAACAACTTTCAGGCTGATACGTCTTTTTGTCGCCGGTCTTTTCTCCCACGGGTGATATGGTAACTTTTTAAAGGTTTTAATGTATTTTATTTTACAAAATAGCTCGAGAAAAAAACATTTATACGGTAATTAAGTGGTCTTATGATTTACGTTACAAGTTATTAATATAAAAACGCTTTGTATGATTGTTTTACGTTACAAATTACTAATAAAAAATCGTTTTGTATTATTTATATATGTAGTTTATGTCGCAAAATCAACCTTTGCTGGATGAGGTACCATCTACACCAGCGAGGCCCGCATCTATACCGTGTGAGGAAGAGATTTCACCATGTATTGGGAAATGAGAGATCAAACCATCGAAATATCACCAAAATCCGTGGACGTTCTTGCATGAAAGGAAACACAAGGGTAAAGCGCAAGCTGAGGACACATCAAATACAGATGGCATTGCTGAATTGTATCATGCTAAAATGTTACCCAATTTTATAGCGCTATATGTGTTATATAAATAGAAGACTGAACCGTCTTTTTGGGGAACACTGTTAGCTGAAGAAAATAATGGGTATTTGACAACGCCGGTATGATAATTAAATATATTTCATTATTAATTCATTATTATCTATTATTAATTCGTTATCTATTTTTTTATAGCATATTGATGCATGAAACATATATTTGCTCCAAAGAAGGCAGCCGACTGATCGGTGGACAATAATGCCGGCCAATTGAGTCGAAAGGCTAGAGAGAGAAGATGTTAGCTTTAAGGAATTGAAAAAGTTCGGCGATGGTACGAAAAAACCATATCCAGCATGGCATGACGTCGATCGGGTCGGTATAATCAACATATATAATAAATTGTTACTCTATTATAAAATTGTATTTATCATCTTTTATTTGTATCTTAATTTTTGCATGTATTTAGCGCTATAAACGTTCCACACACACACTGGGTGACAACGGAGCTAGACTTGCGGTCATGGCATTTGACGATCTACGACACAATGCCTGCCCACGTTTTCGAACCATCTATTTTTGGATCAATAAATATAGTACAGAAGAATCTTGGTGCTTTTTTAGATAGAATAAAATACCTTAAAGGGTTTAAGGATAAAACATTCAAATGCCCCAATTTAGTAGTAGATTATCATCAAAACGTGCCCCGACAAATTGGTCCACTCGGAGATTGTCGGGTATTTTTTTGTATGTTTGTTGAGCAGTTATCTCAAGGACAAGTTGTATCTTGTTCAGATCCTACATATTATCATGCGATGTTATATCGTAAACGTATGGTAGATATGTTGTACGCCACATGTGTAAAATGAATGATATTAGTTATATGTACTTTGGAATAATGAATAATATTAGTTAAATCCAAAATTAGTTATGTGTTGCCTACAACTTATTGTTATAATTGTGTAACATAAATCTGTTAAAATGATAGCTTATAATTTTTTCCATATTTAGTTGAAAAAAGACATCAACATTAACCATTTAATTGTTAAACATTTAATTAACGAAACAAAAACAGGAACATAAATATCATACACGACATGAAAAAACACACATTAATCTATAACTTCTCCTGGAGCTACACCGTCCCTTTCAAAAAACACTTCAAGTGGGATAGGTTCACCGTCCCAGTAGTTAGTTATATCCCAAACATCGTGGTCATTATTGAGTTCTTTTAATCCCGTGTCTAAGTCTTCTTCTGCTGGTTTGAAAAACATTTTCATTTCGGCTCGTTCGTGTTCGTCATAACCAAGTCGAGCCATTAATTGATGCATGTGTTGCATACAAAGACACTGACCATCTACCAGCTCAACAAATATTTCCTCACCATTGACATACGATCTACCGGGTGATGGTGTAAAATAGCCGTTATGATGGACCTTCATAGTAAATATGAGTGGACCGCCGCCTATAGGATTGAAAAAAATATATAAATTAAGGAGACAAAATTTATTTATGGACGTGGAATAGAACTACTAACAACTGATGTCTTTGATCCATTGCGGAAGCGGTTCTAGTGGACCTCTAAGTCTCCACAAACATTGTGCTTCATGAGACATTCGAGAAATAGAAGCAGGATTGATGAAATTTTCCGAGAAATAGACGCAAGGTCTCCACAAAAGTAGAATGTAGAAATGGATAGATAGCAATTTATAGTGGAGATAAGGGTAATCTTGTAATTTTGACTTAAAGGGTAATCTGGTAATTTTTAGGTGTCATTGTGTTTTCATAGACTTGTCAGAGAATGACTATAAATAACCTAATTAAAACGACAAATTTATCCAACTTAGATTAACAAAAACATCAAGATTACTACAAAATAAATCCACACGATTCATGAACAAAAACAACAACATTACTAAAAAGGAAATCTAAGTTAGATGAACAAAAACATCAAGATTACTAAAAAAGAAATCCAACTTATCGCCAACATGATCTTCAACCTACGAGCCTCAGAAACAACTTTGAAAAGCGATGCTTCAAGGTTGTTTTTTGATTTTAATAACCCCGGAATAATTACCACTGATCGAGGGCACATGGGTGGGTCAACCCAATCAATGAATCCACAATTTCGTCCCTGTAATCCTTACAATCAATCCGAAAATCCTTATTTACATGGTGGTGGTTCGTATCCTTACAATCCACCCGGAATTCCTGATAGGGGTTTGGTTCAAGATTTGAACCAGTTGCCGAACGAGTCTCCGATCCAGTCGCCGAACGAGTCTCCGTCCACTCTCCGAAACAATCATCTATCTGGGAGGCTAATATGGATGAAGACGTTTCTGTCGTGGAAGAAATTTTGCAAATACCCAAAGACGAAAACTCAGATGAAGAAGATATCCAACCGATAATCCAACCGGTAGACCCGTTTTGGGGCATGCCCGACCCAACACCTTGCCCTACCCTCGTTATCAATCCCAGGAGAAACCTGTCCTACCAGCCTACATCACATGTCAAAGAACTACAAACCTTTGACTCAAAAGATGCATTGAAGATGGCACTAGGATTAAAATGCGTTCATGAAAACCACCAAATAAAGGTTAAAAAATCAACCAAACACCGGTATGAGGCAGTGTGTAACTCCGAAGGCTGTAACTGGCGTTTAATGGCGGTTTCTGTTGATGGTACAAGTATGTTTCAGGTGCGCAAATTGCATGATAAACACACTCGTTCAAGGTCTCAAGTCCACCCAAACCACCATAATGCAAATAAAAAGGTTTTGGGAACTATATTGGCAGCGAGTCTGAAAGACTGTAGGAGAGTCTACCGTGGAAAAGAAATCATAGAAGATGTGAGCCAACGGTTCAATATTAGCATCTCCTACAACCAAGCATGGCAAGCAAAGATGTATGGCTTACAACTATTGAGAGGGACCCCTGAATCATCGTTTAACCTACTCCCGGCATATTGTCACAATCTAAAGATAGCAAATCCGGGGACTGTGACGGATATCGCCCTTGATAATTTAGGACGATTCGACATGTTATTTATCGCACTTGGTTGTTCGGTAAGAATAATTTTCGTTATATTTTAAAAATTGGTATAAATATTTTTGGGGGTTTATGAAAAATACATTTTTAAAAATAACTAAATTTATGGGGGTTGGATGGGTGTCCGTTAGAACCCAATTAATTTTTAAAAAGGGATATAAATATCTTGGTTTAATTGTATTTTAAAAGTTGATATAAATATTTTTGGGGTTTTATAAAAAATTAATTTTTAAAAATAAAATAAATTTATGGGGGTTGGATGGGTGTCCGTTAGAACCCAATTAATTTTAAAAAAGAGATATAAATATCTTAGTTTTATTGTATTTTAAAAATTGATATAAATATTTTTGGGGTTTTATGAAAAAATAATTTTTCATTAAATTAATTTTACTTGTATGCAGATCAAATCGTTTAAAAGGCACCTACGACCGCTACTTATAATGGACGGTGCCCGTCTAAAGTGCCCTACGTGGGCACCATGTTCATAGCGGTCAGCATGAATGGAAACAACCAGATAGTACCTATTGCAATAGGAGTCTGCATGGACATGGTTTTTATATAAGTTGAAGCAATCGATCAGTGAAGTGCCCGATTTAACCATAGTAACTGATAGGGCATCTTCTATCGAGTTAGCCATTAGAACGGTTTTTCCCAACACACATCACGGAATTTGTTGTCGGCATTTCAGCCAGAACTTGTGCATAACATCGGCAAGAGACAAAAGAAAACGATGGATATTCTGGGAGGCATGTAAATCTTATAGGGCGTCAGATTTTAATGCTACAATGAACTTGATGCGACATAGTCTACCTAATGCCGCTCAATATCTTGAGGAAGTTGGCTATGCTAGATGGGCAAGATCGCACTTCCCCGGAATGCGGTATAGTGCGATGACTTCAAATAGTATTGAGTCCGTGAACTCAGTAACTCGTTTTGCACATTACCTATCGATAAGTCAGTTAGTTGAATTTTATTGGGAGACGGTGCAACAATGGTATTTTATACGTCGGCATAACGAAGGTAAATTTATAATCGTAAACTACATTTTAAATTATATAACATAGACTAGTTTTTTCACTTTTTTTGTAGGGCAAATGACAAGTGCAGTCAGGCCTTGGGCCGAGGCAAAAATTGAGAAAAGAATCCATAGGAGTGCGACATGGAAGGTTCATCCCATTACTGATTTGTTGTTTGAGGTTGTTGATGGGTATAAGAATGGAAAATGTGATCTGCATGCTAAGACTTGTACATGCAAGCAATGAGAAATTTCTGGTACACCTTGCGGTCATGTAATATCGGTTGCTCGAACTTTAGGTATTGAGGACTGCAGCCAATTTTGTTCTGTCTGGTTTAAATTTGATTCATATCGGGGAACATAAGAGGAGGAAGTAAACCCACTTCCACCACCAGCTGATATATGTTGCCAGAAAATTGTATGACAGTCCTACGCCTCCAATGTAGTTACAAAACTCGGGAAGACCACGAAATAGAGACCGTATCCCTTCACGAGACGAGGAACCAATAATAAAAAGTTGTAGTCGATGCCACCAGAAGGGACATTTTCATTATAATTGTCCAAGTTCGTTGCCAACTCCTCAACCGCCCGGCTCTTTAAGTGGTCGTAAAAAATCTGTTAGCCGAACAGCCGGATCGTCCCAACCGGATACTATACAAGAGTATGTAGTTGATACTTACGATTTAAGTAAGTAATGTCTTGTTTGGGTATTTCCATGTGTAAGGTTTTGTAATTCAATTTGAACGCCTTGTTCAATATTTATGATTACTGCTTGTTTTTTTTGGACGAAACAATTTAGTCACCAAAACAACAAGTTACATTAGAACACATGAAACCAACAAAACATGAACCAACAACACATGAAACAACAACGTACACTCTAAATCACATGAATTATTCTACCGATGAAGTGCTTTCAAATTCCGAAACCATTCCTATTTGGTACACCACATCTCCTTAAAATCAGGCATATTTTTGGTCATCTCTTTGGCACGAGCGTCATGCTTCTGGATCTCTTGTGTTTTTCATTCATTGCTTCAAGAATCGCATCTCTTTCAGCAATGACTTTGGTCCACTTCTCGTCTATGTTGTTGAGCTCAGCTTCGGCTTTTTCGATTGCTTTTACAATTTTTGCAGGCATTACCTGCGAATACGAAGGTTGGAAGATGATGCGTTTCCAGACATTGTTGTTATTTGTTGGTTAAGCTTAGAGATGGTTTGGAAGAGGATTCGAGAGAAAACGACGTTCAAATGAATTTATCGTTTTCCATATCGTTTCTTATACACGAAAACCGTCCATAAAAAACAAAATACCAGGTCAAATCATCCATTGAGTTGTCTCGTCGCGTAAGGAATCAAATATCACAAATTATGAGAAAATCTTGAGTGTTGACCAGGCAGATAAAATCGTATAAACCAGATAAAATCGAATCAAATTAGATAAAACGAACCAAACCATTGACATGTTATGTGGAATAAGGATTTAAATATAACAATTTACGAGAAAATCTTGAACAAAACCAGATAAAATCGGATCAAAGCAGATAAAATCGAATCAAATCACTGAGTTGTCTCGTCGCGTAAGGAATCTGATTCCCACAAATTTCGAGAATTTTTTTTGTGTTGACTTGGTCAACCTCGCCCCCGGGGGCGAGATTATAGACGTTTATCGAGGTTTAACTTTTTCAAATTTAAATTGTTATTTAATACTCTGATTTGATGTTTGGAATGACCTGATTTGACCGATGTACTTTATATTAACATTAAAATCAGATTAATTAAAGAAATTGTTTTTTGGAATTTTGCGTTGCCTTGGTCAATCTCGCCCCCGGGGGCGAGGAAACTGGTTAGTTTTGCAAAAAAATTTTTTTGGCTATTTCGTTATATTTAGTAGTATAATACGACTATTTTGGATGATTCCCCTTCCTTATTTTGCATATTGGAGGATTATTCATAAAATCACATAAATCAAAATTTATTTCATACCTAAAAAATGATTTGAATATGAATGAATGGAAGAGGCTTTTGGCCAAGAATTCTTCCTTTTACTTCATTGAGACTTGGGTGAACATAAACTAGGAACATGAACACACGATCATTCTCTTTTTTTTTGTCAAGCACGGTCCATAGAGCTCTCTCACACATCATCGTGGCATTGATCCAACTCTTGCCATAACGCTTACCATCTCGTTATAGAAAGAGGTGACATCATGGTTATCTTGTTTGGGTTGCCACAAATCTGCTTTAATTTCAAAGATTTTCATGAACATATGTGGTTTGACAATGGGCATGTCTATTAAATTCAATAATCACATAGTTACTCACGAGTTTTCAGAGCACCATTTACACATGGTTACGAGTTTTCAGTTTTGATGTTTCCCTAGTCAAGAAGCCCAACTTACCACAACCATCGGTGTGGAGTTCCACATATTGCGACCATTCCAGATAGTTTTTCCCATTCAAACAATGCACATTGATTTGGATAAGTGATTTGAGAGTAGTCAATTGCTCGATCGATTGACAAATGTGACGGTGGAGATATTTTGTTCGAACTCCAAAATATTGAGCTTCGACTATTGATTCTAATTATCACCGGCAAATAAGAACAAGTTGTTGATTAACAGAAAGAAAAACCCCTTTTTGAGCTATGATACCATGAAGTTGCAAGAGAAATTGTGCAGTGATTCTCATTAAAATAACAAAGGAGAATCACTACACAATTTCCTTGTTTATTATCAAATCTCGTAAATTATCGCATTCTAGTTAGGACCAAATCACATGTGATTTACAATACGTCCAGAAGGGTCGCGTTGACCCACCAATGCACGGGCGAGTTTCACACTACCTTGGTCGCATTGACCAGTCGCCCGCATCCTTCTAGACATTTAATAAATCACATGTGATTTGGCCTCAAAACACCTTATGAATTTCAACAGAAAGCTCGATACAAGGATCAAACTACCATGAATCTGGCAAACAAAGAGGAAAAATGTTCAGCACATAGCCTATAAAAGACCGCCTGAGTCTATTGTTCAAATATATCACGATGCTTCCATATTAACAAATTAATATATCACGACGCTTCCATATTAACCAAAAATGATTTTACAAAACCTAATTTTGTGGTTTTGTCAAGGAAAACAGGAAGATAGCTAAGCTAATCTAATCTAATGACATATAATGTAAAAGTTGAGTGCAATATAAGTGTATACAGACCTTAGGAAGCTAACTATCCTCACCGCTTTTGAGTAATGCATTTCACAAGTATCATTTGTCTGATTTAATTTCCACGTGCGTCTGTAAGGGTTTCACTTGCTATTGCTATTTCTCCCATAAAGACATTCTTTCCACGTGCGTCTCTAAGGGTTTCACTTGCTATTTCTCCCATAAAGACATTCTTTCCACGTGCGTCTCTAAGGGTTTCACTTGCTATTTCTCCCATAAAGACATTCTTTCCACGTGCGTCTCTAAGGGTTTCACTTGCTATTTCTCCCATAAAGACATTCTTTCCACATGCGTCTCTAAGGGTTTCACTTGCTATTTCTCCCATAAAGACATTCTTTCTAACTGTCATAGACCCTCCTGATGATGAGGTGCCGGCTAGATGTTGTGTAGACTCAGTATGGCCTTCTGGCCAACTCATTAGTTTACAGTTTTTTCCACTTGGAGGGTTATTGCCACCATGTGATGCCCTCCTCTGAAATTTTCTACTGGTTTCAAGTCCAGTAATATCATACGTGATCACCCTTGCCCTTGTCTCAACTATGTAGGAGGGGGAATCGTAACAAAAGCTTGTTCCTAATCAAGAAATGAAAACAATTTAATAGTGAAAATAATAATAATAATAATAATAATACAACCAGCTAATAACAAGAGAAATCTTACTTCTATGATTTGGAGATAATAAAGAATTTTTCCTCAACTGTCAAACAAACGGAATCTTAAATATATATAAAGATATATATATATATATATCACTCACCCATTAAAGTAAAAAATAAATCGATTGTACCTATTTTTAATGGAATAACAGCTGATCTATACTACATGATAAAGCAACTTATATGGCTTAAGAGGAAGGATAAATCTTTCTAATGTTGTTCTATAATGCCAAACTGTTCGTGCTGAAAACTCTCTCTTACTGTTCTAATAACACATCTGGTCCCTATGCTTGATTTATTTACAGTTCCTACTATACCTTAAACATAATCTTGAAGTTCTTAAACAGAAAAGTGTGTAGGAGTTGTAAAGAAAACCAAATGCACTCGAAAGAACTTAATAGTTGCAAACAGATAAGAAATAGAATCTTCCACCAATACCCAAAAACCAAACAGAACTTCCTGATTCAGGGGCTGTTTGGTTGGTATTCTATCAAGTCCTGTATGAATAAAGCTGTCTGTGTGGATTAATCTGTCTATATAGATTGAGAAGCTTTTGTTTGGGAGGTCTTTTTTCATAGTTGAATGTGCATGTTTTTTAATAGAGAGGGTTAGGTTTAGAAAAAACTTGGCTTTCGGCATAAAGCTCCCCCCTAAAAGCTTACCGAATAAGCCACTTTCTATGTCATTTAGCCACTACCAAACAGTGATGTATAGCTGACTGAATAAGCTTTGAGTCCCGTTAAGCTCATTAACCTGCTAACAAACAGACCCTCAGTCTGTTTCAGGTCCGCAGTTCCATGGTTTACGCATACACCGTTATAAGTAACCATGCTTTAGTCATATGCCTCATTCATTAACCTATTATAATTACATTTACAGTGTTGAGATTATTTGCTCTTGAATACACACAAAAATCATTATCTTGAATTTCTTATATTATCTAGTACACCTAAATTCATGTATGATAGATTCTGGCGTGAATCAACAAGAAAATCCTTCAAACGTGTTACTCTTGATCCATAATCCTTAACAAGTAACAGAAGGGACTATACATAAAGTTGAATATATAAAGAGACCAAAGGAGCAAGTATTTCAAGTGAAAATTCTTCAAAACAAAGAGATGCCAGTTTGCAAGAATGGTAGAGTTTAAATGCATTAGTTAGCCGCATGTGTAATTTTGACAATTTACATAGGGCAGGTGAAATTTGTTAAAAGAGAAAGCAAACAAGTAACTTTGCAAGCAAGATCCTCTATTATTTAGAGAAAGTAAACAAGTAACATACATTTCAACTTCATCTATTGAGTTCCAGATGACATCTCAAACATATACAAATATGAAGGAGACGTTGACCAAGGACTGCACAACCGATGGGAAAAAAGTGAAGTTACTCTTACAGATGGGAAAAAGTTCAGGCAACGGGTTTTGGACGAATCTCACTAATCACTTTCTCAATATCTGTGAGTTCTATCTTATAGTTTTCAAATTGTCCCTTTAATATGGTTCCTATAAGTACATTAAGTCATTAACACACTCTTTAAGTTGTGCTATAACCTACGATTTTGATTTATTCTTGATAGAGGATCCAAGTAATTGTGGTCTCTAGTCTCTACCACCTTTACCTGCTACCTCACCATATGTGCTGGTACTGAACCTTCTAATCTTCATTATCGTCGTTTTCGTCACCCAGGTTACAAAATATGGTATCTAGTATCTCACAGTTAAAATCTTCACAATGCTAGGCCTTGTTTGTTTTTTCATTTTAAGCTCTTAATCATCACTTATGTCTGATTCGTTTAGACGTTTCATAACCATTTCAGAACTGAAATCAGACTTCAGATTTCAGCGCCTCATAAAAAACAAACGCCACCTAAGTGTTTGTCATTTAGGACAACATGTCTGAATCTCTTTTTCTAATTGTTATTAATAATTGGGGTATGAGCTGCGGTCTTGTAGAAGTTTCAAATAACTGTTCTAACTTACAATAATGAGGTCACTCTTGAGATAAAGTGGACACATTTCTCCTCATTGAAATCGGTATTTTCTCGACATAATACTTTAAAGTCTGAAGTCCCTGAGGTCGATATACTTGCTAAACCTCCTTCTAAATCTCTTTTACGTGTCTGAACATGTTACCTTCTTTGGGGATACATCATACTTTGCCACTACCAATATCCCTCCAGATGACTTGGATCAAGTTTTTCTTGTGCCCTATTTTTTTCAAGTCCATTCAAATTTCAAACTAGTCATGCAACCTTTATTTCCCTAAAAATGTCAAATGCTCTTCAATTCATCACCAGTCTCCTCCATCTACAAATTGGTATGAGATCACTTGTGAGAGGAGAACTGGGCCACGTGCTTCTGATACTTTTCCCATCGACATCTGCAAAGGTATACGTGCTATCTTTAATCCTGATCTTATCCATAATTTCTATCTTATCATCATTCACCTCCTACCAATTGTGCTCTTGTGTCTGCACTTTTCTGTTTCTATCCCTAACACAGTTTCAAAAGCACCATCAAATTCTGGGTGTAACAAAAACCATGCTTGATGAAATGTCAGCTTCAGACTCTAATCATACTTAGGAACTCATCCCTCCTTCCACCCAGAAAATCTATTGTTGGTAGTAGGTGGGTGTTTAACATTAAGATGGGTCCTGATGGGTGATTTGGACGATTCAACAATGTTCTTCAGCAGTTCGGCATGGCATGTTATGAAGGAATCACTTTGTCTTATTTAAATACGCCTCGTTAAATAGATATATGTATCTTGTGGTCTATGTTGATGATATTGTGATTATTAGAATTTACAGATTATGGACTTGGGTCTTCTTCATTATTTTATTGAGATCGAGGTAGCTCAATCAAAGTCCGGTGTCGCTATGTCTCAAAGAAAATATATCCATGATATCTAAGAAGAGGCATATCCTTCAAACTGAAAACCAATTGCGACCTCTATGGATCCGAATGACTTGTATTAACTAATAGAGAGGGAGTGTTGAGATCATTTGATTCCCATGAATCAATGGGATGATTGTTTCCTAAAGTATATGCATAACCTAGTTAGGAATATGGCTAATTCAAACCTACCTTTTTATATGTATCACAGATTATGTAGGTTAAAATGCATATCAAATTAATATCTCAAAATTAAACGTTCAAAGATACGAAGGTACTTCCAGTTACCTTCTATTTCGGACATTCGGAAACTGCAGTCACCGTATGAAGGGATTAATGCAGCTGGTGCAGTAATATGTTCTAAAGCACCTTGGGTTTGGATGAATCCTTCTAACAACAAACCAATCATATTTTGAGGTAGTTCAAAACTTTCTCCAGTTATATATGTGCTCAGAGTTGATCTTTCTGCCACAAGGGACCTTAGTTCATGCATGGCCATTTTCTCAAATATTTGAGGAAGCAACAGTTTTGAGAGTATGATCGAGCTTTCCTGTATTGACAATATTGAAATAGTATCATTCCATTTTACGAATATAATAAAATAAACGTGACCATGATACAAAGATCAATAGGAAAAATATAGTGTAATATTTGTATACTACGCCAAATATCCCAAATATTTATATAACTGATGGCAAGTGATGATAAAAATACACAAATCACAGAAGCAATTATTTAAAAAATGAGATTCGCTTTGCTACATGAAAACATCCATAACATGCCACTAACAATTAAAAAACAAATCAAAGGGCCTTTGGCCTAGCGGTATGTGAGCCCCTTGTCTTCTAGGAGGTCAGGGGTTCAAACCTCACCATAGGTGAGGAGGGTGTGTGAGTTTGTTTGTTTATTCCAATTGCCGTATATAAATATTATATACTTCAAAAAAAAACAATTAAAAAACAATATAAACAACATATTGTAACCGGAACAAGAGATGCATGTATTATACATAGTTCACACGTTAAGAACAAATGACCAAAGAATAGTTAGCTACAAGTTTCATTCTCACCTTACTGATGAGCACCTAACTTCATACTTATTAACCTAATACATCATATTTTACGATTATTTGAATCCCAATGAGGAATCTTGATATGCGTTCATTTATAACCCAAAAGTTTTATTTTTGAACGCATATCTTGATATTTTGTAACCAATATTTCATAAATCAAGTCCCTTTGCGCAAAATTCATATCTTTGTTACATGGACAATAAATCATTTGTTTAATGATGTATTTGTAGCATCCAATTCAGATTTTGGACATTTTCGCTGAGAGAAATCGGATGCTGAAAAACAGAGAAATAGCTGCATGCTGCAGCATCAACCCGCCTCGGGATTTTGGAATATTCCTAGAATATGCTTCCACCCAAGCATGAGCTGGAGGAAATCCTTGGAGATATGCCATGTGCTTAATTTCTTTACCCATTGTGTAATACCTCCCCATCCCCTTTTGTTGGCTATAAAAAGGCCATTTGTGTTTGTAATTTATGCATTCCATCATCCAACACTCCCACAAAATCTAAATTTTAATTGTATAAGCCCCCTCGAACACGTCAACTTGAATGATATGGAGATATAATTGAAAAAGTTATTTAGATATGGGGAAACTTGTTTCATTCCATATAGCTTATAAAAGGGACAAATTGGGCCATTGTCTTAGGTTTTACTCTATTTTGGAAACATTAGAGTTAGCCTATGAATGCGTCCCTTTCTAAACCTCGAAATAGTGCCTTAGAGCTAATGGTTGGATAAGTTAATTGCAATGTATCACCCAATTTAATTGTTGGAAAAGTCTTAACAGATCCCTACACCCTTGCTCCTTTTTAAAAAGTTATTTTTTGTCAAAGTAGTTGTTAAAGAACACCCAACAATATTTCTTCAAATTTGCCATCTGAAATCATCTATTTCATTGAAGTTCTAATTTAACTTCTACACCTTTCTCTGTGGATCAACGCTCGGTATTTTGCCGTTTTATTACTTATAAAAGACGACAAAGGATTAATAAGTGTATACTTGCACAAGTCTCCGGTTGCTATAGTCCGAGACGTTTATTTTACATAAATCTCGCAACAAATCTACGGAGTTATTTTATATGTTTCCTTTCTTACAACATCCAAATCGAAAAAACAAGCATTTGTGACCTAGGTCGTGACCGAGACCGCACCTAAGGTGACCTAAGTCCCTCGATGAGCCACGTGGCCTAGTGTGCTGCCCAAACCGCACCTAGCCTTGCCCATCTCTCGACTAGCATCATGAATGTTCGACCGACTCGGATTGCTGGGTAACCCGCATAACACACTAGAGGACTTGCGCAACTTACACACAGGGTTCAAAGTGGAATGGCACGACCTTGGCAGCGATCTAGGGCGCAGGCCAAGCGCGTGGAGGCTGTTTTCGGGCATGTTGTATATTTTGGGAAGTTATGTCAGATTGGAGGTATAGATTGAAGGGCAACCACAGTTGAAATACGAGAGACACTGGAGAACAAAAGGAGAACAAAGCCTCGGCGATTTTAGAGCATTCCAAGGAGATTTCTACGTTGTTCTTAGTTTTAAATCATTTTGTAAGTATTTTATGTTTTGAAATAGGGATATGAGTAGCTAAATCCCTAATGAGCTTATAAGTAAACTCGAGGTCTACGTGGAAATACCCTCCCCCCCCCCTTTTTAGTGCTTTCATCACCTGCACATGACACATTATGGACTCACACAAAGCCTCTGAGAATACGGTCCTACTTATCACTATCACAATTCGTTGTGCATATTAGGGATAATAGGATATTATATTTATTATTATTGAACTCGACACCCATCACTTACCTGCCATAGGAAATCTTCAACTGCATGATCAGTTCCAAGAACTGAAAGTATCTTTTCGGCTTCAATGAAAAAACCGAGTACCACAGAATCAGTAACAATGTCACATATGTAAGGCTTTCCAAGCAGCACCTCATATAAGCCCAAAGTAGTTCCATGTGCAAATGTTGGATGCAAGGAATACTTGTTTCTTATGCTCTTACTTGCCCACTGTTGACAAATAAAATAATTCATTAATTGATTATCATGAAATATACTGCAATTTGATCAAGTACCACAAGTAACAAATCCTCACAAACTCTTGATTTAATATTGCAATTTAACCAATTACCATCACTACACCATTAGATATCAGCCAAATGCCATTTGGCTTGGATCCCTCCCTATAAAGAGCCGCACCACGTAGTTTCATTGTCTCCTTGGTGGAACCCACAATTTGCTCACGCAATGCTGATGGAAGGGCTCCCAACAAAGGATTGGCAGAAATCAGATCATGTGTCTTGGGAATCTTAACTAGCGGAGGAATTCGTAGTAGTTTCTTCATGTCAGTCTGCATCAAAACCAAAATCCAGTATAGGATTATTTGGACTTTGGAGATGCTTAAAAGGACAACATATTTGTAAGGAATACCTGGACAGCATCATTAAGATGAATCAGTTCCTTCTTCTCTAGTAATCCAGATTTCTCAAGATCGTGAGCGTATTCGTTCAGATGATTGAGCACCGAATTTGTCACTTGCCGTATTTTTAAAACTCGCAAAACCTACAAAATCAACATTATAACATATGATTTTGCATGAAAATTAATGACACCTATGCCAAGTAGAATTGTTTCTTGAAAGCATCAACATGAAACTGCTTCACATCTTAAAGGATTGAATTATAATCTAGCATAATGTGTAACCGGTATTTGATAAGTTGTGATACCCCAAATATTTCATGTAATAGAAATTATTATTGAAGTAAATTTCTTGTGAAGTTTCTTTCACTATTATTCATCACGTCTTCTAACAAGTACTGAATACTGGAATATTATTGGCAGAAGGAAGACGGCCAAGTGCAAATGCTTATTTTAAAAGGTCTAAAGCTGAAAATTTAGGGGCTATAACTAATCCTAATGTCTAATGGAACTCCTTTTGGAGAGTATGTAACATGATGTAGAGCAGAGTGTGAGCTTGAACTTTTTATTATAGCAGAAATTGCAGTGGGTGAGTGAGAAATTCATCCTTATTCTGCGATTCTAGCAAGAATCCAGGATGCTTGAAGCCAAAGAAGGCCAAAATTTTGTACGTCGAAGTGAAGAAAGGAGAGGGGGTAAGAAAATATTTTTGTAAGATTCTTTATAGTCTAACTCAGTCTCATTCATATTGGGTATGTAAGAAATAGTAGAAATCCTTCAAATTTATTAATCTGTGCAATGTCCCATTTGGATAATTTTGATAGCTCATTATAAACAATTTGTGTCTTTTAGTACGAATTTGCAGAAGTTGAGATCGAAAATGTAAGACCAAGCATGAATTCTGGGAGATTTTGTGAAATTTAGAAATACATTTGATCTAAGATGTATGTTCTAAATCCAAAGCAAACTATGAATTATAGTAGATTGGATGCATGTGTTTGGTCAAGTTCATGTATTTTGACAAATGGGTGATAGATACCCCAAGATCGTTATGAATTGAAATCAGAAATGCATATGACCACGTTAGGTTTGAGTTTTAAGTTGTTGTATGCTGGGATTATGCACTTTAGTTGGAGACCAAACCAGAGTGAAGTATGTTGAAGACATGTTATGCACTTGTATGAATGGTTTTAAAAAGCGTTTTGAAACGCACGCCTTGAGGCGCGCCTCAAAGTGAAGCGTCCAGAAACCGTACATAAGGTGCCGCTTCTTAAGGTCTTCTTGAATCGTACGCATCAGTTGATTGAGACGTGGAGGAAGGCGCTGAAGCGGTGGACAATGAAGAGGCGATGACTGAGTGGATGGAATTTTTTTAGAATAAAACCCTAAAACTTGGTCAAATATATATGGCACCTCCTTCTGATTAGTTTTTAATTTTTTTTTCTTTTATGCTTTTACTATTACACATAATATATTATTATATTTAAGTAATAACTGTTTAATTTTCTTTTAATTTTTCTGGTTTTTAACTTTCCGATTAATCTTTCTTGTGTTTTTATTATAGATATATAATATATATTTTATATTTAATAAGTTTTGTATTTGTTTTATTTTGTTTTTTAGCAATTTTTATATGTTTTTACTATAAATATATAGTATATTATATTATTATATTTCTTTATTTTGTTTTTTGAATTTATTAATTAATATTCTATATGTTTTTTAGTACTTAATCTGAATAATTTGGGGCTTACGCCTTGATCGCCTCGAGGCTTACGCCTCACGTACCTAAGAGGAAAACGCCTCAAGGCTTATTTCCGTTCTTTAAAACCTGTATCGATGTATGACTTTCAAATCGAGTATGCAGGTTATGCCGAAAGTTCTGAAAGTCATTCTTTTGAAGGCACCATAGCAATTAGCAAGTCCTTTTGAAGGCATTGTACAAAAGTCAGTTTTGGAGGCATTATAGTAAAGTCCTTATTTGAGGGAGATGGCAGTAACGTTCTTCTTTGAAGACATAGCAGAAAATCAATCATTTAAAGGCTCAACAGAAGACCTTTTTTTATGATGAATATTACGTAGAATTAATTATTTGTGTTAAAGATAATCTAGTTGATATTTGTAAACAAGTGTAGCCAACTAAGCTTCTAGACCTGAAATGTAGCAGGCTTGTTGAACTCACTGGGCTTTACCTCATAGTCTTTTTAATGTATGCATACGGGATTGGGTAAAGGAGAGCTCAAATATAAAGGAAGGGAAAAGCTTGAATGTGCACGGAAAAAAATGCATAGATGCTTAATGAATTTAGCTGCATTTGTTTTACATTCTAAGCCAATTCATATGTGAAATGCAAGTTGTACTATGTTTTCTAAAAGTGAAATTGTTGTAAACATAAATCAGCCAAGCAAATTTGAATAGATGTAAGTTCAATGTTTAGTACATCACATGTAAATTCAGTGTTGGGGTTGGATGATGTATTGGAACCCTTATGTATGGAAGAATGTATGTTGATTTTGTATAGATACATAGGACCAAGTGCAAGTTCAGAGGTTTCAGATGTCACAATAACATTGTATTCTCTAGAGATAAAAGACAAGAAATGGAAGGAAAAGAAAAGAAAAAAAGGGAAAAGATTTTTTTTTAATTTGTGTTCTTGAAGGGGAAGGAAAAGAAAGAAAATAATTTTTCGTGTTCTTGAACAGGAGAGAAAGGAAAGAAAAAGATGTCATTTTTACAAATGTACCCTTAAAAATATATCTTTATAAAGAAAGATTGGATAGTGTTGTAATTTTAATAAATTTTTTAAATGGTTTTAATTTCTTTCCTCCCACACATGGAAGGAAAGTTTTGGAAGGAAGCTTACCATTATTTTCCTTCCGTTTCCTTTCCTTTCTCTCCTAAAAGAGTTTCGACAACACGAGTTTTTTTACTTTCCCTCCCTTTCCTTTCCTTTCCTTTCCTTCGTAAAAAAGGTTTTGAGAACACAGCATAAGAGCTTCTAAATTTAACTAACCTGTGGAAAAGAAATTTCAACATCTTCCAAGAACTTTTTTGCTTCCTCTCCTTCTGACTCACTCTCGTTAATTATTGCCAGAGCAATTTCTCTCTCACCTACAATAAGATTTGTAGGTACAACAATGTTAGTACTTCTAGAAGCTTAGTATTGAAGATGAAGCAATATAAATTCCTTCATGGTTCTAATAAATAGGCACTCTAAATCTTCCCCAGATTGAGCCTTTTGGGTTTTTCAACTTTTCAGGCAAGATCTTTTTTAGTGCTTTATAGAAATCAACTACATCGAGCTATCTATAACTATATGATGGTATATAGGCGTATCGCGTACTTACATATATAATGCATGAATGTATGAAAAAATATCATATTTAGCATACTTGGACATTTTGAAAGGAGAAAAAAAATATTAACTTGCAATCTCCAAAGAATCAAGAGTATTTGTTACCATTGATGTCATATAGTTTCTCTCGCGCAATCCTATGGGCACGGAGAAAGGCAGCAGATATATAACATGCGGATTCCAACCTTTCCACCATGAAGTAGGTTACCAGCTTCTGGGGGAGTGTGCTTGTTTGCAGAAAATTATAATAATTAGGGAAATGAACATAAGCTTTCAAGCCATTCCAATCACATAGTGATTCGTGTGACACCAAATCAAGTGCTCCATCCACAGCTTGTACCAAAATATTTACAGTAAATTGAGTGATCCTACCTTCCTCCAACATCACCCAATAAGCAGCTTTTACACCTAACATGGTAAAGACTCCAGGAATTAGAAAGAATATAGCTACCCTAATAAGCAAAAACATCCTATAATCGGACTTCAGAAATTAGAAATAATATAGCTACCCTAATAAGCAAACACAACCTATAATCAGTTGCCTTTAAAGAACCTTACAGTCCACTAAGGAAATCACTTTGGTCTTACAACTATGCTAATACCAAATGAAGCCTGTAAGGTAACATAAGAAGCCCTAATGGATAACAACATGCTTTCTTCTGTAGTGGTTTACATTGCAACAAAAACAATTAATTTAATACAAGAAAGAAAAAGTCAGACATGATATAAAAAAATCTCTAAATTTTTAAGCATATTGTTCCAGTAATCATTTTGGAAGATTGGGTCTTTTTGACTGAAAAGTCAGACATGATATAAAAAATTCTCTAAACTTTTATTCTGTGTAGTTCCTAGTAGCTGATTGCAGAGAAGACTATCATTTACTAGAAATGCATTGTCATGATTGATAAGCATATATATTCAAGCAGATCATATCATTAGGAAGTGTTATAAAATTAGCCTTAACATTAATGACGTAATATGAGATGATCTGTATGACATTCAGCCTGAGGCTGGTTATTTGTGGAATCTAAACTTCATGTGATATCATGAACTTGACTTGAAATGCTATGGAAAGGAACCTTACCATTTAAAAACTTTATTCGAATATCAGATGGATGCATGTGCTCCACGTGGTTATCATTCTCTGGTGCAGTAAAAGGATGGATACATTCTGCATCTGAATCATGCAAACATGTGATATATTTCTTGATAGTAGGCCAATCAGCAGGTCCTAATTCCTCATCATCTACAAGATCACCAAAGGCCTCCAGTGCTTTGTTCATCATTTCATACTTGGTGTAATCTGGTGTACGCCTCTATTACAAAAAGAAGATTGAAAGCGACTTAACTGAAGGAACAGCATTTTGTAATACCGATGTTGAAATTACAGAAAAGGATCATACACAGCAGAATAAAGACAAGCATGCAAATTATGTGAAAAGAAAAGACATGGAAAAAAGCGCCAGTTTGAACCAAATATGAACTTGAACCCTAAGAATGTTTATTAACTTGGATGCTACAGATTCAGGTCTAATAATACTAACAATATGAAAGCAATAAACAAGCATAGTTTACAATATACCTATCATGAATGCAGGCTTCTCTTTGTATTTATTGGACATATGCAGTAATGATATAAAGATATAATAAATTCTTACAAAATTTAGAATGATACGAGTTGTAATATAGATTGGGATAAGCTCATTGTGATGAAACATGTGGCTTCCCTTATATGGAATATATGCTAAACGAGTTTAAGGACGGATGCATATTAACAGGCATAACACTTGATAACAGGTAGGTTACATTACATGATCAGGTTCAGTCTCTGTTTGATAAGGAATTAGCTTCTTTTGGAATTAAAACAGAACTAAATTTGCACCTGAATTCTGGAACAGAGAGGGCAGAACCTTTTAAGGTTACAAATAATTGATGAGCCATAACTGACACATACAGACACACACACAAATACATATATATACATGAGAGAGAGTATGAAAGCATACTAAACTGTTCACTTGAAAGTACAAAACTAAACATACTTGCTTGCACAATATATAACATTGTCTTCATATATATACCTATATATATATATTGTTTACCTTAGCTGCTGACTGCTTATCCATTTGTAGTATCCACAAAACAAATTGAGTAGTTGATCCATTCACAATAATTGTTAGAAACACAATTCCACCAGTGAAGAACACAAACTGCAATACGTGAGGAAATAATCAGATAAATTCTGCTGACTTTCAATTTAATCAGTCATCAACTTGTTCCGGAACATAATTTGTTTTCAAAAGATCAAATGTACATATAGTTTACTCACAGAAATACAACATCAAGATACATTATTGCCAGAAAAAAGTACCAAAACTCCTGTTTCTTGACTGATGTATGATGATGTGTCGCTAGATTGCTGAAAGGAACATAAAAAGCATTAGTTCGTAAAACCAAACATCAGGGTTGTTAAAAATATATTAGAGGCAATTGAAAATATAAATAATAAGTTAAGTCAGAAGCCAATAATGTAGAGAAGCAAAAGGCGACAGGATTATTGCATGCTAATTTCAGTTTTTCTTAATTAATATCCCTGGTCATTTGTTGGATTGATATACTTCAATGAAAACTTCCATAGAGAGAAAATTGTGAATATGGAATTGGTTCAATAGTGCAAGAAAAAACATTTCAAAAACTAACAAAATAAGGTGGCTCAGAAATACAATTTTCAAGATTTCTTCTACATGTAAGAAAGATTACTTGCCTTAACCGATAGAGAAAGAGACAATGCCACTGCACCTCTTAAACCAGACCATACAAGAACAATGGCTTCTTTCCAATCTAAGCCATAACCAAAATAACGCAGAAAGGGATATAATGATCCAAGCACTATGGCCCGTGAGAGTTGTATCAAAGCATAGAGGAGGATGAGGTAGCCCCAAGGATTTTCTGTGAGACAGATAATAAAAGTAGTCATGCCAATGGATAAATAATTGAATGCAAATACATGTAAATGCTTAAACGCATAAGAGGGAAAGTGGATACAGATATAATTAAAAGCAATGACAATACACTTATTTATTGAATAAAAACATGGGGTTGAGGACAAAGAAAGTGGTTGACAATCAGCGAGTTTATTTTCATGTATATGATGCTCTTGGTGAGAGTGGGTTGCTTCATTTGTGGAATAACAGAAGTAGAAAATACTTGATTTTCTTAAGATTAAGAACCCCAGAAACAATATAATAAGTTATAGACAAAGTCTACCTGACTTGTAAAGGGCACTCTATACCAAAAAGTAATATGCACTAAGCACCTGTGATTCATCTCACACTATGCTATCGTTAATTTTCATCATTATATAGTTCCAAAATACAAAGAATATTGACTAATTTCTATTTTTTTTAATTTTCTATGCTTAATGTATCCTCATATATCAAAAATAGGCTCCGCTACTTCATTATTAGAAAATATCTTCTTGATCACTAGGGACAACTTCAGAATTAGATGCACGTGGACAACATCGGTATCAAACGACTCTTAAACAATCCCTTGGCTAATGAAGAATGTTTTGTGCTCCTCAAACTAATTTAGATATTAAATCGGCAAGAGGCGCTAGGCTTTGTGTAGAGTTGGATAAAGTCGATTCATCAAATGTGACATGTCCAGAGTGAATCACTTTATGTTTTGTGTGTAGACTCGTTCCATATTTTGTATCCTAATGAACATTCATCATATTGATAAAGGAATCAAAGGTTTACACTAAGGCTTACAACAAATTCTCTATACTTCGAGAGGCCAGATCTCTCCTAAAGGTTCTCACCCAATTGGCTACAAAACAGGATACCCTTCCGCCTAACCCCCTCCCCTGTTTAAACAACACCTTCTATTGACCTATTTACCAAACTTATAAACTTGTTGACCCAAAGGTATAACAATACTAGGCCCCAACATTCACCTTTTCCTCAGATGGAAAGAAAAATAGAAAGAACCGATACACTATTGCAATTGAAGACGAGATACTTGCAACTTCAGCTCCAAGGAGTCTGTCACCTTTATGTTTGTACTGGCCCATGATCCCCCTAACCCCTTAATTTTTGTGATCCCTAGTCTCAGATTAGTCAGCCTTAACCCAAGTGTCACGATTTGCAAGTTGACTAATATCTAACCATTTTGTTTCTTGCATTGGATGGTTGATTTGTCCCCAAGGCAGAAACTCTCCCCAAAGGCCTGTAAGTGAAGATAAATCCTTCCAATGAATTGTTTGGACTCCAGATGAGATCCCTTGTAAATCATTTGTATTTTCATCTTGTTTATCTCTTCCCTCGTGCATAGTGCAAATTGTGTCGTATATACAATTTTCATCTTGTAAATCATATGTATTTTCATCTTGTTTACCTCTTGCACTATGCAAATTGGTGGAAATCTTCCAATACTTTAACTCTTTGCACACATGCAATCACTTGGTCAAGCATGAGGTGAATTCAGAAAAAAAACGTAGGCCACCCGATGGACTGGATCGGGAATGATATAAGGATTAAAGAAGAACCCTACAGATCCGGATCTGGTGTAAGACATAGTCCTATTCTATCCGGATATGATTTGTTGGCCATTGAAATCTTCATTGATTCTTCACCACTGTTGTATAACAAATAATCAAAAGATTTATTTCGTGTAAGTTCTATCTATAATTCCTTATCCTCGCCTTCATCTCCACAAAACTCAACTTCATCGAACATGGCCTCATCAAGAGAATTAGCATAGCTAGGGTTTCTTAGGCTTGATTCCTTAAAAGACTACATATTCTTTTGACATAATCCAACTTGGACTCCATCAAAGCTTACTTATCTACTATTTTTTTACAGTCGCGAGTACGTTCTCGGTGATTTTTAAGGTCGATTGCTTTGATACCAATTGCCATTCATCATATTGATAAAAGGAATTAAAGGTTTACACTAAGGCTTACAACAATATTCTCTAGATGTCGAGAGGCCAGATCTCTCCCAAAGGTTCTCACCCAATTGATTACAAAACAGGATAACCTTCCGTCTAACCCCTCATTTATAAAACCCCTTCTATTGACTTATTGACCAAACTTGTATACTTGTTGACCCTACAGGACAACATACCCTTGCGCTTCATCTATGTAGCCAAGTAACAATCCTCACGTGACTCACAAATCTAATTTGTCTTGCAAGTCGTGTGAACGTAAACAGAACTTCCAAACACTCGAATATACTTCAAATATATGTTCTTGTTGCTCCTCCATACCTCTCCCTAAATCTTTCTCCCAATTTCCAAATAAGGTATATGTTGATTATCTACACCACTGTGTTGAGTGCTTCGGCCTAAAACGATTTAAGGATCCCCGATGTCCTCATTATGCACCGGGTTTTCTCTAACAAGACCATGTTAATTCGCTTGGCTACCCATTTGATTGAGGTTGTAGTTGGTGAATACCTTTTTCTTTGCAGAATACAGAAATCTTTAAACTCGTTGCTAGCAAATTCACCTCCATTTTTATATCTTAGCACTTTGAGCTCCTTACTGGTCTCTAGTTCAACCCATGCTACTAGAGTCTTGTAATTCAAAAGGACATCTATTTTATATTTAAGCACCCACACCTAAAGTTTGTTAGATAAATCATCATGAATGACAAATAATTTACTTCCCCCGAAAGGTTGCATGCTTCTCAAACCCATACATCCGTCTGGGCATATACAAGGATTTCGTCCTTTCCAACTCAAAAAAAACGGTCTACTTCCCCATCACACAATATGTACAAAACTCAAAGCTATTCGACTCGTCGATTTTTATCAATTTCTTTTCCGCTAGACATTCAAACGTTTTTCTTGATGGTAGTCTAAGTCTCAAATGCCACAATTGTGTAGCATTGATCCCCCTAGTGCTATCCACCCCCGCACATGCTTCCAATGTCACGATTTTGGCGGCCAAATGAAGCAAATTGTTTTCTACCTACCTCTCATCACAAGATTTACAACCATACCACCTCTGAAGATCTACATACATCCCATTTCAATCTTGGTACTACAACCAAGTCTTGATAATTGCCCAACTAATATTAGGAAACGAGTCAGAACACACTTCAAATTAGTCAAAGTACATATGCTCCTATCAAACATTTGAATTTTGACTATCTTGACGCCTTGACAAACACATGAAGAACTATTCCCATAAAGATACGATTGTTCATCGAGAGATACGAAACTATCTTTGAATGGCGTCATATTTTGACTGTCCCGACGCCTTGACCGTTTTTTTTCTCCAGCTACGAACAGCGACGCTCCTTCTCTAAGCACCGCCAACCACTTGACAAATTTGGGAGCATGGCTTTGATACCATGTGATATGGGTAAAGGAGTGTCGATATTGTGGTTTTTTGCATTCCCTCAAATAAATAGAGGATATGGCATCATAAATAAATGAAACCTATACAAATTAGAAAACATATTACACATAATAAATTGATTCACCATCACAAAGATCCATTGTCTGCGATAAATCATGATTGTTTGCAAGTAGGAGCGTGTTCTTCCAACATATAACAGAAAAATATAATAAAAGGAGATACATGTAGACTTCATCTCATCCCACTATAGAATCAATGTATTTTGTCATAAGCTCGTATTATTCTAGGATGTTGTGCAACTGTTGCATATTTTTTACTTCCCTATGTTATTATGTTATTAACTCCCACTCGGTGTTTTGACATTTTATGGCCATGCATATGTCCATGTTGTCTGAACACCATTCCAATAATTTTTTGGTCACTTACCTTCACCAAAGCTTCCAACAAATGCTTCCATGTGACAAAAAATCTCTCTTACTTCAGCACACCATATATTTAGACAAAAAAAGCACAAGGATATCCCCAAAGAATACAACTAATGAAAGAAATTTGATTCTGCTGGGGAAATCATAGAAGAACATTTATAATTAGGAGAATACGTTTGACAAACAAGAGTAAATGTATGTGGAGTTAAAATAAATGTACACATAAGAAAACATAGAAAAAAAACATTAACAAGTGAGAAGAACAAGAAAGAGAGTTTACCTCCATGTTCAAGAATGATGCCACCTTTGAGGATGCCTTCAGCTATGATTATTCCACTGCAAAACAGAAGAAACAAAACCAATAAATCAAGTATTTCTATTAATTTAAGCACCACACATACAGAGAGGAAAGTACCAAGACATTCCTCCCCATTGGTTTAAAAAAATCAAATACAGGAGTTTTCTTCTATGAATACATACCTCAAGATGAAGATAACCGTATTAGCAATAAATGCCATTATTTCCCTGCATTTCAACATGAGGAAAGCCTAAAGAAGTATGACAATTATAGGTACTTCTCATGCATCATGCATGGCAGAAAAATAAACTAATATTAAACAACTCTAGCAGTAGTAGAGGTCTTGACTCATAAGCTATTGGTTCCAAAACCTCCGACTAAACTTTATCACTCAAGCTTAACAATAAAGGATGCACTTTCTGTTAGTATAATTTTTGTGCCATCATATGTTTTAATAGCAAACTTGATCTCGAAGGAACACAACAATTACACCACGATGTACGTTGTTGCTAGTTCTATCACTTTTTTGCTTCAACTAATGCTAAAAATAACAGTTTACTAAATTACCATATTCGGCACGTTTTCCCTAACTTCCACCTTGAGGACAAGATGGCTCTTTGGGGGCAAGGTAATGTCATGAACCCTCCTAAACGTTTTAGTATAGTAGGAGGAAGAGTCATGATAAGCGGTGGACCACTAAAGCTTGAAATTAGTGCATCACCTTGTGTGAGAGTCTCTTAGTTGTGTTTGTTAGCTGAGGACTTTTTGCTAATTCCTTGTTGCTGGGTGTTATTTCTCAATCTGGTAACGATTCTTGTATTTCTTACTAAAAGAGATTACAAAATATATAACAACACTAACATCTAAGGGGGCGTTTGGTTCGCAGAATGGAATTGGCTGGAATGGAATCTGTCAAAAGAATTTGGCTGTGAAGGAATTGGAATTGGAATGTTGTCAGGTTTGACCACCTGTTTGGTTGGCAGAATTGGAATTGAATCTGTTGAAGGAATTGGAATCTGTCTGTTTGGTTCACAGAATGTAGCCTTGGAATTAGAATGAAATTCCGGCAAATAACTAAAATACCTTTTTTATTAAAAATAATTTTAAAACTAAAATTACTTTAGTAAAATAATTATTATTTATTTCAATTTTTTTTAACACTAAAGATACTTTAATAAAATATACTTCCTTAATTTACACCATAAAATATAGTATAGCATTAAGCCACTATAGATTAAAAGTCTGTTTGTTAGCATTAACCACTGCCAAACAGTCATGTATAGCTGAGCCAATAAGCTCTCAGTCCCGTTGATATATATAAGCCATTTCTATAGTATTAAGCCACTTTCTATAACATTAAGCCACTGTAGATTAAAAGTCTGTTTGTTAGCATTAAGCCACTACCAAACAGTCATGTATAGCTGAGCGAATAAGCTTTCAGTCCCGTTGATATATATAAGCCATTTCTATAGTATTAAGCCACTTCCTACAGCATTAAGCCACTATAGATTAAAAGTCTGTTTGTTAGCATTAAGCCACTGCCAAACAGTCATGTATAGCTGAGCGAATAAGCTCTCATCCCGTTGATATATATAAGCCATTTCTACAGTATTAAGCCACTTTCTATAGCATTAAGCCACTGTAGATTAAAAGTCTGTTTGTTAGCATTAAGCCACTGCCAAACAGTCATGTATAGCTGAGCGAATAAGTTCTCAGTCCCGTTGATATATATAAGCCATTTCTATAGTATTAAGACACTTTCTATAGCATTAAGCCACTATAAATTAAAAGTCTGTTTGTTAGCATTAAGCCACTGCCAAACAACATGGATGTACCGAGGGAATAAGCTCTCAGTCCCGTTGATATATATAAGCCATTTCTATAGTATTAAGCCACTTTCTATAGCATTAAGCCACTGTAGGTTAAAAGTCTGTTTGTTAGCATTAAGCCACTGCCAAACAGTCATGTATAGCTGAGCGAATAAGCTCTCAGTCCCGTTGATATATATAAGCCATTTCTATAGTATTAAGCCACTTCCTATAGCATTAAGCCATTATAGATTAAAAGTCTGTTTGTTAGCATTAAGCCACTGCCAAACAGTCATGTATAGCTGAGCCAATAAGCTCTCAGTCCCGTTGATATATATAAGCCATTTCTATAGTATTAAGCCACTTTCTATAGCATTAAGCCACTGTAGATTAAAAGTCTGTTTGTTTGCATTAAGCCACTGCCAAACAGTCATGTATAGCTGAGCCAATAAGCTCTCATTCCCGTTGATATATATAAGCCATTTTTATAGTATTAAGCCACTTTCTATAGCATTAAGCCGCTGTAGATTAAAAGTCTATTTGAGGCAATTATTGATGTTACATAGGATGAGGGTATTTTAGGCATTAATAAAAGAACCAATTCAATTCCCATGAAATCCCATGGGTAAGCTAAGGAATCTCAAATGGCCCCTTTTTGGAATTCTTAGGAATTTACCCAATTCCAATTCTTGAAAACAATGAACCAAACAAGGGAATTGGAATCTGGTCAAAGGAATTCAGATTCCAATTCCACCAGATTTCATTCCATTCCGGCGAACCAAACGCCCCCTAAATGAGGAAATACTAACACTACTATATGGAAAGGTAAATTAAACTTAGCTGTATTTAACACTGGGTGTGGGTGCTAGCTATAAATAAGGGTGTGCAATTGTAGTAGGGCATGCAGAAATTGGTTTTCAAAATTTGGGAGATCTCTAGCGTCTCGAATGGCTTGCTATCATTCTGTTTTCTTTTCCTGTTAATCAAATATTTCAGCTCCTTTTAATTGTTTCTGTTTCCATTTCAATGGTTCATAACAGTACAGGGACCCAGTTTCTCTAAAGTATGAAACAGAATTAATTCGTGGCATGTCGATCATGTTTGATATATTAATTTGTGGCATGTCGACATGCCACGAATTAATTCTGTTTCATACTTTAGAGAAACTGGGCCCCTGTACTGTTATGAACCAGTGAAATGGAAACAGAAACATTTCAACCTGTGTATGTGTGTGTGTTCCAACTTGAGGAGTGTCAGATGCAGAAATTCATTTAGTAGTAGCACGCTAGCAATTTAGTCTCTGTTTTACTAATCTAGGCCCACCGCCCATGTCTATGATACAAATGTACAAGTTTCTCCCTCGGTAATAATAGAAATTCCTAGGTCGTTAATTTTCTGCTCCATTCTTGTTTACTGTAATTCTTTTTCCCGTTCAATTCATTGGATTTAATAATCTGAAACCCTTAATCTTATCAGAAAGCTACAAATCAGCTAATAAGATACCCTAGACATGTGCTATATGACAGCCCTTTCAATGAATCAGAAAAATGACATAATATTTACACCCTATGACCTATCTTCTCCATTTGAATTCCTTCCCAAGTATTATGAAAACGAAAAAGAGGTGCGGCAATACCAGAAATGATGCAAGGTTTGTTGCCCTTTGCTCGTGAAAGCAGTTCTAGCGACAGCAGCATAGAACCTGTTCAAATCTTGTTCCTTTTTAAACTAGTATATTTTCAATCATAACAAACCGTTAAAGCAATCAGCTTACATTCCCAAAGCCGTCACTGTTAATACTCCAGACATATGAGCACCTTGTTGGGACTATCACAAGGGAGATACAGATTAGCTTATATGAAAATGTATATAAAAAACTGACCCTGGAGCTATGTTCTTTAAACATTCAGACAAATTTCACTATTTACTGTGCAACAACTGTAATAAACAGCAAGCCCTCAGTCGAGATAAATAACAAAAATAGTTTTTAGGAGCTGACATAAAGACATTCAAACAGATAATTCAGAAACACCTCTTTCCAGTGAAAAAACAAACACGTCAAGTTAGAAATCAATTTTTTTCTTAGCTACAATTTACTGTGATCCGGTACTAGATGAATTATGAAACCTTCTGCAAAGTTCAAACCTTTTCTTGGTGATTTTTAAACTTCAATAACCAAATTAGAAATTGAAACAAAGTTGGTTGCCAGTTTTTGCAATTAACCCATAATTTATTTAGCAAAGCACAAATTGACAAAGTATATATGTGGGCCATGGCACAACTAAAAGGAAATCTTAACCCAAGCAATAAAATACAAATAGAAGATGGAAATAGTTTTATATCTAACACTCCTCATGTTCAAGCATATAAGCCGAACATCTCCAATTTGCCACATATAGGGTTAATCATAATTATATGTAGCTTTGCGAGTTTAAGAGGTAACATACTGCGAAGTAAGCAAGGTAGCTCACAGCAAGAGTCAATATAATTTCTATTGCTGTGTCGTTGAAGATAAATCCAAGCCATATATAAGACACCAGACCAAATGCAATACCCAATCCTACACTGGACCAAAGAGATAATTTAATCAAACCACACCATAATCGCTATACCACAAATTGAAGGTAAGAACACCTATGCTCCAAGAGATACTGTTGCTAAGAACTTGATGATGGTCCCCCAGCTGGAGCTTGATCCAGTTACCATTCGAAAGAAAAGTGTATAGACAACGATTGACATCCTGAATATATATATATATAGAATGCAGCTTTTTATCAAGCATGTAATGTAACGAAACCGAACATGGTTAATAATTGAAAATTAAATAATCACATGCTTGATTAAGAAGCTTAAAGCGCAACAAAGAATTAATACCCATCGTTCATTAACGATTCTCCTTCAACAATAGTACTTAGTTTTTTGCTTGCTCCAAGCTCTTTTAACAAAGCAACCACAGCCACAGGATCAGTAGCACCTAGAAGTGCCCCAAGAAGCAATGATGTTTTCCAGCTCCAGTTATATGGAAAAATTAGCTGCAGATACGTATTTGAGATATTCTTAGAAAAATAGAAAATGCAATGCTAAACAGGCAAAAACCACCAAAAATGATGTATGTAAGCAAACCTTCAAGGCTGCGCCAAGAATGAATGTGGAAATTAGAACCCCAGGCCCAGCAAGAATTATCATTTGTGCCATACACTTCTGCGAATAGATTAAGGTGGAATTTTATGAGAAAACAACAGTCTTGCATTAATAAAATTACCATTCAACAAAATTACTAAGAAATTGTTAGAAACTACAGACCAGTAGCATAATGATGATAATTAAAAAATTAAAATACTTGATCATATCTTAGAGTCCAATATCGGTTAGTCACATACCAACCCAGCTATATGAATGTACGAATCTCCCCTCTCTGTAAGAGCTCTTTTAAGAGAGATTGAAAGGGTTTAGGGTATCAAATCCAGCATCTAGCACCTGTATGGACACTCGACACCCAGTCTAGCCTAGCCTCCAGGAATGTTGGAGTCCCACATTGGCTAGTCATGGACCAACCAACTGCTATATATGTAGGAATCTCTCCTCTCTCTATAAGGGCTCTTTTGGAGATAGATTCAGAGGAGTCACACATATCCTCACATTTTTAAAGAAGTTCCCTCCAGAAAATGTGGAAATCAAGGCCTTGTTTGTTTTTTTCATTTTAAGCTCTTAATCACCACTTATGTCTGATTCGTTTAGACGTTTCATAACCATTTCAGAACTGAAATCAGACTTCAGCACCTCTTAAAAAACAAACACCACCCAAGTGTAAATCCATAAAAATTCTGATGCTTAACAACCATTATTAAACTAGTTTCTTGGCCTCCTTTTGTAGGAAGGGGCCTACTTGGTCATAAAATAATTTTTAGTAGACTGTCAACCCTGGCCAAAGACCCATCTAATGTGTTGCATAAATTTGGGTTCTCCGTTCTCCCCATGCAACCCAAAAGGGTTACATGGCATAGAACTCAGGCTCCAATATTGAAAATCTAGGGCTACTATATCAATAACGGCATGAAATAAGAGCCTAGGTGTGTTGCTCAAAGAGGATCTGCATTGCATGCAAGTCAAGGTTGAATCAAGTCATGCTGTTTGCAGTTATACACAAAATAAGTTGAAATAAATATCAGTCTTCGGGTAAGACAAACTTTCAGAAGCAGACAGATTATAGGACTAGGAAGGTGTTTAGAATGAAACTTCCATTAAGGATCCAACGATCCACTCGAGTAAAATTCCATATATTCAAGTGTGATAATAGAAAACAAAATCATTATATTCACAATAGCTATCCTTTTTCTCTGTCCCCTCAAAATGATTTTGATAGAAAATAAATAACATCATTATATTCTCATGCATTTTGCAAAGAGTTGTTTCCATAACTTGAAAAATCGTGACGGTGAAAGTAAAAAAAGAATGTGTTGCAATCCTACAGTCAAGTAAACTCCTACTTCATAAGAAAATGAAGTATAGAAATTAACCTTTATTTGATGCCACTCCATTAAAGAAGAACTTTCAAAAAGTAGAACAGGGAGAAAAACAGCTAACAGAAGATCAGGATCAATATTTGCCGCTGCACATAAACCATATATGTGACTTAAAGCAGCAGACAAAAGGATTTTCCAGGTGCAAGCATGTCAAAAGCAAGGCTGTGCATAATTTCAAGCTCATCTCAACAAAAAAACTTGCTTCAACTTACAGATCCGAATTCCATCACCGACCTTTCCTAAATGATAGCTTGTTCCATATTCTGCAGAATAAAGATTTTCTGACTTAGGAAATAATACAATACAGAAAGAAGTCCTTTTTTTGTGAAGGGTATCCCAGGCTATGCCTGGACTAATCCCGGCAAATTATGGCTGCAATACATTAGCCCTGATAAACTCAGTGGCCACAATTGTTGTGTACGCCTGGATTCGAACCCTTGGCAGATAGGATATTCCACCACATCCCCAAGGGCCTCAACCAGTACGCCACAACCCTTGTGGTTTACAGAAAGAAGTCCTTACCCGTGGATTGAACTTCCTGCTGGTGATAGGTAGGACTCCCCCTTGAGGGGGGGAAGCTATTTAACACCTCACATCAACAACACATTGTAAATTTTATGAGACACAGTGCATAGCAATTTAACTTCTATTTCCATCCAAAAATCAGTAGAGAGTGGAATTGTCCCTACTTTCTATTGGAATATTACCGGTAGTCACCCTATTGTATAAAGTGGCCACCTCTAACTGCTTTAGAGACAACTTTTACCCTTTGTTCAACTTAAAAGTGGTCAGACCCCTTTTTGTTTACAATAGGAACTAGGAAGTGGGCCTATTCTAGAGAGGGATACCTACAAAATCGTTCTTTCTTTCTCAGTTTATAATAGATAGATAATAGAATTATTACAAGCTTTGAAAGTACATGGTTAAAAATCATGCTTATTTCCTAATGCTAAACTCCCACTCATTTTTTACACTGTTTCCTAAATGAGTTTGTTCTTCAAAATGTAAAAATCTA